>QEPC01014093.1:269729-306751 GCA_003113815.1 Sphenodon punctatus | reverse complement strand
CATTCCTAACTTATACTGGTTGAGTTCCTAAGTTATTCATCTTACCCCTAGCAAGGTCCATAAGTTCTTCTCAGTCCTTGATGTGAGCGACTGGGTCTCCAGACTTAGAGAGCGGAATCTGTCTCTCACTTCATGCCATTCCCAGCCTGCTATTTCAGGCTGTCATTCGTATGCAGATGTCTCCCGCAGCAGCTTTGCAAGAAGACTCCTTTCCTTTGTATTAGATGGCCTCTGAGGTCCCTTCCAACTCTATGATTCTGTGATTCACTCTCCACTTGTATCTTCCTCCCATTTAAATAGGAATTCACTCTCCACTCTCCACTTGTATCTTCCTCCCATTTAAATAGGAATTCAGGCTCCTTTGTCTTGGATTTCCCACCTCGGGGATCATGGTTCAGGGCACGTACGCAACTCAGGTAAACATGGAAGTTCATTAACATCTCCACAGGCTGTCTAGCAAGCCAGATGTTTTGAATACACTTTCTGTTATCTCTTGTAGTTGCTGCAGACTGGTGACGTGTGAGAGGCCTAATTTGAGTTCTACAGTTCTCAGAGTTAACATTACAAACATGTGGAACCTTTGACATTACATAGTGTACATGTATAGTAGCATTACATATATGTGAAACCTTTGGTGCCACACATTTACCAAACATGTAGTCCCATGTTACGCGTGTGTGACCCCATGTTTCTCTGTGACACACCCCCTTCTGCAATCTGCAAGGAGTGTTGTTGGGATGGATGGGAACCTGGCAGTGCGGGCTATCGAAGTGGACTAGTTACATCCGTTTAATTAAACTGAAGTAGTTACTTCAGTTGAACGTCTGAACGTGGCCTTAGTGGGTAGCTGGAGTGCCCCCCGAGCCCCCGTTGCAAACTCTAACTGAGGGCTTAAACTACAGATAGGGTGTAGCACCTTTGTTCCCTATAGATTGGCCAATTGGCAGACAGAGTAACACTCCTCCTCCCTCAGTCGGCCCTGGTCCGATGTTGCATCCCCTGACCATCCTGGATAATAGTCATTGATGGACCTGCCATTCATAAAACTTATGCAATCCTTTCTTGATCCCCGTTGGGGTGATAGTATGTCTGAGGTCAAAAAAGGATTAATAAATCCATGGAGGATGGGTCTATAAATAGTTATTAGCCAAGATGGTCAGGGGATGTAACCTTTGACTCCCAGCGAAGTGGAAATGAACAACAGTGATAGGATCACTCCATATATGCCCTCTTTTTGAACACTCCTCCTCAAGCATCCAGTAGTGACCACTTCTGGAGACAGGATACTGAAGTGAATGACCCATCGGTCTGGTTCAGCATAGCTGTTCATATGTTATTAATGTTTTATGTTTTCCAGAAAGGGCACCTCTATAGTAGACTATAGGTATTTAAACTGATACAGTAGCGTCTGGTGGATATTTAGGTTGGTAGATCAGGGGGCTTGGCCACTCAAACTTAACATTGCTATTAGAATGGTTTTTTAAAATGACACTGAATACTGCTAGTAATTTTATTTATATAGCCCCCCTTTTCCCTCCCAATGATACTCAGAACACTTCACAAAAACATTAAAATACAATAAAATAAAAACCTAACATCAATTCAAAACCCAATTAAAACAGATAAAAGGGGAAGGAACGGTAAACAAAACGAATGCAAAATTCTAGGCCTGAAGCATTAAGGAAATAAAAAACCATAAGTTCCCTACTGGGTCAGAAGAGCTGTCTGTCTCCAACAAGGACCACCTTTCCACCCCACTCCATATTTGAAACCAAACCATAGATTTATCCCTCCAAACATGTTTTCATCAGTTTTAAAAGGGGCACAAAAAGAGTTATCAAGCATTAATGCCTCTCCCCATGCTTAGGATTAAAATCCAAAACAGGATTTCTCCAAAATCAATTGGTATTAGCTTTAGAAAGGGCAAAGCCAAGAAAAACCAAGCAGGTATACCCCCCGCCCCCCTTGGGGATTTAATCCCAAACCATAGATTTCTCACCAAAACAATTTTTAATCGACTTTAAAAAGGGCACCAAAAGAGAAATCAAGCAGAAATACTCCACACCCCCTGGGGATTAAATCCCAAACTCTAGATTTCTCCCTGCAAACAATTGATAGCAGCTTTTAATGGGGCACAGCAAAGAGCAATCAAATAGCTAACCATCCCCCACCCTAGTGGCTTAGAAACCATATGGAGGGGGGTGGGAGGTAAAGATAATAGCTCTTTGTTTTACCTAATCCGATTAAACCAGACAAGGGAAAGTGCTTCTGCAGTACTTTTAAATAAGCTCTGGCTCCTCGTCCAGTGGCCTCCCCTTGCCTTTCTTCTTGCACTGATTCGCTATGCTACGATGGTGGCTCTATCACCCCCAAATTGCTCTAAATTGATGGATTCTGGAATAGGAATCTGTGAGTCATTGTAAGCCTGAAATGAGAAATCTTGGCTAGTGCTGCTTCCATTGGAAGCACTGAAGCAGTGCATTCGCTGAGATTCATACGGCATGGAAACGTACCAGCTTTCCTGTTGTTTTTGCCATTTTCCATTATTTTTTGCAGGTTGAACGAAGCTGCCACAGAATGGTCTCAAGTCCCACATGTGTCATACGTGCAATCCCCGGGGGCTATGGAAACAAAAAACATGCTGACTAAGCGATGGGGAAGTGCTGGAAATTGCTATAAAAGTGCTGTAAAACTGCTGTGAAACTGTCGGAAAAGTCCCCCAAAGCGATAAAAAAGTCATGGAAAGTGACAAAAATGACAATAAAATAAATGGTAGAAGCACACAGCTACTGGAAACCAACAAAATACCAATAAACAGTTGCAAGCACTCCCGACAGGTCGGTATTTCCCTTTGGAATAGGAACACTTGCTCTCTCCCAAGCCCCTCCTCTATCTCTGCCCCTAGATGCAATTATATTATTTATTGTTTTATTTATTTAGTCCATTTATACCCCACCCCTCCTGAACACAGCTCGGGGCGGCTTCCAACAATAAAACACAATAATATAACAATTTAAAACACATAAAAATACACTATCAAATATTACATAAAAAGAACAGGGCCCAGAATACATAAAACAATAAATAGGATAGGGGAGGTAAAAAGACCCACTACACCCTCCTCCTTCCCCAAAGGCCTGGCTGAACAACCAGGCGTTGCACCGTCTCTGGAATATCAAAAGGCTTGGGGCCAGGCGAGCTTCCTCCGGTAGGGAGTTCCAAAGCCGTGACCCAGCCACCAAGAATGCCCTCTCCATTGTGGCCCCCCGCTTGACACATGGGACCTCCAAGAAGGCACCCCCGGCAGACCGAAGGAGCCGCTCCGGGGCGCGGAGGGCAAGGCGGTCCGTGAGGTATGAGGGGCTGAGACCATGCAGGACTTTGTAAATCAATACCAACACCTTGAACCTGGCTCAGTACGCTATCGGCAACCAGCGCAGAGCCCGGAGCACAGGTGTTATGTGCTCCCGACGACCTGTCCCCTGAAGGAACAGGCCGCCGCATTCTGCACTAGCTGCAGCCTCCGAACCAGGCACAAGGGAAGCGCCACATAGAGCGCGTTGCAATAGTCCAGCCTTGAGGTGACGAAGACATGGATGAGGGAGGCCAGGTCTGGGCCAGAGACAAACGGATGCAGCCTCCGCACCAGATACAACTGGCGAAAGGCAGCCTTTGCGACTGCCTCCACCTGCCGCTCTAGGTGGAGCTCCGCGTCCAGCACCACCCCCAGACTCCGGACCTGTTGAACTATGGGAGGGCGAACCCCCCCAATAAGGGGGGCCGACACCTCCCTCACTCTCCCCACCACCATCACCTCCGTCTTATTGGGGTTAAGCTTCATTCTGCTCTGCCACATCCATTCTGCCATGGCCTCCAAACACTGGGATAGCACCGAGATAGCAGGGTCTGTGTCAGTTGACAAAGAGAGGTACAGCTGAGTATCATCAGCCTATTGGTGACAACGCACCCCGTACCCTCTCACGACCTCCCCCAGGGGCTGCATATATACATTAAACAATAATGGAGACAGAATAGAACCCTGCAGAACGCCGCATGATAAGGCGCGGGGGCAAGATGTCTCCTCCCCCAGCACCACCCGCTGGCTTCTCCCCGAGAGGAATGTACTGAACCATTCTAGAACAGTCCCATCCAGACCCCCCAGTTCACGCAGCCGTCTCAACAGCAGCCCATGGTCCACGGTATCAAAAGCGGTCGAGAGATCTAGCAGGATGAGAAATGTTGAACATCCTGCATCCATCTCCCGGCGGAGGTCGTCGACTAAGGCCACCAAAGCTGTCTCGGTGCCATAGCCAGGGCGGAACCCAGATTGAAATGGGTCCAGGAAACCGATGCTATCTAGATGCACCTGGATGATATGATCCAGGTGCAATTAAGCAAGATATGAGCAAAATTGCTATCACCCTCCCTCATGCACATGCTCTTTTGGCCTTACCCCTCAGTTGTTGCCTCCACTGACCAGCACTGCCCCAAAATCACTGACCTGGCCACTGCCATTGCCTGCTGCACATGAGGGAATGGTCGCAACTACCACCATTGCCGCCTGTGCAATGCTCGACCATCGCCATTGCTCTTCATGCATGTACAACCGCTACAATTGCTTCTCATGCATGCACAATTGCTGAGTCCACAGGCAATTGACTTGCATGTGCGTAGCAAGTGAAAAAACACTTCCCCTGCACATGCACAAAATTATTATCTGTGGACTCTGTGGTCATGTATGTGCAGGGGGCAATGGCCGTGGTCAGGTCAGTGAATTGAAGGGACATTGCGGTGGTGACAGAACTCCGGGGCACTTTGTGGGGCACCCCACCTGGAGCCCTGAATGGTAGAGCCACCCATGCATTGATATGCTACAAGTTTATGGACATTAACATTGGTGTTTCCTTACATTATCTAGAAAGAATAGTGTCTTTAAGGTTACAGAATGGAGCACTTGGAAATAAAAAAAGCTTGGTTTAATATTGTTCATGCTTCTGCTCCTCAAGAGAGTTGACCATGAAAGATGGTCTGGATCTTGGGAGGAGTTGCAGGACAACAGAGTAGCAGCAGAAGCAGGTCAGGGGCAGAGTAGAAGTGTGATTGGGTGAGAGCAAGACTGAGCCCAGAAGCCAGGATCAGAGTGGGAACAGGCAAGACAGGCGCAGTATTGGAAGGCTCAGGCAGGTGCAGGCCTGGGTTCTGGCACAGGCACAGGCTCAGACAGGAAGAGGGCCAGAAAAAGAACAGGAAGGCACAAGAACAAGAGGGAACAGGCATGGGTTCAAGTAGGATCAGGTACAGGCTTGGGCAGGAACAAAACAGTACGGCACAATGGTTTGCCCAGCTTCTTGTTACTGCTGGGCAGACATTTATACAAACTGGAAGGCTGGAGAGTGAATCACAGAATCATAGAGTTGGAAGGGACCTCAGAGGCCATCTAATCCAACCCTCTGCTCAGTGCAGGAAATCCACAGCTACAGCATCCCTGACACTCTGCACCATCTTCTATGTGACAGCCCTTCAGATATTTGAAGACCACAATATGTCTCCCCTCAGTCTTCCCTTCTCCAGGCTAAACATACCCAGCTCCTTCAACCTTTCCCCAGAGGACATGGTTTCCAGACCCCTGACCATCTTTGTCACTCTCCTCTGAACCCGTTCCAGTTTGTCAATGTCCTCCTTAAAACGCGGTGCCCAGAACTGGACACAGTACTCCAGGTGAGGTCTGGCCAGTGCAGAATAGAGTGAAACTATTACTTCTCGTAACCTGGACATGATGCTTCTGTTAATGCAGCCTAAAATTGCATTCGCCTTCTTAGCAACTGCATCACACTGCTGACTCATGTTCAGCTTGTGATCAACTACAACCCCAAGATCCTTTTCACATGTCCTGCTGCCAAGCCAGGTATCACCCATCCTATACTTGTGTATTTGATTTTTCTTACCTAAATGTGTGTGTTGTGTCTAGACCAGAGGGGTCTAGTATTCAGACTGGCATTGGCAGAATTAAGGTAACCACTGCCCTTGAACTCTCAAGATGCTGATTCAAACCCCCATATTCCTCATAATATCCTTTCTACAGCACTTGTTAAGCTGCATGCAGAACCATAGAGTTGGAAGGGAGCTCAGAGGGTCATCTAGCCCAACCCCTGCGCAGTACAGAAACATTATAATCACAGGGGAGGGTACAATCCTAAACAAACTTGTTTGTGAGTAAGTCCCTCACAAGCCCTTCACTCCTCAAAGAGACATACTCACAACTAAGAACCTTTATTATTGTAGTCAAAATGTATTAGCTAGCACTTTTAAAAAATGCCATTGGTCTATAAAGAAACCAGATTTTTCCTCCAGTAAGTCTGTTAATTGTCCTAAAAGGTTAACATTATTCTTTTCAAGTATTTCCAAAGCAGAGACATCTGAAGTTCATTTGACTTTGGAATTCCCCAGAGCTTTGAAAGTAATAGCGATCTACCTTCCATGGAAGTGATTTTGTAAATGAGCTTTCCTGTTCAGTGAGACTTTATGGAATTAAGAGGAGCTAAAAACAGTATTGAAAATCTTTTCTGTGATTGGGGGAAGGGAACAATGCTATTAACTTTAGGTTCTAAACTAAGATTTTGTAATAAATTGAGTCATTTAGGAAAGGGTGTGAAACACCATTTATCTTCAATACAAATAAAGAGCAAAAGTGTCAGAATTCCCCATGTGATCCCATTAATCTCATCTAGGGAGACAGGTCTTTATTCTGCTTCAGGATGGGAACCCTTTTCTCTCCCAAGGGGCACTTTGAGAATTAGTACAACCTCTTGGGCTGGATAGGCTGAGTCACTTAAGCAATGAAGTGACATTGTATCTTCCTTTCTGCTGGGGACTATTGCATGGCAGTTGGTGAATGTACAATCTTATTTTTCGGTTTTGTTGGGAGGGGGGGTGCACTGGGCATGTGGCATGGTTCCCTTGCATTCCCATACAAACACGTGACCCTTAAGTAGTGTTTAATTTTTTTCAGCTTTTCCTTTTTTTGCCCTTCTTAATTTCAATTAATTATATAATTAATTAATTAATAGTTCACCTTTAATTATGGCTCTAAGTAAATGTCTGAAAGTCTGTAAACATTATTTAAATTTATATGCCACCCTTTCCCAGAGGCTCAGGGCAGCTCACAAGTCATAAAAGTATTAAAACCAATACAACCCCCCCAACCCTCCCATACCACCCCCCACTTCCCATACCCAACCACACAACCCTGCCCCAAACCACCCAAAATCCCCAATTTTCTGACCTTATGTTCATTAACACATTTTTTCCTTGTCCTTTTTTTGACATTTGGTGTGTTTCGCTGCTCTATGCCATTTGTTGTTGCTGTTTTTACTTTCCTTCTGTGTTTTTTGTTGTTGTTGTTTTTTTAAGCAAAAGTAATTTCTGCCTCTCTCTATCTTTTCTCTTTTTAAAAGAACCAATTCAATTGCTAGATAATTAATTTGACCCCTTGAATTCTGTGACTCTGAAGTGTTCTTTCTTTATGGAAATTTGGAAAGTTGCTAAAATGTCTGGTAACATAGTAAGTCAGAAGAAGTCAGTAAAATGGAATGTTGGTAGCAGTAATAGCTGGTATTTCAGGTAGTCAATTACCCATCGCAGTGTGTGGATACTGAGCAGGTAACTGATAGGCAGGGACCCGAGTTCACTGCACCAAAAAATCTTAAATTCTGCAACCAGTGAAGCCAAATTCTGCAAATTCACCGCGAGCATAAATATTTGCATAATTAACTGGTAGCCTCTTGTGAGCGGAGCAGCGGCGCTTGTGGATGACCCCAGCAACTGAGCGTGTGGGTGGTGTGAGTGGTAGGGGTGATCTGTTGCCCTCCCTCCCCCCCTTCTTTGTTCTTCATGGGGATTACTGAACAAGGCAGCAGAGCTCCTCGGCTGTGCCTGAGTGAGAGCAGCTGTGACTGATAGGACGACGCAATAAAGGGAGAGGCTTGCCTTTGGCAACTGTGTAGCCTCTTGTGAGTGGAGCAGCAGCGCTTGTGGACAACCCCAGCAACTGAGCGTGTGGGTGGTGTGTTGCTCTCCCCTCCCCCCTTCTTTGTTCTTCGCAGGGATTACTGGATAAGGTGGCAGAGCTCCTTGGCTGTGCTTGAGTGAGAGCAGCTGTGATTGATACGATGAGGCAATAAAGGGAGAGGCTTGCCTTCAGCAAGTGCCAAAGGTGCGCGCCATGGGTGGCACACATAAGGGCTGCGCGTACAAGGGCACACCCTTGTGCGTGCAGCCTTAGGCGCCGGCAGGGCGGACTCCCCTTGTAATTCACAGGTATTTTTGGACTTATAGTCATGCACTACTGTCCTGGTGAAGTCTCCTTCTTCAGACTGCTCCTGTTGGGATTACTGGCTGGAGTCTTGCTCTGTATTTGTCAACTGCCCCTCCCAGGCCATGTGAGGGTGCCTGGCCTAAATCTACCCTTACTGGCTCAATTGGCTGTGAAATTTTGTTTGTGTGTCCATTCTGCTAGTTAACTTAGTGGGCTATTGAAAAGGTTGGTCTTTATTATTCCCTCCTCTAGCTTGGTACCTTCTGACTTACCTTAGCCACTATGGAATTAAGATCTCACACTGGTAAATATGGCACTAACCTGGCATTGGAAATACACCAGGCAGAGAAAAATGACAGGACTTTGAAATCTGTGGGCCCTATTCAAGCCAAGTTGACTCACTCCCCTCCCCCCCCCCCCCGCTATCCCTGTCGGCGAAGAGACATCTGGTCCTAGTAATAGCCCCACTCCCATAGCTAATAATGCTTGGGATGCTAGCCCTAGCATAATTAACTTGATTTGCATAACTATGCATGCTGGGACACAAATTTGCAACAGGTTTGACATTTAAAATTTGCAACAGGTTTGATTTAAAGATCCTGCAGACAGCCCGCACTGCAGTTTCACTGCAATTTCAGCCTGTCACTGCGAGGATTGGCTGATTCTGCAAAAATCACTTCAAATTGCAGCAACGCAGTCAATACGGTCCCTGCTGATAGGTTATCTGAAACTGTGAGTATTACCTGCAGGTACAAAATTTGCTACTCTGATACTCACATCAGAGAATCTTCTGGGGAAAATCTTAGGCCTTAACTTAATTGTTACTCAACCAAACTTCCACTGATTGAATTTCTGAAGTAAAGTTGAGTGAAGGCCTATAACTTTAGCTCACTGACTTCACAGCTAGTCATGATTATGCGGACCTAGGTTGTTTTATCTTAAATTTTTAACTTCTTTTGAGAGGGAGATAGACTCTGTGATTTTAATAAGTCATTTCCATTTCTTCATTCCCTGGCCAAAATCCTGCTCCCAGGTCTGCATAGGGAGATCTGATTTCAGTGGGAGATAAGCACGTGTATATGAAGGCAAGATATGCCGATCCCAGAAAGTATTTGGAGGTAATGCAGACTTTGATTATGAACCACTTAGTGCTCTCCTTCTGTCCTCTCTTCATTTATATTTAATCTATATTCAACTAATTAATTTATTTTAACAAGGAAACTGAGTTCATCTCAGTTCACTTTTAATTCTAGCTCTAAGTAAATGTCTGAAAGTCTGTAAACATTTTGAAGAAATTGTGTTCGGAAAACTTGCAGGATAGTGGAATTAGGAAGCGAGGTTTTTAATTTTTCAGGCCAATCCTTTGTATTCTTAGGTAAGCTGGTGTTCGATGCCAGGATCTCATTTAAAAAGATCACAAGAATGTTGGAAAGCCTGTGGGGAAAATGTACTTCTTCTAGGACAGACTGCCTGTGATCTTTAAAAGCACATGAAATGCTATGCCAATATGAAGCACAAAAAGGTCTGAGCCATCCAGGCACAAATGACTCACAAAAGAATCAGTAATATTGATCTTGCACAGAATTTGCCACAGTTGTTTGCCCTAACGCCATGAGATGGGAGAACTTTAGATCATTCCCTAAGCCAGTTTTACATCTACCTCTCTAGGGGGCTGCTGCCTTTCACAGAGTCTCTTTGATCCTGTTAACAATTTAGAATGCTAAACTAGGTACACAATAATACAACATGCAAATTATTGAAAGATAAGGTGCCATCAAGTTTGTAAAACTGTAGATTGGCCTACTAAAAAGAGTTCAGGAAATACATTTAGGGAAAATACATTCAGAAGAAGAAGAAAAGCCCTCCAGCTTTTCAGCTGCAAAATTAGGTTCAGCAGATTTCAGTTCTGCTTTCCACAAAATGAACAGACTGAATCTATAGTGTCACAGCTGAAGTACCCAAAGTTAACTAACAAAAATTGTCAAAATCTATCAAATGTCTTTACTTTTGTTAGTCCTGCCCCAACAAGCAGAGTGCCAGACACCTGGAGTTCAGATGCTCAGTACAGACACAGGCATAAAATAAGAGTGGCTCTTTGAGAAAGCAAAGCAGATGAAAGCTGTCAGTGGCTCTTGGGACCTCTAGAACCTGCCAGATTCACAATGCTCTTATAAAACAGAGATCATAAAACACCATCATCAACTTTCCAATCAAAATAGCTCCCTATCTCACTCTGACAGAGAATAAAGAGAAGCTGTCTCTTGGGGGTAAGGGCATGTCACTAAAAGCAGCAATCCTACTGAAAATTTACACCAGCCTTGACCCTCTTGTGTTCTGTCTGATGTTATAGGTCATTATATTTAAACCAGCAGTAAGCCTGAACCAAAGCTCGGCTCTAACTGTGTATCTGAGTCTATTTCGTTTGCAAATGATGCGTAGCCTAATCAAACTCTGGATTAAAAAAAATCTCCAGAATGTCTGTTATTCATTGATTTCTCCCAGAACATCCAACAGAATGGTAGGAATTGCCCAGAACCATCTAACAACTACCCCTACAATCTTGCAGTGTAAATTTCACATGGCATTAGCGAAGGTCATAAACTGACAAAAAGCAGAAGAAGAGGAAAGACAGGTGGATCCATTATAAGATTATAAGGAAATTGAATAATATATACATATCTGGGAATTGCAATATACCAGTGCCCTCTCCTAAATTTAACCTTGTGATAAATTTCTTTGAAAGTCTGTCGGGCTGAAGTCTGTCGGGACTGATGTCCCTTAGGGTATAATCTATACCAGGATGGAGAAGCTTTTCCATCTAACGGGCATGTTGAAAATCAGCACAAAGTATGGATAGGAGTTGTGGGGAGGCAGTTAAGGGGTCTGTTCCGGATAGGTGAAGTCTCAGATAATGGATCGATGCCATGACTATATATACCTGTACATGCATTGGAAGCTCACAGGTGCAGATCAAGGAGGAAGGGAAGTAGTGTAATATGTAAATATTAACATGTTTATGCACATTAAAGGGGCAAATGGTTGCATTATTGATGAGGCTTGTTGTTTTGATTAGCACTGAAACTCACTGCTCAAGTCTCGCCAGTTCTTGTTGAGTTCTATCTCATTCCCTAAATGAGTCAAGATGAGAAAAAAACCCATTCTCACTGAGAACTGGTGAGATTTGAAAGGCTGGGTGGGGGCTGGGGGCCAGGCAGGGGTGCCAGGCCGAGTGCCAGAGGTTAGCAGGGGGCAAAGATTTGCCTCCTGGCTATTCCTGGCCCATGCCCCCACCCCCGCCTGTCTGGGAAGGGAAATTCTGGGCAGGGGCCCAGAAAGGGGGTCAGGGACCTAGCGGGGAGTCTATCGGGTGTGTGTGTGTGTGTGTCAAGAATGGAGTACTTACCATCCAGAGAGGGTCCCAATCAGTGTGGCCTCTTCCTGGGTGAGCTGGTAAGTATGAACATTTTAAAAAAATAAAATAAAATTGAGCATGCACAGGAAGGCCTGACTAATCCCTTCTGGGTATGCTCAGCCCTTTTCAAAGACGGCACTGGCAGCATCAATATGCTGTGGGTGCCATCTTGGATGTGGGTTGCCTGTTCTGAGCATGCCCAGATGCAATCTCTGTTTGAAAATGAATCTGCCCTATACCTACAGCAATAGACAGATGGGAAATAGTCAGTTTTTGAAGCTATCAAATGAAGGAGATTCCACATCCTTAGTTAGGTAGCTTTTCCTAATACTTAACTGAAATCGACCTTCCAGCAATTTAATCCCGTTTCCTCTCATTCTCTCTTCTGTGTCCGTGAGCAGCAAATGTTCTGGGCATGGGCAGAACGGGCTACCCATATCCAAGATGGCACCTGCAGCATGTTGACGCTGCCAACACCATCTTTGAAAAGGGCTGAGCATACCCAGAAGGGACATTTGGGCCCTTCTGAGCATGCTCACTTTCTTTTTTAAAATGTTCATACTTACCAGCCTGGGAAGAGGTCATGCTGATTGGGACCCCCTCCAGAGGGTAAGTACTCAATTCCTGACCCCCCACTAGGCTCCCTGCTAGGCCTCTGACCCCCTTCCTGGGTCCTGGGCCCCCCAGAATTTTCTTTCCCCTTCCTGCCCCCCCCCCATGAGATCTCAGGAGGTTTCAAGGAGGGGGTCGAGATTATGCGAGTTCTCTACCTGCCTTCTCAAGTCTGACAAGATTCTCATTGAGGGGGTATTCTATTCTGGTTTAAGCCCTAGTTCTGATGTACCTTCTGTGGATACTTGCTCATTGGGTGTAATAACACCAAAGAGGGAGTGACTATTGGGGGTACATACACAGGGAGGAGGCCGCTGTTAGTATCCAAACTGAAGGTGGACCAAGGGGAATGGTGAAGGAGAGGCTTCAGTGAATGGCTGGAATGGGGGAGAAAGAGCTTGGAACAACAGGGCAGAGGCTATGGTGAGCACTGGGAGTGAAGGGGAGTGGCTGTTTCCTCAGAGGAGAGGAAAATGGGGAGAGGCTAAACTGGTGATGGGCTGGGTGAAATGACAGGGAGGAGGTCTCTGGGAGTGAGTTGAAGTCCACTGAGCATAGGAAGGAGGGAGGAAGCAGAGTCTTGTGACCCTCTGGTATAATCCCACTGGGGCACTTAAGCCCTGTGGAACTCTGATGCCATGGCATTTGGGGGCTTATAATAATAATAATAATAATTATAATAAATAATAATAAATAATAATTTATATGCTGCCCCCTCCTCCCTCAGGCATATCAGGGTAGCTCACAATATATTAAAACATTCCAGACATTAAAACATTAAAATAAACCATAATAATATCAATTAAAACAATATAAAACCCCATTCCCCCCACCCTAACCCAACCCACCCACCCCATCTCCCTCGGGAAAAGCCTGGCGGAATAGCCAGGACTTACATTGTCTGCGGAAAGAGGGGCGGTTGGCAGCCAAGCGAATCTCCAACAGGAGGGAGTTCCACAGCCATGGCACAGCCACGGAGAACGCCCTCCTCATAGTAGACACCCGGGAACCCCGGGGAACCCCAAGGAGGGCGCCCCCAGCCGACCGCAGAGGCCGCTCCAGGACCCGGAGGGTGAGACGCTCCTGCAGATAGGCAGGGCTCAAGCCGTTTTGGGCTTTAAAGGTCAACACCAACACCTTGAATTGGGCCTGGAAAACTACAGGCAGCCAGTGCAGAGAGTGAAGCACCGGTGTGATATGCTCGCGTCGGCCCGTCCCCGTTAAGAGACAGGCCGCCGCATTCTGCAGCAGCTGCAATTTCTGAACCAATATCAAGGGTAGCCCCACGTAGAGCGTGTTGCAGTAATCCAGTCTCGAGGTAATAAAAGCATGGAAGACCATGGCCGGATCTGAGTCTGAGACATACGGCCTAAGCCGATGCACCAGATGTAACTGGCGAAATGCTCCTTTCACCACAGCCGTCACCTGAGCATCCAGGAGGAGCTGTGGGTCCAGGAGCACTCACAGACTCTGGACCTGAGAAACCGGGGGGGGGGGCATGGACCCCATCAATGATGGGGGCCACCCCACCCCCCGGCCTTCCCACAACCATCACCTCCGTCTTGTCAGGATTTAGTCTCAGGCGGCTCGCCCTCATCCAATCCCCTACAGCGGACAAACGCTGGGTAAGCACCGAGACTGCAGGGCCTGAGTTGGAGGAAAATGAAAGATATAGCCGGGTGTCATCAGCATATTGATGACAACTCACTCCATACTACTTAACAACCTCTCCCGAAGGCTGCATGTACACGTTGAACAGGAGAGGGGATAGGATGGAGCCTTTATGGGCCCACCTATTTCACAGTGATGCCCTGTCTCCTGGTAGGACGACCAGTCCCCAAGTGCCCTCTGCTTCCAAATGCAGAGACTCCAGGGGCTCTGGTGACAGTGGACTCTGTTGACAAGAGACTGGGCCAGAGGGACTCTCCACCCTTCATCAAAGCCCTTGAGAAAGGGGGAGTTGGTGGCAGGAATATCCCCCTTGACCAGTGGGGCCAGGGTTGCCACTGCTCTGCAGGATGGGGGAAGCAGCACTGTCTGTCCACCAAATTTTCTGAGTTCCATTTTCTCAAACATTGCATTTGACTGCTTTTTTCCACAGAGCTTGCAGCTAGCTCACCAGCTTGGGAGCGAGGGACTAGTTAACAACTGCAGCTACTGAAGGGAGAGGATTCAACCCCAAAGCGGGACACCTTTTCCATCCCTCTGATCTGAGCCCCCCATGACCCTGGAGGGGGCTGACTCGGCTGAGAAACTGGAGGGGTGGAGGTTTGTCAGATTGTGGCTGGACATGGCCCCCAGCCACAGAGCTCCCGATCTATTGGATCCAGCCATCACCCATCTGAGACACTTCCCCCGTCAGGTGAGTAGGCTGGAGGCCAAGCCTCCCCAGGAAACACTCTTCGCTCCCAGGCCAGCTCCCTTGCGATGCATCCCCAGGCACCTTGCTTGAAGCAGCACCCCCAGGACACGGGCCACTCAGGCCTGGACGGGAGAAGGAGAGCTGTTGGGACACAGGGACATATTCCTGTTACCTTGCAAAGGGCCTGACTATTGGCCTCAGCTCAGGACCGATTCCTGTGGCTCGCATATGCCTCCAGCTTGTGACTGCTACAGGCCGGACAGGGTCAGGGCTTGGGAATGTCATTCTCAGTCTGAGAATGTGGTGCATCCCTTGCCCTGCCCATTTAAGGATGCGGGTCCCAAGGAAATGAACCCTGCCCCAGGCAGCATACACCCCAAGCAGTTGGCAGAAAAGCAGCTGACTAACAATACTGTAATGCGGTTGTCAAGGTGTGTCATTTGTTTCTTTCTGGAAGGATCTAGCGATGTGGCAAATATAATTATATAAAAGTCAGCTGCCAATAGAACACTGAAAAGCTGTGTTGAGCCCACCTCTTCCTTCCAGCACTCTCATCTCCCACCTGGAAGTCCTTTCCAGATGAGAGGGGGGAGAATAGGATAGAGGGGGCAGATCTTGAGCCCATGTGCAAATCAACTACAGTGCTCCTCCCTGTTTCCAGATGGGAGCAGGGAGCTGAAGGGAAGAGGCAGGCTCAGCACAGCTTTTTAGCATTCTGTTGGGTGCTCCGACTCCTGCTGGCCAATAGAATGCTCTGTTGAGGTGGTTAATCATTATGAGAATCCTGAAATCTGCCTCTTCTGATATTACATTTTGGTCCCTTGGGGCCCCTTCAGATCTAAAAGGCAATAGCTGTGCTGCTGTTGATCAACAAATGCTTTAATTGCTAAAGGAATTACTGCAAGCTCCCAGGTTGGTCAATGCTCAGTCCCTTTTGGGGGGTATTTTCAGACATGACGGTACTGCAGGTGGCCACGATTTGACCTATGTGGCCACCCGCAGTGCTGTCACTTCTGATCCAGTCCGCCAGCTGTTTCTCCAGGCTGCATCAGGGGTTTCCCTGGGCCGTGGCAGTTTTTAGCCTGGACTCAGGCCCATTGCCAAGCTGGGATAAAGTGGCACAGCCCAGGGAAGTCATCTCCGGGACTGGGATAGAGTGGGCCGTTATGCATGATGGTCTGCTCTATCTGACCCTGGTCAAGGGCTGAGGCTGTTCTGGGCATGCACAGTGACCTCACCCCGGCCAGGATCAAAGTGTGATGGTGCAGCACCCTCTGACTCCACTGTTCTTGCTGACTGGAGATTAGCCTCCAGCTTTAATGGTTTTACAACACCAGAGTCATCCACTGTCAATGGCTCCGTTATCGCAGAGCACTGACTCACTATACTTCATGAGTGCCCAACTACCCTGGGATAATGAATGAGCATGATCACTGTTTCATATGTGGCATGCAGACAGCTTTTGATTTTTTTTGTATTCTTGTTATCATGTCCCTGAACTGTCATGCAAATGGGAATGTAACTTCATTCTAGTGGTTGGTTGGGTCATTCCTGAAATAGAGAAACCACCAAATGTGGATGGGCCAGACTTAAACTGCACCTCGGCTTTTGTCTTGTGGTCTCCATCAGGATACTGATGTTTCTTTTACAGCATTTAACAGATGCAGGGTAGTGTTTTGTACATCCATCTCTGGGGAGCATAAACCTGCCTTTGCTGACTAACGTAAACTAAATAATTTGCAATGAATAATTTATTCAACATTTTGCCTCATTTACTCTCTCCAAAGTGTCCAGCTAGCAGACCATATTTTCTCCTCAGATTTATGTTGTATTTGATATTACTTGTTGGGACCCCCACCCCACCCCCAATCTTCTATTTTAGACTGTCTATGAGGAGCTTCTTGTCTCTTCAGTGTATGACCCAAGTCAGTTGGCCATCGTTGTAAATCACTGGGAGTGCAATTCTGCAAGATACTGAGCCCTTTAGCCCAGGCAGAGGAAAACATCTACACAATGGAATAGTCCCATTGAAGCCACTCTGACCCTATATAGAGAGAGATCCTACCACTTATGTAATATAATAATGCAGCCAAGTAGAAAAATTAGAACACAGTAGAATTGTCTAACTGTAGAAGCAGTCTTTGGAGATAGCTAGAATGTGCCAGAGGTTTGATGACAGCTGGTACTTTTATCATAGAATTTTAAAAAAATTGTGGGGTCAGGCTTTCATTGCAGAGAGGCGGTGTGGGTTGATCTTACTCCAGCTGGAATCAGAGGGAAATGGCTTGGGTCCCAGGTGAGCTTTTGACATCACTGTTAGCTTGTCAATTAGTTACCTTCTTCTAGTGGCTCTCCTTATTTTCTGAACAGCGAGATTACACTAAAGAGACACAACTCTGGGTACAGCCATGTGACACATGGGCTGCGCCTTGGGCAGGTTTAGCCCACTTTGTGTGATCTACCACATGATACAGTGCATCATGTGGTTGGCACCCTCCAGATGTTTTCCCTACTGCGTGGCAGGGGAGTAGCTGGCTGTTACGTGACACATCCCCAGAAAAAGTCCAAGGACATGTCGCAGAGCAGCCTTACCCAAACTGGGGTAAGGCTTCCCAAGGTGGAGCAAACTGTGTGCCTGGTTGCTTTTTGCTTCGCCACATGGTGAGTGCCGCTGTGGGGCTTTGAGTGATGGCCACTAGTGCCCATCAGATACGGCCATGTCACTGGTGGGGGATAGGATGAGGAAGGTGGGCAGGGAAGGGAAGGGCAGGGTCGGGCACCTGCTAGTGTGCAGGAGCTCTGAGAGGTGTCTGGTTGCCTCATGGGGAGATCATCTGCCTTGCCCTCGACTGGCCCCAAGTGTGGCAGCAGCGCTTGTCTGCCATGGGACCACACGCGGAATTGGACCCTTCATGGCTGATGTGGCCTCACAAAAGTTTATGAAAGCTATTTTGACTCTACCATGTTTGTTTTAATGCAGGGCTGCCTGCCTTTTTATTAAGGATTCATAATTTTTAGAAAGACAATATATCTGATTTACTACCACAGTTAAAATGATATAATTAGTCACAATCAGCTATCCCATACTTTACTAAAATGTTTATTGATCTGAAAGCAACAGGTAGCGCCCATATATAAAACATTGCCTCCCAAAGGACATATTTTAATTTAGGTATGTCACTGCTAGGCAGAATATTATTCCCATGGATGTTGACTCACCAGGAGATAAATCTTTTGGTTAACCATTCAGATCATCTGGAATAACTAGGGCTGCAGGTGCAGAAAGTGAAACAGCAGGGGCAAAATAATTATTTGAAAATGATTGCTTTCATTGTTTGAAAATGATGCAGTTAAGTAAAATAAAAATTCCTTAGCGGTAATACATTTCACTAAGATAAGAGCAAGAGTTTAGAACAGGACGGGGCAGGCAGACAGGAGTAATCAGGCAAGGGAGGTGTGACATGCTTGGGTCAGGCCAGGGAGTGGGGCATGCTGGGGTGCACTTGAGTGACAGGGCAGGCCCAAGTTCTGTTAGTGGGAGGGTCCTACACAACCCACCAGCTGAGCATTCCAGCAGATCTGCCAGACACTGCTTCCTTTGCATCCGAGCATGAGCTTCCCCAGGTGATCCTGCTGACCCCTATCCAGTCTGTAGATTGCTTGTTAGGCTGGAATAAAAACTGGTGGCTCAGGGGTTCCCACCCCTCGTTTTGAATAGAGTCGTGCATTCAGGTTTGGATAAAACAAAAATAAACACAAAAAAGCCCTTTTTAGCTTCTGTGTTCGAAACAAAAACTGGCCTGCATTTTTTGGGTTTGTGTTAATGTGCTTTGTAGCTCTCAATTGCCACTTCTAAACTGATGCTTTTAATTGTTGGTCTAGCAGTTTGAGGGTCTTTCAAGTTTTATGGTATGTTGTGCTGATTGTGGGGAAGTTTAGCCCCAATAATGGTGATGTATGGGGAGGGGTGGAGGGGAGAGGTTTATTTTGATTTAGGTTTATTTAAAAAAAAAATCTTTTAGTGCTTTGTGGTTCAGGGGATTTTTCTGCTTCCACAGGAAGCTGGCAATGGAATTGCACCTGGGGAACTTGTGTTCAATGAATGACACCAGTGAATGGGATCCCCCTGCCCAGAATGGGAGGGCATGGGCTCCTCCTGCCTGGTGATCTGGAGTCCGTTGCAACCAAGGCCCTTTGCTGTTTATTGTAGAATCATCACCTGTGCACATGTGTGTACGTGCGTTCGTGTGCACAGACACACACTCACACAGGCCTGCACTCCCTTACACACACACAGGCTGCGCACACAGGGTGTACCTCCCCAGCTGTCACTTTTCAGACACAAAACACAAACCCCCACAAACCCTCCCCACCAAAAAATTGATATTGAAACCAGAATAGAAATCAGAATCAGAAATATCAGCTCCCCTGCCCCGGATTTTTCAACTCATACTATCTGCTCTTTCAGTTTAAGTGTTTAAACTCAATTGCTCTGAATTCTTCAGTACAACGATGGTTATACTTGTGGGCTTAGAGAAAGGAGGAGGCTGAGACATGGGACTGACATCACAATGACTATGCTACAGAATGGGGGCCTGAGCTCTGGGTCACCGTGTGTGTGTGTATGTATGTGCTGGCATACATGCCTAGCCAGTAAACAGACACTGTGGGTGAAAACAGACATGACTCTAACTCCACTTTAACACTGGGCATTTTTACACACACCTTAAAGTTCCAGATTTTTCAATCTTCTGGGTTTACAAGTCCACAAGTAAGTTCTGGATGCATTTTTCTCACACACGCTGCTCTGAGGCAGCCTAAAGTAGCCGCAGCTGTAGACGTGATGGGCTGCCATGGAAACCAAGTGACCACAGCTGCCTGGAGCAAAGCAGTTTACCAGGAGAACTTGTTTTAACATTTCTTATGCATGTCTCAGGGCTGTATCGGTGCCCTATGCAGCCCTGCAACATGCATAAGAAATGTTAAAGTGGAATTAGCGTCATGCCTGTTTTCACCCAGAGAGACTCCAAGTCCTGTGGCTTTCATGTAGACATAACTCAGCAGGAGAGGCAGTGGGGCATTGAGCAGCTCCAGGATCAGTGCCACCTTTTCCCCAGCCCTGCTTCTGTTACCCTCCTTACCTCTGACACAGGCCAGCTCCTCTTCCCTCACCACTCACATTCCCTGTTGGAGTTGGGATGGGCTGAGGAAAATCTCTCTACACCGAGGTAACAGGTGGGAAATGCCCTGAGCTGTTCGCAAGAGGGGCGGGGTATAAATTTGAAAAAAGAAATAAATACAAATAAATGGGAGCTAGCCTAGCACTGGGGGGATTGCTGGGCCGGACTAGGCCAAAAGCCTCCTTTGTACTGGTACAGTAGTTATTAGGGATGGGTTTTTGGATTTGGATCTGTTATGGATTTGGATTTTTTTTTACACTTTTCTATATATTTGTATTATGGATTCATATTAAAAATAAAAAATATAATAAAATTCATCGCACATGCACAAAATGGTCTGCAGGCTGTATTTTGCATACACAGAAGAGCCACCTTCCTCAACCAAAATGATGGTGATGCTATTGCTGCCATTTAGGTTAAGGGCGGTGCAGTGGCTATTTTGCACAGGCACAATACATTTTTAAAGAAAATTTATTATTATTTTTAAGATGGATCCGTAATACGAATCCATAACTGGTGCGGCTTTTTCAGATTAATCCATAACTGCCATTTTTGGACAGTTAGGGATTAATCCAAATCCGTAACGCCCATCCCTAGTAGTTATGGGAGGAGGGAGGACGGGCCTGGGTTGGAACCCCCAACAAGGAGGTGGTTTGTTGTGGGCTCTGTTTGATTCAAAAGAAACTGCTCTAAACATTTATAGCATTTAATACTATAATTTAATAACTGCAAATTATATCTTTGCATGGTGTAATCTTGTTTTTATTATTATTACATCCCCTATTTTGTAATGGCAGCAACCTGTCTAAATTCTACAAGAGTTCAGAGGTGTCTAGATCTGTGGTTTTACTTTGCTTTATTATAGGAATGGGCCAGCAGTTGGACACCAAGTTGTTTCCAAAATAGCACCACCGAAGTGTGGATGCATGGTGAGCAGGAGTTCTCACTCAAGCCCATCTCTGACGCCTACTTGTTCAATTCTGTGTTCCTCATGTTACGTGTTCTCAAACATCTGCTTCAGTTGCCCTTCTAAAGGGAAATGCAGACTCCAGGCATTGCAGCAGAAGCACATTTTAAAAATTTGCATCACTTAAAAAAAATAAATTAATTTGGAGACCCTTCAGATCATTTCATCTCCCCCACAGACCCTTATAAACAGAATCATTGACTTGGGAAACTGTTTAATTTATTCTTTAGTTTAAAGAGAGTAAGTACGGTAAGAAGCCAGTTTTTATCATTTGCTTTCCAAGAGGGTATCTCTTTTCCTCATGATAACACAGCATTTCATTTACAGTGCTGACAATTGCGAATTTTTGGTACTTTTCAAATGGGCGCGGGTGCGTGGGGGGATGGGTGGGCACCACAATGGGTGGGTGCTGTGTGGGCAGCCCGTCACATGGACACCCACCCACCTCCACGCACGGAGGCACCTCCGTTGTCTCCAGTGCCTCTGTGCATGAGGGATACTTGGACTAGAATATGCTATATATTGAGTGTTAGACTTTAGTATCTAAAACTATCAGTCCAATTCTACTATACATAATTTGCTGAACCTGCTTTTATTCCCCTCTTTATGAAACAAAAGCGAGCAAACTGTCCCTTTGGATGCGGCAAATGATCATAGAGTTGTGATCATAGCCTAGCCTTGAAAATGGACCATAAAAATGGGAGCCGCTGCCAGAAGCTCTCTCTAAACATCACCTCTTCTTTTGCAATTTATAGACTTGCAAAGGATTAAAATGGATGATGAGATAATAGTTTCTTTGTATGTCTGATTAATTATTGAGACAAAGGACACAGTCATGAAACCACTTACTCCAGAGTAGCTCTATTGACTTCAGTGGGGCTGCTTCAGTTTTGGGATTACAAACAAAGAAGTACTCACTTGGGCAATGCAAAATAAATGAATAACTTTAAAAAATGGCAGAGTCGGTGAAGAGGAATTCTAGTACCAATACCACTCTTTTCTCTATTTTCCTCTGCACTACTTAATTCTAATGAGACAACAAGAAAAAATGAGTGGAGGTTAACTACCTTGGCTATTAAAAAGTCACAAACTGCTGGAGTATTTGGGTGAGGCCACATGAGATGTTATCCCATATTGGGCAACCTTACCCCACGTTAGTGCGCACTGGGTATTTTCAGATGTTACAAGATCACTGTTCACCACACTGAATCACAGTGGATCCTGTGTGGTGGCAGCGATCTCGTGAACATCTGTGTGACCCCCGCCAGATGTTCACCGCAGTGAATCTCTGGTGGGGGTCACATCTAACCACGGTTCTGGCCCTGAGGCTGGCCTCAGGGCCAGAATCATGGTTAGATTGGCCATGATCAGGAAAGGGGCAAAAGTAACATTGGTTACCTTGCCCCGTTCTGGAATCATGCCCCAAACCACGATAAGGGATTGGGTGCAGCAGCCTCATTGGCTTCTACGCCCACCCATCTCCCCGTGGGTGGGTGGCTGAGGGAGGATGGGGGCGCAGAGCTGAACGGTCGCACATTGTGCCGCGCAGCCCCGCCCCCTCCCTGATCCCCCTCAGAGATCAGGCCGGCGCATCTAAAGGACGGCCAGCCTGATCGTGGACCGGGATCTGAGACAATCCCGGTCCAGGGTTTAGCGTGGTGGGCCGAGAGGCCCGTCACGTCTGAAATTACTCAATGTAGAGGACCATATGGCCAACAGCCACCAGATTTTTGCCCAGTTCTGCCTTTGGGTGTGTAGCTGGCTGCTACACAATGAGTCAACCAGAGAAGACCAGTGATGCATTGTGTGTTATTGTTGCTCATCCTGGACTAATGTGGGATAATGGGACACCTCCCATATGTCCAGGCTCCACTTTGAGGTGGGGCCTACTGACACAATAGAGCAGCAGGTGCAGTTTGCCATTCCTGTGTGTCTACATCATGGCTGGTGGCATGGGCCGCTGAGAGCACATTACACCAGTGCTCCAATCTCTGCACTGGCTGCCAATAGTCTTCCGGGCCCGATTCAAAGTGTTGGTTTTGACCTATAAAGCCTTACATGGCCTGAGCCCTGTCTATCTGTGAGACTGCCTCACTCCCTGGGTTCTGGACCAGCCCCTGCAGTCATCTGGGGGCGTCCTGTTGGAGGTCCCTCGGGTTTTCCGGGGGGCCACGCAGGACAGGGTGTTTTGGATGGCCACGCCTTTGGAATTCCCTCCTGGTGGGGGCCCGTCTAGCCCCAGAACTCCCAATTTTTCATATGAATTGTAAGACCTGACTGTTCCGTCAGGCGTTTGGTGAGGGAGAAGGGTAAAGGTAGTGGTGGTGGCGTTACGGGTTTTATTTCTCCTCATTTTTATTGTTGTTCTTTCTATAAAATGTTTTAATATATTTTATTGTATTTTTTAAAATGATTTTGTTAGCTGCCCCAGGCTCCCTGTGGCAGGAGGGGCGGGGTATAATTTTAAAAAATAAATAAATAAATGATAGTGGGTAGACTGGGGAGAGGATGGGGGGGACTGGTGCTGGGTGTGCAGCCATGTGTGTGAACAGATCCTCGGCCTGCCCTGGGGTGTGGCAGGACCTGTAACAGTGGCCCGCCTGCCTGCCTGGTTACCGCGGGGGCAGATTGTTTGGACAGCTCTCCCTGTCAGCCCCAAATGTGACATCTGAATTCTCCCTCCCTGGGGAAGGCAGAGAATCTGGTCAGTCTATAGCTGTGACCAGGTCCTTTTTTGGGGTAATATAGCAGTCATGTTGCTAGTACAAACATAATTTAACTTAGACTTCTGTGAGAAATAGGTGGGACAGATAAAAGTAGATTTGCAGTCTCCCTCTTTAACAAACCAATGCAGCCATGTGTACTGGGCTGGGTGGGTGACATAATCATTCTCCCTTACTTTTTGAGCAAGGAAACATATGCACAGAGGCAGTATTGGCAGTAGCAGTGTCCGGCCTGGTGCCATCTCAGTATTGGCAGTAGCACTGACTGGTCTTCTGCCATCTCCACAGCCAGCACACCAGAGCTCATATGAAGCAGTAGGACTAGGAACAGCAGCAGTCAGTAGCATCAACCTAGACCCACACATTAGGGAGCCTAGCTTTGTTCAAAAGATTTAAGGGTGAGCACAGAATTGGGAAGAAGAAACATGGTTCTATGGCCCTTTTCACACAGACACTCTAGCACTGATAAAATGGGCGTTTACATTTTATTATACATGTTGCAGGGCACCCATAGATCACACCTGCAGCCCTGCAACATGTATAATAAAATGTAACAGTTTTTAATAAAATTGACCAGTAAGTGCCTAATTCCCATACCAGTTTAAAATTGATGTGTCTGCAGTGACTGCAATGAAGGACTGTAGTGGACTTGTACCAGCCCATGAGGTCAGAATCAGTCCCAGGGATAGATTGGACAGGAGAGCTTTGAGAGCAATCCTCCGCCACCACCTTGACCTCTTCCTCTGATCTCACTTTGTTAGTCAGCAGGCAAAGGTGGTACTACTACTACTACTAATTTCTAAAGCGCTACTAGTCATAACATTACTGAACAGGGCTAAGCCTGGTGAGACAGCAAGGGGCCCCATACAGGCAGCAGGGTCAGTTGTTCCTATGTATTAGTCCTCCCAACCATTTTCCTCTGGGTTCAGCCCAGTAAATTGAAAAGGGGGAATTCCTTCTCAGTTATGGTAAAACTGCTTCTGCTCTGGAATAGATCCAAATAGAAATTTTCCTGGAGTTTAGATACTTGTTTACAGTGCTGCTGGAAGTTTGTTTTTTTAAAAATAAAAATCCCATTGATGAAGTAGTTGTTTGAATTGAGTAGCATTTGCAGTGAGAAATTGTACTGATAGTATTGCCACTTCAATTTGAGCTCTTGTAATTTTCTCCAACCTACCACCCTCATTCAGTTTATTTGCATCAAGGCCCAAAGTACCCCCTTTGCTCCCTTGGTTCTTTTGCCAATGCATCCCCCCCCCCCCCCCGGAAGAAGACGAGGACACAGTTTGTGGGATACAACGGCTGCACTCTTCATTGGTTAACATACATCCAAAAAGGATGAAGGGGTAGCCCTTCCCACTTCCCCACTTGAACTGGGATCCTATTACTTAACTGTTTGTAACAACCAGAAGGCCCCTATCGGAGACAGGTGACTGTCCCTTGTCACCAGTCTAACTGGTCCAAACGTTCTCGAGTTAAGTCCGAGTGGAACCTTCCTTTGTCCTAACTTCCCAACGTTAACTTACCCCCTGCTGCGATCCAGGGTTTCCCCGGGCCGGGCGGGTTGTTCACACCTAGGCCCCTTTTCAGGGGTGAAACAAGGGTGAAAACACCGTTACCCCCTGCTTGGTACCTTGTCCGCCCAGTGGGTCCAGCCGCTTGCCTCTCGCTCCTGGGATGTCCATACAGTGGGCCGCACTGTGCAGCTATGTATGGCCTTACCCATCTCTTAAGGAGATGTTTCTGTTCCACCTGTGTATCTAAACTGTGAACCTTTTGGAACTCCCCTAGCTCATCCCACCGCCACCAGAATCCCCAGTTTTGCTTGGCTGATTCGCCGCTATTTCTCTGTGCTTACCTATCATCTCGGCTAACTTGGTTTTTAGGACCCCAAGGAACAAATGACATCCCACATCGGACAGATGAACCCCGTCTATCCAGAACAATTCATCTTTATCGTGATGAATGTCTTTGTGCGTTATAATCTCCCCCCACCCCCGTGCCTTCAACCAGTGCCCTATTTCATTGTTGGCTCGTTTCCTGGCCCTGTCTACCCGCCCTGGGTGGTTAGCATTGGCCTAAACCCTTCGCTGCAGCATGTCAGACCATGCTACCGTACTCCCCAGGAAGCGCTCCTATACCAGTTTGAGGTCTGACTTTGCCCTTTTTGTCAACCATAGCCCCGTTGCCTTAGGCATATTGTTCTCTCCCAAGTGTACAACTATAATTCCCGGGAATGGATATTTGTTTTTTTGCCATGGACAGCGCTGGGAGCAGTTGCTCCCAGAGTATGCTGCACTTACCCAACCATATTATTTCTGCCCGGTCACTGAGGCCCAGCTGGGTGCCCCACCCGATGCGTGTGGCCATCTTGCTGTGGCCAATGATCCAAACTACCATCCTGGCCCTGGGTACTGCCACGTCTACAAGAGAAGACAAGGTTGTGTGGTCGTGATTCACTGCACCGGGCTGCAGCCTGTGCAGCGGTACGCTGTCCAGCCTTCCAAACCTCCGTATTCCTCACATGTGTCCGGAAAGCTTGGGATCACCATCTCCCAATCTGCTGTATCTGCTGGACAGCACCATATCTGCTGCAGTGGATTCAGCCCCAATCCTGAAGGAATGCGAACTGTAGTGGAAGGGGTCGAGGCTCAGCTTCCTCACACACATTCTGAGAACAGCTCCGAACAGGTATCGGGCAGGGGTTTCCCGTTCTCATACCTAAATAATGAGCCTGGACCCGGGGGGCGCTGTCTTAAGTACACCTCCATAGCCCAGACTGGATAGCCTATGTCATAGGCAGAGGGATAAAGTTTGATCACCTGCCCTCTTCCTCTCTGATCAGTCTTTTCCATCGCAAGTGGAGAGTAAGCGCACTACCTTCCTACCCCACATCCTGAATTTGGAGGGCCCTCACTGACATGTCGGTTCTTGAATTTGTGACCAGTTCGTTTATACGGAATGCCCTGAATAGGGCCACCCGTAATGCTGTCGTGAAAAGCTGTATTTTGTGGAACAGACTCTAGGCAATATACCTATTAGCTGAGACAACAGCTGGGGAGTGATGGGGGCTTGGATGTCCTGAACTGGGGGGTATCTCTGGACAAGCTTTCTTGCATCCGGCTCATAAAGAAACCATTGTCCAGGAGGGGTGACCTGCCAAATGGCTAGCAAAGGTGATGGCTGCTAATTTTCCGGAAATGGTTCCCAGTGCCAAGCCTTTGCTCCAGAGGGATAAGGCGAACTGAAGCAATTGGCTTTGGGGGATGGGGAAACCTAGAGGCCAGCTGTTCTGGAACCTGAAATCCTGAAACTCACGGAATGCTTTTTCATATGCCCTCCTGGTTCTGGGGGCTAGGGAACCTTGGACTGTCTGAAATAGGTCTAATATCCAATGTTCCACATGTTGTTCTGGAATGGGTCTGCCTCCTCCCTGGCTTCTGGAGCAAGCAGGCAAAATCATTCTGTTTGGAATCGAGAAAGGGCATCAGCTATGCTGTTGTTAACGCCGGGTACATGCTTGGCCGTAAACATTATGTTGAATTTTAAGCACCTGAGAACAAAGACCTGGACGAGCCTCATCACCCTTTCTGATTTAAGATGACAACTTGTTGATAACATGGACAACTGCCATATTATCACACCAGAACAAGACTCTCTATTTGAAGAAATCATTCCCCCACAAGCTCCCAGCCACTACTATGGGGAAAAATTCCAAGAAGGTCAAATCCTGGGTTATCCCTGCCTCCTCCCAATCCACTGGCCATGGAGCTACACACCATCATCCCCTAAAGTAGACCCCAAAACCGTGCCCGCCTGATGCATCAGAGCTTATCTGCAGCTCAGATTCTAGCAGAAGCCGCTGTTGCCAGAAGCTGACCCTATTATAGTCTTGTAAAACGATATCCCAGATAGCCAAATCCTCCCGCATCTCCTTCGTCACCCTGATGTGTTGATGCGGGGGATGGTCATTTCCTATGTGTGCATACAGGTGGGACATAAACGCTCTCCCTGGGGCAATTACTCAGCAGGTGAAATTCAGGCTACCCGTGAGTGACTGCAGCTGCCGTCACTTTAGACACTATCTGAAAAGCTTCTATCATGCTCTGGAGCCCCTGCAGCTTATTCATTGGCAGTTGTGAGAGGGAATGTGCTGTGTCCAGTTCAATGCCTAAATAGGTCAATTTGGTTGTTGGGCCCTCTGTTTTTTCTGGTGCCAGTGGGACACCTAGCTCCCTGGTCACTTCCTGGAACATGCAAAGCATTTGCCCGCATTCCATGGTGCCCTCCCTTCCTGCGAAGATAAAATCATCAAAATAATGGGTGATCTGACTCCCCCCCATCCGCTGACACGTGACCCACTCGAGCACCAAGCTGAACCTCTCAAAGGCAGTGTAAAAGATGGAACATCCCATGGGCATTGCCTTGTCGAAGTAGATCTTGCCCTGGAATTCCATTCCCAGTAGCTTGGAGTCGTCAGGGTGGACTGGGAGCAGGCGGAATGCAGATTTAATATTGCACTTCACGAGGACACCTACGCTGCAGGCCCACACCATTTCGACTGCTGAGTTGAATTATGCATACCTGACTGAGCACAACTCCTGGGGTATCGTGTCATTCACCGACTCGCCCCTTGGGTGGGAAAGGTGGTGAATAAGGTGAAACTCACCGGGCGCCTTCTTCGAGATGATGCTTAGGGGGGAGATTCTCAGTGTGGGCATGGGATGTGTGTCGAAGGGGTCCTGAATCTTCCCTTCGTTGACCTCTTTATCAATTTTATTCTGAACTAGCTGCTCATTCCTCATGCTGGTTTCAGATTCTTAGCCCCCAAGTGGTAGCGGGGACCTAACGTTGGGTCCTAAAACCTAGATAAAAACCTTCCACTACGTAATTGGCAGTGACGGGGTCAGGGTAGTCATGAATGAGTGCCCGTAGGGTCTCATGCTGAACTGGGGTTGGAGCCATTCGCCAAGGCTAGGGCATTACTGGAATGGCCCAACGGGCCTTGCTTAGCATTGTTTTGGCCCCTATTTCTGGCCCCTACTACCTAAACTTGTTGCAATTTGATGCTGTGTGGGTGCCTGAACACGGGGTACATATGTGTTTAAATCTACAGGGGGAGCGAAAACATTTAACCCCGTTGTTGTAGTCCCAGCACGTTGGGCCACCAACGGGGGGCTTCGCTCTCCTGCCTCTTGACCAGTCACCCTGCTGAGCGGTTCCGGCTCTGGCCAGGACATAACCGCTGTCTGATCGAGGGGTGTAGCTGGAGCTGCTGATGCACTCCAGCCACAGGTCATGTGCATGCACATCCCACCTCAAATTCAGGTTATTAGCGGTCCTACGATGGAAAGCCTCATCGTAACACAGTCAAGCTCTGGGGCTTCCTGTGTTGTATGCCCATAGGACAATATCCGAGTACTTCACCAGCTCCACCTCCCGTTCTGGGAACCTATAAAGGGCCACTCCCATGTAAATAGTAAAGGCTGCTATCCAATTGGTCCAATTGCGCTTGGCCTTTGGCCTCTTGGATTTTTCACGGTCTTTCCTCTCCTCCTGCTCGTTTGGGTCAGGGATAGGGTCACTGAACAGGAGAGCAAAAATATCTATATACTGTCCACTCCATATCTTCTCCCATGTCGCTTGCAGCAAGTGCTTGTCCAATTGGGCAGACACATTGGTGTAACCTCCTGTCAAAGGCTGGGGTTCCTCCCATTGCTTGCTGCACCACGCGGCGCTATTTACCCAGCATGTCTCAGAGCCCCACACTTGTGCGGCTGCCCATAGCCTGTGGTTTGGGCAAGGCCTAGGTCTTTCCAATAAGGGGGGGTGGCTTCCACCCCCCCGACTCACCCCATCTACAACAAGGGAACAGGGAATTGCGAGGCCACCCACAGCACAAGCCCAACCTAGTGGGGGTCTCTGGTGGGATCCACCTGGATGGCCCCGCTCCTTTTGGCTTGGGGTCCCATTCCCACATTCAGGACCCTTGATACTCACCTTCCATTGTGTCCAGCTCGTATGGGGTTCCTCAGTATCTGCCGCTGCCTGTTGCGTGCTGTTGCCGCCTCTGGGCTGACTTGAGGCTGTCTGTCAGGGCCTGCATTCCCTCCCTCAGGGCAGCTATTTGCACCTGCTGGCTGGGCATAAATTCCTCCCTGGGTTGGCTGGGCTCGGGTTCCCCGTCCCTGTAATGAGAAGGCAAGACCTGACGATGCCTTTACCCCTGATGGGAGGCCCGTTCCCTGGTCGGTGGCCTGCGGGGAACCACGCCGTCCATGTTCAGGTTGCCTCTCATCGCCCCCCTCAGATGAGTGGGGTAACCTGGCTCAAAACTCTCTTGGGAGCTCTTCGGCTCCTCGATCTGATTCTGATAGCCCACTAGCTGAGCCTGCAGGACCTGTAGTGTTGTCCCAGTCCC
Source organism: Sphenodon punctatus (assembly GCA_003113815.1). Lineage (NCBI taxonomy): Eukaryota > Metazoa > Chordata > Lepidosauria > Sphenodontia > Sphenodontidae > Sphenodon > Sphenodon punctatus. The sequence continues at coordinate 276,760 of QEPC01014093.1, read as the reverse complement.
TGTTCCTCCCTGAGGTTTGTGTTAGGGGGGTTGAGGGACCGGACCAGACCTGGAAGTCTGCTTAACCAGACCCTTGAGCAGGGTCTTTCTCTTTTGGGGGGGGCATCCTCACCCTCACACAGCTCCTAGGTTGGTCCCAAGGAAAACCAAGTCCCTTAAAGCACCACCCAGCTGAGGGGGTCACAGTAGTACGAGTGAGCGACACCTAGCTTCAGGAAGCCACTCACCACTGAGCCACACCAGCCCAACCAGACAGCGCTGCCCCTGCACTGAGGGTGTGTGTGTGAGCAAGGACCAGTGTGACCCCAACCCCCATGACAGAAGGGGGGGCACCCGTGTCAGAAGCCTGAGGGGGGGACAACCCTGGAGCCACTCACCACTGCGAGTAGGGGAAGCAGGGAAAAGCCCCAGAGGCACACAGCTGAGAAATTAATGATGGGGGGGATGAGAAAAAACCACGCTGAGCTGCTTATCTGCAGTGGGGGGGAGAAGGGTGGGCCACAAACCCACAGCCGTATGCGCCACTGTGCTGAGTGATAACCAGGAGGGGGAGGGCAGGCCGGCGAACCAACAAGGTCGAGTGCCCCCAATGCAGAGGAAGGCTGCCCCTCGAGCCTGCTGCGCTGCGCTTCTTCCCCGCTCACTGCTGCAACCCAGAATGAGGCGGCGAGCAGGGAACCTAAAATGGTGCTCGGAGGTCCCGCTTTTGCAAGAGCTCCAGGTGCTCAACTCATTGCCGGGCAATGCTCAGCCCCCCCCCCCCCTCCAGTTTGCGCGCAGAGAGGCAGCCACCTCCCACTCTCTCATCTCCCTCCGGGCAGGGAAAGGGACATGGTGGCAAACCCCCAGCCACGGTGAGCGCGGAGGGTGATTTGAGTCAATTGGACCATTATTATTATTATTTATTATTTATAAAGCACTTTCAGCATTCAAAGTGCTTTACAATCCTGATCTACTTCACCACCACAGCAGTCCTGTGAGGTAGGTCATTTATTCCTACTTTACAGATGGAGAATTGAGGCTGAGAGACAGTGACTTGCCCAAGACAAGTGAGTTCATAGTTAAGGAGGATTTGAACCCTGATTTCTCAGATCCAGTTCAAACACAATATCCAGGCTTGCTCCTTGATCAGGCCCTAAGCCGTCCCATGTTTTATCTGTGTTGGGAAATGCTACATACTAAAAATTATACATAAAAATTGACGTAGAAAAAACAGAAGCATTTACTTCTAAAATAAATACTGAAAGAAAAGGGATGTCTGTTTAATTATAAGGATTTTACTTTAAAGTATTGTGAAAATTAAATTGTTTTCAGTCTCTTAATTGTGTACAATGTCTGTTTTAGGAAAATAGGTTTCTCAGAGAGCACATACAAACTGTGGTTAAGAATTACCATCTTAACAAATGCACCCTGCAATCAATGATCATATTTAATCCTGGTAAATGACTAGAGTGCTAAATAAAACTCCACGCAGTGTGTACGTCTCCTTAGTTAAGCCCTCTCATCTCCTACTTGTACAGTTAGTTCAGAGATGTGGTGGGAATAATAATAATATATTTTAAAAATCAGATATTCTTTTTTTTTTTTAAATAATGTTTGAGAACAAACTTCACAACAAGACCTGTGGTTTTTTATATATTTAATTTTATACCTTTACTGGCTGTAAAACACTGTGCACAGAGCAGGGAGTGCTATGAATATTGCGGGGAAGAAAAGAAAGGAAGAGTTTCAGACACAAACAATGAATTTCATTTTACCTCTGCCTGTACTGGGCATTGTGGATTAATCCACAAAAGGCTGCACCATCACAGATTCGGATTCTGGATCCATATTTTTTTTAAAAAAATAAATTAAAAAATGATTGTGCATGTGCAAATGGCTGCAGGACCATTCTGCACATGCGCAGTCCTTTCTAAAATGATGGGAGTAGTGTCACCACTATTTTGGAAATGGGCAGCCAGTCTGCACGTGTGTGGTGGCCATTTGTGCATGTTCAGACTAGTTTGCCTTTTCTAAAATGGCGGCAATGCTGCTGCCCCCATTTTAGAAAAGGTCTGCCCATGCACAGAAATGACCGGGGGCCATTTTGCATATGCACCATGATTTGTTATTTTAATTTTATTATTTTTAATTTTTTATGGGTTTAAATATGAATCCAAATCCAGAATTCCATCCGAACACCCATCCCTATCCCTCATGTGTACCCTTTTGAGGGAAGGTTCCTGCAGTCCCAAGACAGGTCAAAGATATGTTGTAACAGTGAGTTTTCCTCCAGCAAGTCTGAATGACTAGATCTGATTTGTTTTTCCTTCTCTCTGTTCCTCTATTGTGTCTAGGGGTATTTGGTAGTGGTGTGCAAGTTGTATCGTTTTAATTATGAAATTGAATGGATCCCCATTCATTTCCACAACTAAGGTAAAAAAAATGAATGAATGAATAAGCAAACAACCTTCATTGGATTTCATTTGTTTTCATTTTTATTTTTCATTTTATTTTATTAAAAATAAGTTTTTAAAAATTAAACAAATCACTGTGCATGTGCAAAATGGCTGCTGGGGCCATTCTGTGCATGCATAGTGGGTTGGTTTTTTTTAAAAAAATACCCACTATTTTTAATAAAATTAAGTGAAAACATAATTTCCTTTACGAAACCCCCTGAAAACAAAGGTTTTTTTGTAAACGAAAACTAAAACACACACCAGTGGTGTGCCTCCTGCACATCCCTACTTACTTGTCTGGAAGTGCTGCTTCTGCAACAGCCAACAAGCAGATTTTCCTGACGTGAAAAGGGGTACAAAATGGTTAGTGCTTCCTCATGCTGCAGTGACTTCTCATCCGTTTTTGTGTTGCTTCTGTGGAGTGTCAAAGAACAGTTCTGCCTGTTCCTTAACAATTTTTTCCAGCTGTAGATTCTGGAGCTCACAAAGCCTTTTCTGTGAGGGCTAGAAAAGAAGGGGCAACGCCATCAAGACAGATTGTCCACAGAACCCCATGTCCAGTACAATATAAGAGGAATCAGTGTCATGGGTTCCACTTCCCTTCATGTTGCTAATATTTGAAACATGGCGGATTCCCAAGTTATATTCTTTTGCTTCACCCTTCCCCATTTCCTTTCTCATTTTTTCTCTCTCAGCCCTTGCGAATCTAATTCATTTGTAACGTTCAGTTTAACCTACTTTTTAACTTTCTCCTTGCAAATATACAGATTTCTCCCCTGAAAGGACAAAGAGCTGCATGTCTTTGGCACTTATATATGCACAGGAGAAAAGACGGAGGAAAGAAAAAAGAAGAGCTATAGCAGCAGTCAAAGTGTCATGACTAATTGTTGTACCTAAGAAAATGAAAATGTCGATATGGAAATTCAGCCTTACATTTCCAAATAAAATCATGGCAAGAGATTAATCTGTGCAGTCCAGCAATGTGATTACCTAATCCTGTCTTTGTGTCTGCGACAGGGATTTTTTTTAGACTAAATATTTGTAATATTTTTCTATGATAATCAGTAACGTGGATTATTTACATAATACTATAATAATTGTGTTTGCACACAGACTAAATCTTTAATTGCTAGTTTGAACAGGTCCAGGTTCTACAGCTATTTGTAAACCTTACTACCACAAAGCCATTCACTTTGTACATACAGCTCATTCCGGGTAATAATGAGCGGATTTGTCAACTATTGATGAACCCAATGTGTGGCAAAAGGGCTAGTCAGAAGGCTGTGGAGCTATAAACAACACTTTCCATTCAACAGGTAGCTATGGTCCATAGTCAGCTAAAACAGGCAAGCCTGTCTGGTTAGGAAGGAAACAGGACTCCAGCCTGTGTATTCCAAAGCAGAATTTAAAGCCACCTCACCTTCATGAACACTGTATGAGGGCAGCAGTAGAAACATTGCCAGACTTACTTAAGATAATTTCCATGTCTGGTGATTTGGGCTCTGCTGACTAGAGAAGTGTAAATTACATTTGTCTCCAGCAACCTTCCTGAATCCAACTTATTCAGTTTAAAGTTACTACGGTTCTGATCCTTCATACTCATACCACCTCTACTTGATGTGTGGGTACCACTCAAGTGGATGAACATAACGTGCATAATTGTGTTGGCACCTGTGTCTCAGATATAAGTAGAATCATAGAACTGGAAGAGACCATGAGGGTTATTGAGTCGAGACTCCAATCCCGTGCATGTTCACGATTTTCCATACCTAGATCATCTCAGGCATACGCTTTTCTAGCCTCTTCTTAAAAACACGCAATTACGGAGAATCCACAGCTACTCTAGGTAGTCCATTCCATTGCCTGATGGCTCTTATGCTCAGGATTCTTCCCCCCAAAAGTTCAATCTAATTCTTCCTTTCTGTAGTTTGTTCCCATTGCCTCTTGCTCTTCCTTTCCCTCCATACAAGAGAGAACAAGCAGTGATGGTGTCAGGTGCTATGGGTATTAAACCATGACCAGCAGCTCCCTAAGACAGAGGTCCAGGACCAAGCCACTGCATCACAACAATTCGGAAGCACCCTAGGGAGATGTGGGGACTGGGCCCTGACCTTCAACTCAAGGCTGCCACTACACAAACAGGATTGTCAGGTGACTAGTAGCATTCTGCCAACTCACCACCACCTGCATGTAAATTTCCTGATCAGTCTCAGGACCTTGTCTAGCCTATTTACTGGCCCAACTCTTAGCCATACTTTTGAGCTGCCTCACCAAGCCTGCTCCTTGATCTACCCTTTGACCTACCCTACTAAATTTGTACCTGCCCCTACCACTTACCTGCCCTGCTTCACCTGTTTCTGGGCTCACCTTGGGTAGATCGGCCAAGCCAACTGTAGACATGCTTTCCCCGCCTGCAATCCACATCCTATATGCTAACAACAACCATGTCTCTTCCCACGGTTTGACCTGCTGACTTTTTGTCTATGCAGCCATGTCTCTGTTGACCATGATACTTGGTTTTGAATGCAAGATTTTGACCCAAAAATACATAGATCACATGCCTCCCCTCCCCAGCAATTTCAGGAGCCTGAATTTGGTAGCATGGCCAGTGTGCAAAATGTTTTATAATCCTTATTTAGTTCATCTTCACAACTACCCCATCAAGAAGGTCATTATTATTGCCATTTTTCAGATGGGAAACTGAGGCTGAGAGATTACATCTTGCCCAAGACCATCCAGTCAATTTGTGGCTTAAACAGGATTTAAACTTGCTTATTCCTTGCATGACCCACTCCCTCACCATGACGGTCAGGGCTGACTCGATGTTCCGAGCGGTGTGGGGCCGTCCATGACATTCGCCTGAAGCAGGGCCCACCTATACCCTGCTTCGGGGCCCCTCCTGCCACTCCCAAATGCTGCCTCCGGGTCCTACCACCAGTGCACCATCACTGCCAGGTAAGCTTGTGCATTCCTGTTCGACCACAGGTCAGTGGTGAAATGGATAGTGGCACCCCCATCCCACCCCCTGCCAGCTGCTCCCTCACCCATTCCTTTAAAGCCTGCTGACTCAGGGTGGTGCACGAAGGCAGCTTAAACTGGGGGGCCAGGGAACCAATCAGGCACCTAAACCCCATGTCCCCGACCACTGAGAAGGACTGCCCATCGAGCACGATCATTTTCCCTAACATGCGCGTGGCTTTCAGTTGAAAGCCACACCACGTTCTATGTCCTGCAGCTGCCGAGGGACTTGGCAGCTGCCCCCACCTCAGCTCCTCCATGGTGCACTGACGCTTCTGGATGTCAACTGGCTGCTGCTGCTGCTGTTCCCCCCTAGCAATACCATTTCTGCTGCTAGAGGTAGCTGTTTGAGGAGGACACTTGCCCGCTGATGGAGGTGGATGACTGGCCGCTGCAGTCGGGAACCTGCTGGCGCCCACTGCCCCTGCCTGCCTGCTTAACAGCACAGCACTGTGCCATGCCTTGAGGTGCCTTGCCATGGCAGTTGTGCCAAGGTTGGTGAGCACCTTCACCACCTTCTGGAACAAACTGCACTGCACCTCCCTGGGATCATCCACCCTCAACAACTTAAAATGCGCCCATATGGAGATTCTTTTTCCCCTCCTGGTTTCTGGCCTGCATCAGGTGACACACCACTGACAGCGTTGCTTGGAGGGGCAGAACATGGTGGCAACACAGCTCTCAGAGGGACAGCCATCGCCTCAGCACCAGACATCTCCTCCACATAACTGGCATCTGCCTTGCTGGCCCCAATCTGAGATATGTCCTGTGAAGGGGAGTATTGGGACCCTAAGGCTGATTGACTGCCCATGCTGCTGCCACTCTCCCTGTGCCCCCTATAGCTGCTGCTATTACTGATGCTCCTCTCCCTGCTGACATTGCCCAGTAATTGGGCCCTGCCTCTAGCAGCCAGGGTGGGATCCACCAGCCCTGGACTGCTAGGGATCACCTCAATAATGGGGGTCGGGGACATAGGTGGCCCTGGAGGAACATCTGACTGTGAAGTACCTGCACCTGCAGCTGCAGCAGAGATAGCCACAGCCTATTGGACTTCAGGACTTCCAGTGCTCTACATGGCAGTGGACGATGCTGGCAGGAGGTGACGCCGAACCACACCCCTAGTGCCACTGCTGGGAGCCTCTGAAGCCTGACTGAAACCTGACTGCCAAAATCAGGCCTGTGCAGTTTGAGGCATGGTGATGGACTCGGTCTGCTGCTGATGCCTGCTGCCACTCCGCTGGCATGGCCTCTGCCACCTCTGCCATGTGCCCCATTACTCACCTTACGGGCAGCAGACTGGACTCTCCTGCTTCCCTTCTCCATTTCTCCCACCCAAAGAATGCGCTGGAAGATTTTTACACTAACTCTAACTGCTATTAACTATTCTAAAACCTATGGAACTGAATGGACTATTATCTAATATCTACAAAGGCCTAGTCCTACAAACACACTATAAAATATTAAAACTGAATCACTACGCACTCTATTTCTGTAACTAAGAAAACTCCTACATCTAATCTATCTATCTATCTATCTATCTATCTATCTATCTATCTATCTATCTATCTATCTCTA
>QEPC01014093.1:231795-249891 GCA_003113815.1 Sphenodon punctatus | reverse complement strand
CGGAACTGTAAGACCTGGCTGTTTGCCCAGGCCTTTGGGAGGGAGGGTGGGGAGGGAGGATTTTAGTCCCCCACCCATTTATTTATTTATTTATTTATGTCTAGCCCTGTTTTATATTTTATATTTTATATTTAATATTTGATTGTTTTAAAATGAATTTTAGTGTGTTTTTATTGTTGGAAGCCGCCCCGAGCTGCGTTGCAGGAGGGGCGGGGTATAAATCTGAAAAATAAATAAATAAATAAGAAATTGGCCCAGGTTTCCGGCTCCCACAATTGTATATCTTTCATATTCTGCTCTTAGAAATGGTAACTAAGATAAAGACACAGTACATAAGAGAAAGAAAAATCACAATTGATGACTCCTAGTGATCATTATTGCATTTATTTTTAAAATGCTGCACTCCAATAGCAGCTGATCTGTGAAACCTCCTTTAAAAATAACAAGAATAAAGCAACTACTGAGCAGAAATGAAATAATTTGTACTGAGCATTTATTCTAAAAATGGAATTTTTAGATGAACTTACGAACTTGGTAGTGTTTGCTCATGGCAGCTGGTTCGACAGAAGCAACTGTAAGGTCTCCAAAGGGACTATCATGATGTATATGTTTGTCAATAATCCATGTTTTAAAGGTTCTCTAAGAAGAACTGGCATGTACATCTCAGTCCCTTAGGTCAATAGCACAGACTGTGAAGAGTCCATAAGTATGCAAGATCCATTAGGGTTTATGGGATCAATAATCTACACAGTCAAGAACCTATACATATGCATCAGCATGACAGGAGCTGCTAGTCCATCAAGTCAACAATCCACATTTTTAAAAAATCACTCAATGTGGATTGGGGCAGGTGTGAATGAGGTTTGGCAGTCTCTTTAGCTAGCAGCCAGGAACACAGCTAGCTTATAGTTCTTAGAGATAGTGAGCAAGGACTGCTGCCCATCTCTCTTTTTTTTTTTTTTTTTTTGCAGATATTTTTTACCCTATTTTTTGGAGATTGCCTGTTGCTCTGACCTTTTGTTCAAAAGTCCATGAGTATATATTTAATGAGAAGGGTTTATTGGCCCATTTTGAATGGATGCCTCCCCCCCCCCTCGCCCACATGGGTGGGTGGTGGTGCATGCGCGCTCTTGCGCTCCACCCACCTCCAATGGGTGCCAATGGCGGATGCTCTGTGCGTTGAGATGGGTGGAGGTGGGTGGGCGTCCATGTAACAGGCCGCCCAAGCACTCTGCCCCCCCACCCCTGCACTGCCGGTCCCTTTGAAAAGGGCCTTAGAAAAATCAGTTGATCCTTGGAAAGGGCTTGTTAAGTAATGCACATTCCTATGGAAATATTGTTGCAGTAGAGCCCTTGCCTTGGCACTTTTAGATCCATATACATGATTTGCGCATTCCTTTCTGTGGGAGTAGTGACAAACCATCTTCTGGATTTAATGTATTTAAGAAACCAATTATTGTTAGAGAAGATCATTCTTCCTTTTGTGAAATCCTACCTGTATCTCAGATCTCTGTGCAGAACACCAAATACACTGGTGGAATGGGAATGCATTTAATAACAGAAATCAGGTAGAAGTAAATGATGTTCTGCTGAAGACTGAACCAACGAAAACTATACTTTGAGAAGGAAATGGTCACAAGCTTCATCTTCTGCAAAGTATCCATAGAATAAGTAGTCTCTCCATATTCCAAAAATTTTGGTTTCAGTAACCCATAACTATGAATGCCATGATTTGATAAAGGAAGGCCATGCCTCCTTTATCAATCAGAAACTTTCACTTTAGTTTCTCCTATTTTTTTTAAATGCACTTCCTGGATTTGTGTGACTTGATTTGTCAGATATACTTTTTGCAAAGATCCAGTTTTCTCCTCCCGCCCCCCCCCCCCGCAAATCCCCTTTTGCCCTACAAGGTGCAGAGCAATCATGCCTTTGTGCTTTGCCCTGGCTTTACAACACAGGGTAATTTCAGACATTACGAGATCAGTCAACCACAGTAACCACACTTAATCCCCCAGCCAATGAGTCCTGAACGTCTGTTTGGTGGCATCCAGGTGTTCACCACAGTCAATCACCGGTAGGGGCCAAGGCCAACCATGGTTCTGAAGCCCAAGATGGGAGCAGGTCCAGAACCATGGTCAATGCAATCCCCATCAGGAAATGGCCAAAAGTAACATCTGAACGGCAACCGTCAGGCGCGATCAGACAGAATGATCCCACATCGTGGCGAATGCACGCAGAGTTGCTGCCAGGCAACGGCCAACAAACAGAACAAGCAGGGATGTTTAAAGGGCACACTGCAGCAGGGGAATGAGGTGGCAAGACAGGGAGAGAGTGTGGAGAGACAGGTCAGCGATCGAGTGTGAGAAGCAGCAGCAGCAGGAGCCAGAGCAACCTGCCCCGCAGGGGGATACCGAACAGGGGACGGAGGCCCCAGCAAATGGGTAAGGAGACCACAATGGGATGGCCGCATGGAGGGCGGGGGTGCAAGGGTCACGGACAGCCATGGAGGGTGGGTGGGGTCCGGGGACCAGGGGCCAGAGCTGGCGGGTGGGGTGCCAAGGGTGACTATGAGGGAACAGGGGAGGGGTAGCGGGTCACAGGTGCATGGAGGGAAGGGAGGGGACCTGAGCTCCCAAGGGGAAGGGGGAGGGATGGACAGGCATCCCAGGCCCCACCCCTGCACCATTCTAGGGGGGGGGGCACACGTGCAGCTATCGGCTGCCTGACTGAGCTAACCCAACATGCCCACCCAACAGACCAGGAAACATGCCCGAGCCCTGGAACCCCCACAGGACACCAGCAGGGAGGAGGTGGCAGAGGAGGCAGAGGCTCAGGAGCCAGAGGGCCCAGAACGGAGACGAAGGTACCAGAGACGGGGACAGCAGGGAGTCTAAGAGATCCAGGACTTCATCAGGATCTGGGGGTCTCTGGAAAACCAGGTGGAGCTCGTGGTAAACAAGTGAAATGAGCACATGTTAAACCTGATTGTGAGAGAAATGGGGGAGGCTGGATACCAGAGGTCAGCAGCACAGTGCCATTCCAAGGCCAAGGAGCTCAAGAGGGGCTACAAGCACATAAAAGACAATAATCAGCAGTCTGGTCACGCAGTGCGGACCGCACCCTATTATGATGCCCTAGACAGGATGCTCCACATGAAGGGATCCATTGTGATCCCCCGGCTGGTAGGGAGCACCATGCCACAGGGCCAGACACGGGAGGTCATCCCACCAGCCCCCGGCAGCACCGGGTGCACCCACAGACACTGCCGGACCCACACCCCAAGAGGAACAGCCTGGTACCTTGGGGACCAGTAGGCCCCCATACCGATCAGGGATGGGGAGCCCTCTACCGCACTCTGGGTTGGGCTCCAACAATGACACGCTGGTCACCCTGAGCCAGTGGATGCGAGGGGAGTACTCCGAGCAGAGCCCTATCGAGCAGCCAGCCACGGAGGGCTCAGAGACGGACATAGGAGGTAGACACTGGGCGTGAAAGGCACAGGGGCCTGCACAGACCAAGTGAGGGAGCGGGGTGTGTGGGGTACAACAGACAGGGAACTATACCAACCAACACCCCCCTTTCTTACCGCAGAAGCGACCGAGGGAGAGGAGGAGGCAATGGAGGGGGAAACAGGCACCGGGAGTGGTGGAACACGTGGCGGAAGGTAACCAGAAGGGACAGGGCCCACTGGAGATGGGGAGAGGGACAGGGGGGTGGGTGGGACATGGGGGTAGGGAGAGGGGAACCCCAATGCTACACCCCCACTGCCATTCCCACACAGGACCAATACCACTGCTGTGGGAGGTGGAGGAGAAGCAGCAGCAGCAGGTGGAGCGGGGGGCGGAACAATTGGCCGGCAGAGGGTGGCAGCCCAAGGGGGAGCGGATAGACCTGCACACATGGCTCCCAGGGGACCTCGGTGACCAGGGGCCAGAGCTGGCGGGAGGGGCGCCAAGGGTGACTGAGGGAATAGGGGAGGGGTAGTGGGTTACAGGTGCATGGAGGGAAGGGAGGGGACCTGAGTGCCCAAGGGGAAGGGGTAGGGATGGGCAGGCATTCCAGGCCCCACCCCTGCACCATTCCGGGGGGGGGGCACACGTGCAGCTACCGGCTGCCCGACTGAGCTAACCGAACCCATATCTCGCAGATCCAGTGCCCCAGCAGGTGGTCTAGCCCCAAGAGGGACCAGTGCCGGTGGCCCAGAGGATGTGGGAGCACAGGGAACATGTGCACTGCCAGCGGGAGGACCTGGCGAAGGAGATGAGGACCAGTGCGGTGACAGGATGGAGGTGGCCACGGGCAGGGGCATTGAACAGGTAGAGGGACAGGACAGGCACCTCCTAGCAGAGATGTGGAAGGAGAGGCGGCTGCAGAGACGGGACCACATATGCCAGAAGGAGGCGATACAGTGCTTGACAGACACCATCGACCGCCGGGCCGCTGAGCACTCCTGGAAGCTGTACTGGTCCCTTGAGATCAGCACCTCGCCGCTGCTACATGTGGGCACAATGAGTGCCTACGGCATGGCAGCAGCACCCCTGGGTGCCATACCGGCCACAGCCCCACATCCACTAGGGATGGGCAAACAGATCGCAGTTCGGGTTCGACCGTTCGGTTCGTCTGCGTTCGGTTCATCCGTTCGGTTTGGTAGTTCAGTTCGGCTGCGTTCGGTTCGGCAGTTCGGCTAGTTCGCCGAGTTTGGGTTCGGCTGTTCGGTTCGGTCGTCCGAACAGGCCGTTCGGTTCGGCCGTTCGGCTGTTCGGTTCGGCCGTTTGGGAAGTGTTGTTATGCGTGTTTTTTTGGTTTTTATATTGTTTTTTTGGTTTTTTATTGGGTTTTATATGGTTTTCTTTTGTTTTTTATTTGGTTTTTTGTTATATGGGGTTTTTAAATTATTTTTTAAATCTAATATTATATATATCTATCTACACTAAATCTAACTGCTATTAACTATTCTAAATGCTATGAACTAAATGGATTATCTAATAAGTACACAGACCTACTCCTACAAATACTAAAACTAAATCACTAACGCTATCTCTATCACTAAGCTAACTCCTACAACTCTCTTCTATCGATCCCCCCATATCCATATCCAAATATATATAGCAGGCATTGAGTAGGATTTTTAGATTGCTTTACGTTTCATTTCAGTTTTGTAATGAAATGAAACTTAAACCATAAACTTAAACCTTGTGTTATGCACTGTACACTCTCATTGAGTATGAATGTATGTATTTCACTACAGACTCCTCTTCTGTTTGTGATTCCCCCCCATCCCATATATATATGGGATGTATATATATCCATATATATATTATATATATATGGATATACATATGGAGATAAAACTGAAATGAAACGTAAAGCAATCTAAAAATCCTACTCAACGCCTGCTGTTTAGGAACAGTGACTAGCTCAGAAGGTGTTGGGAAGGGGGAAGGCAGATAATTAGTTTTGTTTCTTGCGAGCCTCTCCACCGCTGGTGCCTGGAAGTCTGCTCAGTGACTGACACCTCCCTGTCATGTTTGACCTTCCAGTGAACCTTTTTTTTGCCACCCGAACTGATCCGAACTGACCGAACTGTTCGGCCATTTCACCGTTCGGTGTTTGGTTTGTTCAGTACGTTCACGTTCGGGTTCGGTTTTGAGTTCGGTCGTCCGAACAGACTGAGTTCGGGCCGAACTCCGAACTGCCGAACTGCGTTCGCCCATCCCTAACACCCACCTGCCATCCCACCACCGGTACCCATCCCTCAGCAGCAGCCCTGACCACAGGGCCCATGCATCCACCTTCCCATCCCACTAGTGCTGAGACAGCAACAGCCGCCCGACCTAGCGCAGGAGCAGCAGGCAGTTCTGGGCCCAGACCAGCCCCCAGCAGCAGCCACAGAGGAGAATCAGGAGCCCATGCAGACCCAGGAAGCGCTGGAGGGAGTCACCAGTGTGGGTGAGGGTGGCTCGAAGACTGTGGAGCAGCCCACACAGCAACAGAGAGGTTGCCCCAGGAAGCAGGAGGGGCGGGGGTCAGGGAGGGGGAATTAGGGCATGGGGATCACTGTAAATACAATAAAGACACCTTTTTTACTGTAACCATCATGTCCGTCATTCATTGGTACAGACGCCGGGAACCCTGAGCTCAGCGGCTGTGGCTCGGGCACTCCTGGGCATGGGCATGGCAGGGGTCCTGCCCCACAGACCCTGGGAGTGGGGCAGGATTAGGGCAACTATGTTATGTGCCTTGTAAGTGCTGCTCGGATCCGCTTAGCATAACGGTATTCCCTGGGGTTCGCTACGTTCACGTATAGTGGAACGGGGCCAGCTGACCGCTTTGGCCTGGGATACCCAAGGGCCGCTCCATCAGTCTCACAGATGTTGTGCAACATGCAGCAGGCGCCGATTACCAGGGCAGAGGTCTCAACCTAGTAGTCCAGGCACCCGGCTAGGCACTTCCATCTGTGCTTGAGGGCACCGAAGGCCCTCTTGACCATAGTCCTCACAGTGCACAGCCGGGTGTTGTACAGGGCCTACATCTGGTTCCCAGCCACCGGATGGGCCTTCATGAGCCAGCAGAGCAGTGGCTAGTCCGGGTCCCCGATAATGCAGGGGGGCATCAACACCCCCTCGATCCAGGTCATCCACATTTTGGCAAAGTCCCCCCTGTACATCCGTGCAAAGAGGGGGGAGATGGCGAGGATCCAGGCATCATGACTGTGGCTGGAGTGGCTGGTGAAGATGTCCGTGAACCAGCCCTGGTGATCGCCAATGGCCTGGAGCTGCAATGAGTGGTAACCATGCCTGTTGATGTACTCAGCCGCATCATCGGTGGTGGTGGTGGGAGGATTTCCACATGGGTGCCATAGATTGCACCCAGGCAGTTGGGGAACCTGTTAGCCTCGAAGCCGGCCATCACACCCCCCTGATCCATGAGCTAGATCACACAGTCGAGGAGGACTGCCTCCACAGCCTCACAGAAGTCACGGATGATGCCGGTGATGGTTGTGAGGCCCACACCAAAGTGTTAAGTCATGGAATGGCAGGAATCTGGGGTGGCCAGGGCCCAGACAGCTATGCCCACCCACTGGGCGACTGGGATAGGGGAGCACATGGGGGTGTGCAGCTGCTGCAGCCAGGGCTGCAGGAGCTCTGCCAGTCACAGGAGGGTTCACCGGTCCATCTGGAAGTGTACCCTCCAAGCAGCATTGTCCGATCGTGTCAGGGCCCCCTCCCACCATTGCTGGGCCCTAGGCATGGTCCAGAGGTGCCTGTCGATGGGCATAGTGAGCCTGACAGTACTGAAGAGGGCCGCCCTCCTCCAGTAGTGGCATGCAGCTGCTTGCCTGAGGGCAGTTGGACGGATGCGTGCAATCAGCAGGGCCCTGCGGTATGTCCCAGAGAGCCGGCATGCCATGCGCATGGCCCTGATGCGGCGGCACCTGTGTTGGGAAAGTAGGCTGGTTGCAAACCGGGCCGGGCACTCATGCACCCCGGTGTACATCTCGAGCAGCTCTGTGGGGACCCGCTGGAGCTCGGCGCGGTGGCGGTACCACTCAGCTATGATCTCCAGTAGGAGCCAGCAGGCACCCTGCTGGTTCGCATCCTTGAGCTGGTAGGTGCCCCATGAGCACCGGGTGGTGTCAGACACACTGCTCAGAGGCATTCTCATGCTGCTGTGCTGCAGGTTGTGTCTCGTTATAAGGGAGCCTGGGGCCAGCAGATGTCCACATGCCAATGGCTGTCTGTTGTGCCCTGTTCCCAGGTGCTGCGCTGATTGGTTGTGGACTGTGCATTACCGGGTGCTCCTGGTAGCACAGAGCTACTCACCCATACCGTGGGGCTCTGCCTGTAGGTCTTGTGCCCCCTGGTGCTGCTCACTAATGGCTATTGGGGTGTTGGGTGCTCGGGTGCATGGGAGGGGTGAGGGGTGTGCCCATGGCATGTAAATGGCATGACGGGGCCTTGGAGGGTGGATGAATGTTGTGTGCATATTACTGCTCTCTGTGTGTAAGCCGTCTCTGGCCTTGGGTTCCTGCAGCTGTGCTGTGTCTGCTCCCCACGCATCGCTTCCCTGCTGTCCCATTGTGCTTCCCATACCCTTATCACATGGCCTTGGAGCTCCCCTGATTGCCTCCCCTGCCTACCATAGTTTGAGGGGCCCCACTGTCCTTAATTATCAGACCCTCTGCCAGCTGCACCATGGCTGACGTTGCTGCATCAGAGCTCCCACTCAGCGGTTCTGCAGCCGGTCCACGTTGCTGGACCTACAGGGAGACCATGGCTCTAGCTGACCTGTGGCATTCTCCTGGTGTTAAACTGTTCCTTGCCTCCCCATCTACCTGCTTTGGATATGTGGCTACGAGCACTTGCGAGTGCTGACTCCATGCTGTGGAGCTGGGCCTCCGTCCCTTTCTGGATGGGCACATTCTGGAGATGAGGGGGTCACTGGTGTCATGGTCCGCTCCTGAGATGGTGTCAGCTTTGTCTGTCTGTGCCTTGTCTGGCTTCCAGACCTGTCTGACAGAGGGTGGCCCTGCCCTGGCTGTGTCCTACTTCTGCTGCATCCTAGGGGTTCGTGGCTACCAGAGTTCCCGTGGGGCATCGTACTACCACCTGTTGGAGCCTGGACAGCTGTCGTGGCCCCCTGCGGCTGACTATGTCTTGCCGGACCCCCCGGACCCAAGCTGCTAGCATTGTCAGAGGTGTGGTCCCATGCCGATGTTCAGGTTGGGCTCACCAGTTCCAATCCTTTTGAAGCCTACTATCTTGTTGAGCACTACATGGCATGGATGGGCTATTGCCAGGGCATGTTGCAGTGGACCCACTACGTTCATCTGTTGGGCCACCCCGTCCCACCCCCCTTCGTGACCCCGTGAAGCTGGTTCTAGGTCCCCCCTGGGTCATCTATGTCCTGACTATCGCCTCTGCTGGGTGCTCCCTGGATCTTCCATTCTGTGACCCGCTACATCATTCCCATTGTGGACCTGCTGCTGTCCTGGATCCATCTGTTCCTCTCGGCTGTGCCGGGTTGCCTGCACCCTGGGGCCATTCATGTGGCACCGCTATACCATCTGTACCCTTGGGGTTTAGTTCTGTGACCCACCAGCTGTTAGCTGCTATCCGACACCTGTACCAGGAATCCCCGTGGACCTTTGCACCCCTTGCTCAGCCGGCTCCCTGCCAGTGTCCGTGCTCAGCCCCCACCCCTGTGATGCCTCTGTGACTGTTTGACTGGGGGTTCCTTGCTCACGCCACCCAGAATCCCCTTGTTGTGGGGGGGCACCATCGGCTGTCCGTGACATGGGGCTCACTTCCCTCACTGGCTGTGCATTACCATCTGGGACCAGTTGTCTTACTGTTGGGACCTGCCTCTGCCCTCCCCACAGTTTTCCTCAGATTTGTGGCTTGACCACTGTGACCCTGCTCTGTCACCGTGTGGACCCCTGTCTGTTCAGCAGCCTGTGTTGCTGTTGGGTGCCTCGTGGTGCCTGTACTGTCCCTGGGGTGTCAGGTGCCTGCTCCCGTGTCCCGCTCTGTTCCGACCCCATCCTCCTCCTGTTTTGTTGCCCATTGTTGGCCTCAGCCCCCCCCCTTTTCCTTGCTGCTGTCTCTTGGGTTGCCCGGTGTTGGCCCCATCCCCCCTTGTGTGTCCCCTTTGCTCCCTTTCCTTTTTGGCTGTGCGTGTTCTTGCCAGCGTGTGTGGTTTGTGTTCCACTCTGTCCGTGACTTCCTTCTCCCTGTTGTGTGTATGTGTGGCTTGGCCTTTCACCTCCCTCTTCCCCCTCCCTTCCTGTTTCCCTCGCATGGGCGGTGCCTTGTGGCACTTTTGGCTTCCTTTGCCCTCAGTCGGCCATGTCTGTGTCCCGCCCTGCCCTGGTGGCTTCTGGGGGTCCTTGCCACAGTCCAGGATTGGTGTCACGTCTGTTGTGCTATCCTGGATTGTGGCCTGGCTGTCTGTTTCCTTGCCATGGTCCTGCTTCCGTCATGTCTTTTTGGGACCTGTCGGAAGCACGGGTTGGGTGGCTAGCCATGGTTGGGAATCCACTGTGGCCACCTGGGAGCATGTAACATCTGAAATTACCCACAATTAGAGGCTGGAGCCATTGGTTGTGTCAGGTTCCAGGGTTGGGGAGAAGAGGAAGGCAGTATTGGTGGTGCTTTCAGGGAACTCCTCCCTGGTACCGCCGCTCAGCTCCCCTCCCGGGTGCACTTCCACATTCGCCTATGACACCTGACGTGGAGGACGCACGCACGAGCTTGGCGTCCCAGGGTCTCCAGGCAACCGAGGACTCATGGAGCATGCCTGTAGCAGACCCGGAAGTGGGACCACGGCGTTCTGCATGCCTATGGGCGAGGCAGAAGGGCAGGACTATTTAAACCCCGCAGAGGCAGTCTGCGTTTCTGGTGATCGAACGTGGTACCGTGAGACCGGCCCTTGAGTGTTGTTGTGAAGAGTATTTGTGGAGTGCGAGTATCTAGGATGAGAGAGAGAGAGAGAGCGAGTGCAGTGAGAGCAAGGTGAGTGATTGAGCGAGTGGGTGAGAACAACGAGTGATTGGTGAGAGCGTGAACCTTGACCTTCCCAGAATTACCTTATTCCCTTGTTCCCATGTGAGTGCCCTATCCCAGCCATATTGGGTCTCCTGGGTCCTGGGTTGCCCCTTCCCTGAACCACGACTGAGTCTCACCCCCCTTCCCTGGTTCCCCAGAAGTGTGCGGACCCATAGAGTGGGCACTCTGGCCTTCGCCAGTCCCGATGATGAGCTTCGGCTGGGACCTGCTCTCGTAGCCTTTTCCTATAGCCAATATAAGACCCTGAGGGACCATCTTGAAGCCACAGGTGTCCTCACAACTGGGGGGCGAGAGTGTGTGCATTGGAGAGTCCTTCCCTGTTCTCTCTCAGTATCACCAGCAACCAAGTGGACTGTGATTCACTTCCCCTTCTTCGTTCAGGAGTGGGGAGGTATGGAGCACAGGGCAGTTGGAGGCACTGATCCCGTAGGCCTATGGGACCTATGGGGCCTCTTCCTTTGACCTCCAACCCCTGGGAGATGGGGCCTTTTGATATAGTGCGGGGGTTGCAATCCCTAGCGATGGATGTCCGAGACCTACAGGAACATCCGAGAGAGCTCTATCCCCGAAAGCCTGAAGGTCCTAAAATAGCTAAGTTCACTGGGGATCGGAAAATGTTTCAGGGATTCATGGCTCTTTGTGAACTTGCATTTTACGTACAACCCAGCACTTATGCCTCCGATCAAGCGAAGGTAGACTTTGTAATAGGGCATCTTGAAGGATTGGCCCTATCATGGGCCACTCCCTTACTTGTAAGCCAGGACCCCTTGATTTGGAATTATGCTGCCTTCAAGAGGGAATTTACCTTCCTTTTTGACTATCCCCACCATGTCCGGGATGCGGAAACGGCCACCTTGGAGTTAAAACAAGGGCGAGGATCACTGCTAGAATATGTGGCTCATTTCCAACAACTAGCCGTAGAATTGGCCTGGCCAGACAAGGTGTTAAAGGTGTTGTTTAGGAAAGGCTTAAGCGAGGAGATCAAGGACCAGTTAGCCTATACACCACTACCTGATAAGTGGGCAGAACTCGTCGCACTAACCATTCAGATTGACGAGCGCCTGGCAGAGAGACGGCGAGAATGACAGGGAAGTCATGGGGTGCCCCCCCGCCACTACGTTATGCCTCCAACACATCCGGAACTCCCAAGGACAGAGACGGAGGAACCCATGCAGCTAGGAGCGTCACGCAGACCGCTCCCTGTGGAGGAGAAGGAGCAACGACGACAAGGCCACCTGTGTTTCTACTGTGGAGGCGCTTCCCATTTTGCCCAAAATTGTCCGCAACTACCACCCGCCATAGACTGACGGGAAACTATCAAGGCCAAGAAGAGCAGGGGGCACCTCGGTAAAAACGACATTACCCCTGAAGGACAGAGTCCTGACCCTTCCATCGGGGCATCTACAGGTAATCTTAAATCTTACCTGGGTAAAAGATCGATCTATAATACGACGAGCCCTCATAGATTCCGGGGCTTCTAGTAACTTTATGGACCAAGGGGTGGTGCAAAAATGGGCTCTGCCCGTGCAACCTTGAGCCCATGCGGAAGTGGTACATTCGATTGATGGGTCACCCCTAGTGTCCGGGTCTGTTGAATATTGCACGCAGGGGTTGCGGGGACACATTGGCCCCCATCAGGAAGATCTTCAATTCGATATCATTTGTACTCCTCTGTTCCCCATCGTACTTGGGATGCCGTGGCTGCAACGCCACAACCCCCAGATTGATTGGAAGGCAGGGGTGGTTAAATTCCCATCGCAGTATTGCCAGGAGTACTGTATACAAGCGTCTCCGCCCTTGTGTGACAGTCACGGGGTGGCCTTGTCAACAGCGCCCTCCATGCCTGACCTCCCCATTGCATATAGGGATTTACAAAAGGTTTTCTGTGAGCAGGAAGCAGCCATCTTACTGCCCCATCGGGCATACGATTGCCCCATAGAATTGCTTCCTGGCACAGAGCCGCCATACGGGCGAATCTATGCTCTCGCAGAGCCCGAACTGAAGGCCTTAAAAACGTACCTTGATGAACATCTATGGCGTGGGTTTATTCGGCATTCAGTATCTCCTGCGGGGGCTCCAATCTTTTTTGTGCCAAAGAAAGATGGTGGCCTTCGCCCATGTGTGGATTACCGGGGCCTCAATGACATTACCATAAAGAATCGATATCCCTTGCCGTTGATACCTGAATTACTGACACGGCTGCAAGGGGCTCAGATTTACACCAATTTGGATCTTCGGGGGGCGTATAATTTGTTGCGAATTTGTGCAGGGGACGAATGGAAGACGGCATTCCGCACACGCTATGGGCACTTTGAATATCGTGTGATGCCGTTCGGCCTGGCCAATGCCCCCGCTACGTTTCAACACCTGTTTCGCGATATTTTGGATAGCTTTGGGATTATTTATTTAGATGATATTCTCGTGTTTTCTAACACAGAACACAAACATGTCCAGCACGTGCGAATAGTTCTGCAACGCTTATATCAAAACCAGTTGTACTGTAAGTTGGAAAAATGGATATTTCATGTCACCTCTGTGACCTTTCTAGGGTTTGTTATCTCCCCCCATGGGATTGAGATGCAGCAACAAAAGGTACAAGCCATCGAACAATGGACAGCACCAAATAACGTAAAAGCCCTTCAGAGATTCCTCAGTAGTACCAACTACTACCGACAGTATATTCCGGACTACGCTTACCTTATGGCTCCCTTAACTCAATTGTTAAAAAAGGGGAACTCCTATAACTGGGAACTGGAACAACAAAGGGCTTTTGCAACCCTCAAACGAGCCTTCATGCAGGCGCCGATTCTGCAACACCCTGACCCCTCCAAGCCTTATACGGGGGAGATGGATGCTTCCAGCACTGCATTAGGCGCCGTCCTCCTACAACCGGGACCAGAAGGCAGCCCGTTACTCCCATGCACCTTCTACTCCCGACAACTTACCAGTGCCGAACAGAATTATACTATTCTCGACAGAGAATTGTTGGCCATCCAAGCCGTGTTTGAGGCATGGCGTCCACATTTAGAGGGGGCTCAATACCCGGTGGTTGTTATCACGGACCATAAAAATTTGACGTTTCTTCGCACCACACGAATTACTAATGCACGACACGTGCGATGGGCGTTGTTCTTTGTACGTTTTAATTTTTCTATACAGTACAGACCAGGGCACCAGAACATGTTGGCAGATGCCCTTTCCCGATGTCAAGAAGCAGAAGAGCGACCAGCAGATAGGGGACTCCTGCTATTGCCACCACAAGTCTTTGCCGGGACCTGGAAGCCATCACTGACGCGCCTTCGCAACGGCTCCCAAAAAGATATTGATCTGTAAAAGGATCCCCGTCTTCAACCTAAGCATAATCTGCTCTATCTCAAGAATCGAATAGCCGTCCCGGCTGGGGAACGGCAGGGCCTCCTGTGGGCTCATTACGATGCTCCTTTGGCAGGGCATCCAGGGCAACGGAGCACCCTCCACTTATTGCAACGACACTATTGGTGGCCTTCTTTGCGCACAGATGTTCAAAGATTCGTTAAGGGATGAACTGTGTGTGCCAGCACTAAGGTTCCCCGTAAGCGCCCTCAAGGCCTACTACAACTTACTGAATTACCTCAGGGTCCTTGGAAACGTATTGGGATGGACTTAATCATAGAACTCCCACCCTCCAATATGTTTACAACTATTTTGGTGGTCATTTCAGTAAACTAGGGCATTTTATTCCATGCAAAGGACTTCCGACAGCGGTGCAGACCGCGCAACTGGTCTTACAAAATGTTATAAAATTACATGGACTCCCCGCAGAAATTAGAACCAACCAGGGAGTACAATTTGTATCACGATTCTGGAAGGCTTTGTTTTCCACACTACAGGTTCGTCTGAACCCAACGACGGCATATCATCTGCAGGGGAATGGCCAGGTTCAGACACTGGAACAGTACCTACGATGCTACAGTGATTATCTGCAGGATAATTGGGCCCAGTATCTCCCTATTGCCGAATTCGCCTACAACAATGCCCCCAATGCCTCCCTTGGATCTTCCCCTTTCTTTGTTACCTACGGGTACCACCCACGACTATGTTTTCCTGAGCTTGCTGATGTCAGTTCCGGCGGCAGGGGCATCGGCACAGAAAATACAGGTTTCCCACCAACAAGCACGACGTGCCTTGGCCGCAGCGAGGCAACAATACAAGCGATACGCAGATCATCGCCGGAGTCCTGCCCCGAGTTCAAGGTTGGAGATTTGGTCTGGGTAGACCGGCGACACTATCCTATCAACCGGCCCTCGACTAAGCTGGATGTCTGCTTTATTGGGCCCTTCCCTATTGTTCGCAAGGTTAACGACGTCACGTTTCAACTTCAATTACCGCCCTTGCTGCATATCCACCCTTCCTTCCATGTTTCCCTCTTGAAAGCGGCTCACCCCCCTTTATTCCCCTCGGCCGTTCCCGAACCAGTGGGGGTACTGGATCTGGAGGCCGGGCCAGAGTATGAAGTTGCAGCCATACTTGATTCCCGTTGGCGGTGCCATACTCTTTTTTATCTTATCGATTGGAAGGGCTTCGGGCCTTCTGAGCGTTCCTGGGAACCCGCTTCAGTCATGTCTGCCCCATGATTGGTGTGCGCCTTTCATGCCCATTACCCATCCAAGCCCGGCCCTTCCCGTCACCCTGGCCACTGCCCTGGAGGGGGCGTACTGTCAGGTTCTGGGGTTGGGGGAGAAGAGGAAGGCAGTATTGGTGGCACTTGTGGGGAACTCTCCCCCCCCCGGCGCCGCCGCTCAGCTCCCCTCCCGGGCGCACTTCCGCATTCGCCGATGACACCTGACCCGGAGGACTCACGCACGAGCTCGGCATCCCAGGGTCTCCAGGCAACCCAGGACTCATGGAGCATGCTTGGAGCAGACCCGGAAGTGGGACCACAGCGTTCCGCACGCCTATGGGTGAGGCAGCAGGGCAGGGCTATTTAAACCCTGCAAAGGCAGTCTGCGTTGCTGGTGATCGGACGTGGTACCGTGAGACTGGCCCTTGAGCGTTGTTGTGAAGAGTATTTGTGAAGTGCAAGTATCTAGGATGAGAGAGAGAGAGAGCGAGTGCAGTGAGAGCAAGGTGAGTGATTGAGCAAGTGGGTGAGAACAATGAGTGATTGGTGAGAGCGTGAACCTTGAACTTCCCAGAATTACCTTATTCCCTTGTTCCTGTGTGAGTGCCCTATCCCAGCCCTATTGGGTCTCCTGGGTCCTGGGTTCCCCCTTCCCTGAACCACCACTGAGTCTCACCCCCCTTCCCTGGTTCCCAAGAAGTGTGCGGACCCATAGAGTGGGCACTCTGTCCTTTGCCAGTCCCGATGATGAGCTTCGGCTGGGACCTGCTCTCGTAGCCTGTTCCTATAGCCAATATAAGACCCTGAGGGACCATCTTGAAGCCACAGGTGTCCTTGCAACTGGGGGGCGAGAGTGCGCATTGGAGAGTCCTTCCCTGTTCTCTCACAGGTGGGTGTAGGAGGAGGTTTCTCTGTGTGTGCCCTGTGCTGTTTCAGCTGCAATTTTCCTGGTCAACCAATCATAGGAGCTGTTGCTGCTGCTGGGGGGAATGTTGCAAGGGAATGGGGGTGATTTTTGCAGGGGGAATTGGGTTAGATTAAGCCTAGTCCTATATTCTTGCAAAATGACTTGTAGCCTGAGATGCCCTGTGGAGACCAAAGTGGTTCCTGTGCATGGTTCATGGGTTTTTTTCCCCCTGGAGGCAGAGGCTTCTGCTGCTGCGAAAGGGATCAAGGAATCAGGAGAAACTCACTGAATTCCCTCCTAGGCGCTGGCAGACAGTGGGAGTCATGCAGGGAAAGTGCAGGCAGTGCAGGGGGCTGCTGGTTGGGTAAGGGGATCTGCATTGTTCACTACATTTCACTATTGATCACTAGTGTTCTGTGCTTGGTGGGTTGATCAGTTCTCTTACATGTTAGCACGTTTTAAGATGAGGTTTCTTTCTTTATTTCTTTTTGTATTAAGATTGGGACAGGGCAGTGGGGAGAAAAGTACTTTTGCCAACCCTTTGACTGCTGCTGGTTGACTGTGATCTCAGCTCCCAGGTGTGAGCCCCTCTCCCTCCATCCCTCGGGTGTGTGTTGTGAGTACTGCTTGGAGATGGGAATCAGGGGCAGGGCTTGGGGCGGGGCTAGGGGGCAGCAGCTAAAGAAGGGCATAGGGGTGCAAAATTCCTAAGCCCAGGCCTGCATCACGTTTCTGACTGCACACCAAGCTATTGGCTGGGACACTCCCTGCAAGGCTGAGGGTCTGAATATGACCCTAGTGGGGGTAACACCCTATTCTGGCCCCATGGTTGCCTATCAGCAGCTTTTAATGGTCGACATGGGATCCCAGCATCTCTCCCGGGGGGAGGGGAAATGGACCCCCATGTAACTGAGTGTCCATGGGTGCATTTCCCATGGGATGTTGAAGGTCTCTGTCTGTGTGGGCATTGCTCTGTGGGACCAGTGCTCCCACCTGTTTGGAATGGATTCAGGAATATCCTTATCTAGTGACCACTACACAGACAGTTTCCCTCTTGTTTGCGAGTGGGCAGCACTGTTTCTGGCTCCCAGTAATTGTACCATGCAGGGCTCCTTCTCTGTGTGTATCTTGTCCCTGGAACAGTGGTGGTGGGCCACCTAGGGAAGGAGGGGCAATGCCCCTCTTGGCCCCAGGACTCCCCCAGCTGGCCGGTCGGCCCCAACACAGAAGAAAAAAAAAGAAAGCAGCCACGCACGCCGCGGTGAATGTTCTGAGCCATCTTGAAGAACCTGGTTTAGAGCAGCAACCTTCAGAAGGTTGCTGCTCTAAACCAGGTTCTTCGCGATAGCTCAGAACTTTCTCACCGATTGTGTGCACGCGCATGTGCACACAACCGGTGAATTACACACACCCCTGAAAGACTTCCTAAGGAAGCCTTTCAGGGACAAAAGGGAGGTGTTTTCTCCCTTTATGCGGAATGGGCGGCTAGAAGCGCCATCCATTCTGCATAAAGGGACCCTGCAATGGAATAGTGCTGCAGGGGGCACTATTCCATTGCAGGGGCTGGGCAGGGCTAAAGTTCATATCAGGGTGCTGAATACAGGTGCCCTGGTATGAACTGCAGTGTCCCACAGCTGTGTGTGGGCAGGAGGGGGCTGGGAGCTCTTGCCACGTGTGCAGCTCCCAGCCCCCCCCTTCCTCCCTCCTGTAGAGTCAAACTGACTCAACTCTGGGAGGGAGGAGGGGAACTTGGGGAAGCCTGGCTGCTCAGCAGCTCCCAGGCCCAACTTAACAGTTTGGGCCTGGGAGCTCCCGCGCAGCCATCAGGAGCAGGACAGAGGGTGGGATGGAGAGGAGCCTGAGGAGCCACTGCCAGTGAGTAAATTGTGGGTCTGGGGGGGAGTGGGCTGTGGGGGGGTACATGGTGAGGGGAGTGGAGGCACATGGGGGTAGAGGGTGGGTTAGAGTAGGGGGGCTGGGAGCCAGGACTTCTGGGTTCTCTGGGTGGGGAGTGGGGGGCT
>QEPC01014093.1:159384-231384 GCA_003113815.1 Sphenodon punctatus | reverse complement strand
GGTTAGTTCAGGGGGGACTGTGTGTGGTAAAATGGAGGTTTGGAAATCCTGACATGTCACTGCAAGTCATGCGATTTCAGTTGTGTTCGAAATGCTGGAAATGGGATGTGCATGGTAAAATTGAACTCAGGCTGTGACTGGGGTGCTTTACAAGGATGGATCCCTGTGTTTTGGGTTTATAAATTATTTATTTTAAGCTTGATGTGCATGTAGACTGTGTTTTTCTTCCATCCAATGTTAACCCAGGGAACGCCATGCTGCTGGGTTATGCCATGCCACTGGCCTACCATCCCCCTGGCTCCACCTACCGTCCCCCTGGCTCCGCCCCTAGGGTAAGCGCCACCCCTAGGCCCGCAGGCCTTACTGCCCCAGTGCCCCTCCAACATCAAAACCCACCAGATGCTCCTGCCCTGGAAGAGGCTACCATGGCTGGTCTCCAAGCCTCTTCCTGATGCTGGCCCGAGGCATTTGAGGCCTGGAGAGCTTTGGGGTGTCTGACAAGGACTGGCTGTGTGAGTGATCTCTGGAGGGTGGGGGCTTGCCCTTCTCACCTCCTGGCTGCTGTGACCCTTTTGGAATTGCACCCTATCAGTTTCCTGTGTGAGTGATCTCTGGGAGGAAGGGAGGCATCCTCATCCCCTCCTAGCTACCACGACTGCCTTGGAACTGTAACCCTTGGAACTGGCTGTGTGAGTGATTTGTGTGAGTGGTCTGGAAGGGACTGGGAACTGTAACTGTAACCCCTTGGACCTGTAACCCTTGGAGTGGCTGTGTGAGTGATCTGTGGGGGGAGCAGAGTTCCCCACCCCCTAGCTGCTATTACCCCCTTGGAATTGTGCCCTATTAACTGCCAGTGTGAGTGGTCTCTGACCTGTGTTGTGTACAGGGTCTGGAAGGGACTGGTCACCTGCCAGGGCGGCTGGTTGTTTGGGAACCTACTTTCATATGTTTCCCTTCTGCTTTCCCTTTTTATTTATTCCTGTGCTTGCCATGGAGTGTCTACTTTGCTCTCTGCAGTCAGCTTTCCGTGGGGGGCGACTGGTTCCCTCTGTGTCTGACTGACACCTCTGTGTGCTGACAGGGATGTCAGGGCCTGTATTCCTGGCCTCAACCCCTGCCTGAAGTACTGTGGAGGGTGTGCAAAAGTCCCCTTCGCCACCAAAATGGCGGCGACGGGGCATTTGTTGCGCCTCCGCCGGTGAGGGGAAAGAGACAGGCAGGCAAATTGGGGCCACTGCGGGGAGGCTTGTTAGAGAGCCTTCCCTGGTGTTGTGAAAGGTTGCTGTGGCAACCATCCTGGAGCGAGGCGGCGCATGCGCGCCTCATTGGATCTGGAGACCCGCCCTTGCTAGAAGGGGCGGATCTCCTGCTGCCGTGCTGAGCGGCATTCTGGAGGGAAAGGCCGAACAGTCAGAAGCAAAGGAGCATTGCTGCTGAGTTCTCGGCTGTGGTTTAGGCGGGAAACTAGTTTCCCAATTAAAAAAAAACCAAAAACCTGTCCAGACACCATGGGGAAGGCAAAAAGAAGATGGGGGGACAGAAGAAAGGAGCTAACCCCCAGGGAGAGCGTCCAGGAGAGGAAGAGGCCTGGCCGGGGCAAGGAGACCCCCCAGAGGGTGAGCCCCTCCCAAGTAGGGCTGCAATGGCAGCTCGCCTTCATGAATGCGAGGCATTACTGAAGGCCAGGGGTTATTCCCCTGCGGAGGCGGGGGGACTGGGTGCAAGAGAGCCCGAAAGCAGGGGTGGGGGTGAACCCTCCTCAGTAGCCAGTGCCATGGCCACATTGCCTCCCACTCAAGGGCCTGCCCCCCCAGGGGCGATTAGTGGGGACACAGGTGCTTCCCCCACAGGGGGGTAGGGCAAAAAGGGCAGTCGGGCCACCAGCGTGGTACAGGGAAGGAGGGGAATCGAGGGTGGATCCCATTCCCCAGCAGAGGAGCAGGGCATCCCAAGGGGCTGGGGAGGAAGTCCCACAAGGGAGTCAACAGAGGGAGCAGGACACCCAACCCCGTTGGGAAGTCGAGGTGCAAAGGGGTGAGCAGGCCAGGGATATGGGCCCTTTGTTGCAGGCCTTGTACCCGGCAGGGGTACTAAATATGGACAGAGCCCAGCAGCCCCTTCCATCCCCCATGGACCAATATGGGGTGCCTGGGTTAGCCTAATATTACCAGCAGGCTCCCTACCTTCCGGTTTTGTACCCGGGAGGGGAACCCAGTTGGGCAGATGGTGTGGGCAGGCCGGCCGAGGCTGGTACAGGGATGCTGTTACAGGTGGATGACGGACCCCCAGCCAGCAGAAGGAGGATGGATTGGGAAGAGAGTGAGGAAGACAGCAGCAATGAAAACCTTTGGCATAGAATTTTGGCCA
Organism: Sphenodon punctatus; assembly: GCA_003113815.1. Taxonomy (NCBI): domain Eukaryota; kingdom Metazoa; phylum Chordata; class Lepidosauria; order Sphenodontia; family Sphenodontidae; genus Sphenodon; species Sphenodon punctatus. The sequence goes on along the minus strand of QEPC01014093.1, from coordinate 229,017 downwards.
TCAAATCGCAGCTCCGCTCAGGGGAAGGAAGATCACCCCAGGACCTGCCAGCCTCTTCACTTCACTCCTATCAACCTCCGGGAGGAGGAAGGCAAGGTGAACAAGGAAACAGTGGTAGCAGTGTGAGGGGGGAGGAAGGGACAGGAGGCGTGTCTAGTGCCAGTGGGGGGGTCAACACCAGAGAGCTAGGGGCCCACGCATCAGGGTTGAGGGCAGCTGGGTACATACCCATCGAACAGAGAAAAGGGAGGACACAGGGGGCCGACAGAGCTGGCGGAGGGTCAAGCAGCCAATCAGGGGCCCCCCAGTTGATGCAGTTAAATGGGAACTGGGTCTGGGTCACTCCAGCCATGGCACCGAGTCTGGGGTGTGAACCAGGTCAGGGACAGCAGGCTCAGGTGGAGAAAGGTAGCCAGAATACTCCACAAGGGTTGGGAGAAGCAATGGCTACAAACAAGGGGTCCCAGACGGCAGCAGCTAGTGGCAAGGAAGGGGAAGCCCGGGGGGGGGGTCCTGACCTCCCGGGGGACCCATCCCAAGTGTGTCTTCTCCTTTTGGAGCACATCTGCTCTCAGCTGTGAAGGAAAAAATATTAAAAGGGAAGTACGTTGATATTTACGCCTATTTAGTGACCCGATCATGGATCACTCAGACCCAGATGAGGGGAAGGAAAAGTTTAAACGCCCTAAGGCTGACTGAAATTGGGCCAATTGGACGGTGGCCTTTGCAGTCTACATGGGGGTTATACTCCAGTCTGATCCGTCACGAGGTCTCGAACTCCATAAGTATGCCGATATAGTTCAGAGGGCATATGGAACAGGACCAGTGGGGGCATGGTTACGATATGATGAAGGATTTCATCATTGGGCCGCCACGACACCAGGGTTGCGTTGGGATGTACATACCCCTGACCTCTGGCTCGAATGTATGGTGGACGTGACCAGGGCCCTGAGGGCAGATAGTGGGCACCCCTTAGTGCGGGGTGGGGTGGCCTGGGGGAGCGAGTCCTTTCGAGCCAACCCGAAAAGGAGTGGACAAGGTACCTCTGGCCTGTGTTGGGAATTCGACAGGGTCGGGCGGTGCAATAGAACATCCTGTAAATTTCAGCATGGGTGCTTGAATTGTGTGTGTGTGTGGGGNCACCCCTTAGTGCGGGGTGGGGTGGCCTGGGGGAGCGAGTCCTTTCGAGCCAACCCGAAAAGGAGTGGACAAGGTACCTCTGGCCTGTGTTGGGAACTCGACAGGGTCGGGCGGTGCAATAGAACATCCTGTAAATTTCAGCATGGGTGCTTGAAGAATTGGGGGGGGGGGGCATCCTGCAACGAACTGTTACAAGCCCAAGTACAGGGGTAAAAAATCGGGTTACAACCAGGGAGGCGGTTCAGGAAAAGGGAGTCAGGGTCCCCCAGTCAGGTCGAGGGTTACAAAGGGGGCCGACTCCAGTCAAAACTGAGCAGTTGGAGCGGGCATTACGAGGGCACCCCAACAGGGAAGAAGTTAAATATATTGTTCAGGGGTTCAGATTTGGTTTTGTGATTCCGGCTGGTCCAGTTTGTCCAGAGAAAAGGGTCCGCAACTTGAGATCTACAACAGGTATAGAAAATATAGTACTGGGAAAAATCCAAAAAGAGTTAGGTGAGGGACGGATAGCAGGCCCATTCGATCACCCTCCTATGGATAACCTTGTCCTTTCCCCCTTGGGAATCGTGCCAAAGAAAGCCAAAGGTGAATATCGATTGATCCATCACCTATCCCACCCTAAAGGCGCTTCTGTGAATGACGCCATCCCAAAGGAATTAACTGCCATCAAGTACGCAACTTTAGACGAGGCAATTGGAAAAGTCAGGGCAATGGGGCAAGGAGCCCTGTTAGCGAAGTGTGATGTGAAATCCACTTTTAGGATACTGCCAGTGCATCCTAGCAGTTGTCGATTATTGGGTTTCCAGTTTCAAGGGAGGTACTACTATGATCGGGCCATGCCTATGGGCTGCTTGATATCTTGTTCCATTTTCGAGAGGTTTAGTACCCTGATTGCTTGGGTGGTGAGTCAGAGATTAAATGGGGGAGACATAACAAAGTATTTGGATGATTTTTGTTAATTGGCCACCCCTGGTCGAGGGAATGCGCTGCTGCCCTACAAGTAATGGTGGAAGTAGCTGAGGAATTGGGCGTCCCTTTGGCTCCCGAAAAAACAGAGGGGCCTACGACTCAACTCACATACTTAGGGATCGAACTCGACACGGAACATAAGACATCTAGGTTACCTGAGGGCAAATTGGTTAGTTTACGGGCTAAGATCAAGGAATACATGAGGGCCAGGAAGACAACTGTTCACAGTTTGCAATCATTGGTGGGATCCTTGAACTTCGCTTGTAGGGTAGTGGCCACAGGCAGAGCATTTTTGTCATGTTTATATGAGAAGCTCAGGGGGGACCCCCCCGCCTCACTACCGGGTACGGGTCACGAGAGAGATGTGTTTGGACCTGGAGGTATGGTTGGCATTTCTGGAGCAATTCAACTGAGTTAGCTTCTGGCGGGAGCAGTTACTCCTGCAGGCTGACCTCCAGGTCCAATCCGATGCAGCAGGTAGGGCAGGATTTGGAATCTACTTTCATGACCATTGGTGTGCGGCTCCATGGCCCAGGGAGTGGCACTCATCGGGGGTCACTCGGGACCTCACGTTCTTGGAATTGTTCCCAATAGTGGTCGCGGTAATAACTTGGAAGGAACACTTTGCCAACCACACCGTACGATTTTGGTGTGACAACGCAGCCGTGGTTCACGTAGTGAACTCCATGTCCTCTTGCTTCCCAAGGGTAATGGGACTCATCCGTTCTCTGGTGTTAGAATGTTTACAAAACAACATCCTATTTGTAGCCCGACACGTCCCGGGAATTGACAGTGGCATAGCTGATGCCTTGTCTCGATTCCAGATGGAGTGTTTTCGGGAGTTGGCGCCAGAGGCTCGGGTGGACCCGGACCCGTTGCCATTGGGTATTTGGAGTCTTGGCAATTTGACCTGCAGTACACTGTTCAGGGATCCTTGGCTCCAAGAACACAGGCTGCCTATGGAAGGTCCTTCCGGGAATTCCAAGAATTCAGGTTAAGGAAAGGTTGGGGGGGTGGGGTTCCCCATCACGGAGCCTGAAGCAATTCAATTTGCACAATCACTTAGGAGCTAGGGATTAGCAGTAGGGACTATCGCAGGAAAACTAGCAGCACTGGCCTTTGTCAGCAGGCTGAAGGGCTTTCAGCCTCCTGATAAGGGGTTTTTCTTGAAACATATGCTGGAGTCCTGGGTTAGGTCACATAGGGTACAACTTAAAAAACGGGAGCCAATAACAACACCAATCTTGATGAGCATAACCCAGGCCCTTCCGGAAGTTTGTTACAGCCCATATGAAGTGCAGTTGTTCACAACACTATATGTCATCATGTATTTTGGGGGGTTTAGGATCAGCGAACTGGTGTGTAGTTCGGCTAGGGATTCCTCAGCCAGGGCTGTGGGTATAGGAGATGTGCAGGTGGTGGAGGACCAGATACGGATCCATCTTAAGTGGTCAAAAACTGAAGCGCCACAGCCACGTAGTGGAAATTTTTAAGTCGGGTGCCGAATGGTATGCCCAGGATCGCATATGAAGAGGTATATGGGGATTTGACAGCAAGTACCAGGGGAACTATTCATACATAAGACCGGGGCAGTGGTTACAAATTACCAACTAATGGTGGTGCTCTGGGCTGCACTGAGAAGGGTGGGATTGTCACCCCAGGAATTCGGGTCCCATTCCTTCCGTATTGGGGCAGCCACAACAGCGGCTGCGGCAGGGTTACCGGAGAAGGCAATAATGGCTGTAGGGAGGTGGCGATCAAGAGCTTACAAAAAATACGTCCGCTCAGTCCAGGTTTAATGATGTCTTTTTATCTCGTCTTCTGTTAGGGAGCAGAGCACCAGGGGGTAGTCGTGGGGCAGTATGGATCGTCGGCCACAGCCTCGTGCGATGGGCAAAGGCAGCGGCAACATCTTCCGCATGGGGAGAAAATTTGGGCCTGTCATGCAAAGCCCTTATAAAATGGATGGGTAGGAGTGGGTTACGTTGGAAGCAACTCATACCATTATTGCAGGGTTTGCGGGGCAACCCTCCCCCAGATGTAATGGTTATACATCTGGGGGAGAATGACCTATCTGTAAGGAAAGGTGTCGATTTGGTCATCGCTATAAAGAGGGATTTATTACGGATTAGTGAGTGGTTCAAAGGAACCCACTTAGTTTGGGTGGAATGGATCCCCAGAATGAAATGGGAAAGGGCAATTAAACCAGGGAAGATCGATAAGGCCAGACGAAATGTTAATAGGGAAGTTGTAAAATGGTTAAAAGGGTTAGGTGGATCTAGTATTAGGCATTCAGCAATAATTCATACAAAAGTGGAGTTGTACCGTGATGATGGGGTACATCTTTCCCAAATAGGGAACGAGATGTACTTGGCGGTATTGGCTGGACATTTGGATAAATTGTTGAGGGTCTAGTTGGTGGGGACCGACCACCCCTTGTTTGGCAGGGGTCCAGTATGCCAGGATAGGATTAATAGGGAGTTGAACAGGTTAACAAGAGTCATCTCCTTAAGAGATGGGGAGATGATACACAGTGTAATGCTGGGTACAGCATGCACTTGTGGTCATCCCCCTGGGAGTGAGGCCACAACTCGGTTTGCAGGGACATGCGCTGTCCTCAGGCCGGGCAGACTCCACACTCCTTACTCGCGCCCAGGGATGGGCTCTTCCCCCCCTTTCGGCCTGAGTCTTGTCGAAAGAGGGGAGGTTTGTTTATAAGGGACTGTCAACGGAAGGTGCATCCGGGCAGGACCAGTGTTAATAAGTTATTGTAGCCATTGGCATACTGGACCCAGGATTGCTGTGGCAATCACCCACCAACAGTTGAGTTGTATGCGAATAAAGAGTGCGGCCAGTATTTAAACCAACATATGCCTCCGAGTCTCATTTGGGGTGCGTCAACAAGTGGCTGTTGGGCTTCTTTTGCCCACAGTTTGCCATGTTTGAATGTCATGGCGGAGGGCAGGGTGCTGGGAGCAGGGCAGGGGCAGGTTGGGATGGGTCTTCATCCACTCACACGTTTGTTCTATGCTGCTCACTGACCTACGGAATGGCGGCTCCTGTGGCCCTTGCTCGGGGGTGTGGTAAGGTGCCACCTCACCACCGGAATATTTGTTTTTGTGTAATATCACAATTGTATTGCTGTTTAATATACTTTTTATATATGTACTGTTGCGTATTTTAAAATGACAAATAGCCGTAATAAAAACATAGCATAGAAAACCATTTGTTTTCACCCATTAAGTGCTATGTCTGGCTGCCTAGGGGGACTTACATCCTGGGTGGCCCCAGAAGTCATCCAGGCCACAAATTCCAATGAAACTGGGAGCGTGCCACAATGGCCACTTAGTGCCCCACCCAGGTGCTTCTCTCTATCACAGAAATTCTCAGCCTGGTGCTCAGGAGCAGCAGAGTGCTCAGGCAGTGTGTGAAAGTGCTCCCCAAGTCAGCTGTCAGTAGTTCCCGGGAGCACTTCAAAACAGTCCTTCATCCATTAAAGTTAATGTGAGCTGGGATTGATTATCTTAATTTCACTGAAATAAATAAAATTGAATTGCAGAGGGGAGACTTAATTTATGCATATGTATGCAAATATTCATGCAAATTATTATACAGTGCTCCCAAGTAGTCACCTTACTCCAGTGCTCATGACTGGAAAAAGGTCAATAACCCCTGCTCTACCAACTCCTGTAGCTCTGCTTGCATAGAGAAAGGGAAGGGAGTCAGAACATCTTTCCCCTGCTACCTTGACAACGTCCCCCCTACTTCTCTTCTTTACTGGTGAAGAAGTTTTCTGAAGAAAGGGTATTTTCAGACACGACAGCACTAGGTACCACCATGCTTTGATCCTGCCTGGGGTGAGAGCTCTCACACTGGGCAGATGCCGGTCCGGCCGCCGAACAGATGTGGTCTGCACAGCCCTGCCCCCCATGCTGTTCAGCATGGCCCTGCCTCCTCCCTGATGGGCAGGTTTGGTGGCCTATGATGGGCAGGTTCTGCCCACCCAGAAAAGCTCCATCCAAGCTCCACCCTTGCTATTAAAAAATGTTATGATAAATTTGGCAGTAGATCAGTTTTCTGAGCTCTTAAGGCTTTTAAAGTCAAGTTACTATCTCAGTTAACCTCTGGTGCAGAGATCTGGGGCTATTCTGCCCATGATGAGATTGAGGTTCCTCAAAATAGGTTAATGAGCTTGCTTGTGGGTCTCCCTAACTTGACTCCTGCTTCTTTTTCAAGGGTTGAATGTGGGATGGAGCCTGTGTTAACTTTAATTCTTAAGAAAATTGTGAAATATTGGTTGAAGCTTGTTATTCAGTCCATTTTGTTTTTCCAAAATTTGCTACTTGGAAGATTTAGTGAGATCTAGTAATTTCTGAACTCCATGGATGAATTTTTTAGTCAATAAGTTGAGCTTGGCTGGTTTTGGTTTTGATAGTAACTTGGATAGAAGACTATTTTCCGAAATGGAAAAGGCGTCTCTTATACTAAGACTCGGTGATATTAGTGCACAAGAAGAATTTGCTCTTTTGCGATCCAGTTGAATAGCTCATTTGTACATTCACTGAAAGCCCCTCAGTGGCATTCTGAAATATCTCACCCGTAACCTTAAACACGGTCTGCGTATGCACTTGTATAAACTATGTATTTCAGTAATGCCATCAGCTTTTACAGCTGGATGCAGATTTGGTATCCCTAGGAGCAAGAGAGTTTGCCCCTGTGGGATGCAGGTAGTCGAAGATTTAATTCATTACGTTTGGAATGCTGTTTTTTTTACTGAAATCAGGAATTGCTTATTAATTCTGGTTTTGCGAAAATGCCCCCATTTCTCGGCTTTAGAAACATTGATTTGGTTATGTCAAAATACTGATATGGAGGTTATTACTTGCTTGGCTGTTTAGGCGGTTAAGGCAGTATTTATTAGGCAAAGATATCCTGTGATTCTTTTGGGTTGATTATTTTAAATGGTTTTATATATCCTTGGAGGTCTGGGTTAGTTGTGACTCAATATTTTAAAATAAGGAGGATCTTAATGGTTCTTGCTTTTAATATGTACTTGGATGAATTTTTAAAAAAAGTGTATTATGTATAGAATATATATTTTGTATTATGTTGCATTTTTATTATGTATTTTCCTTGTATTTTATATGGCTATGGTGTAAGCTAATGCCATGAATGAATGATCCTGCACCCCGGGGTTGTGAGGGATTGGGGCTGGAAGGAGGGGGGAAGCCCACGGACCTGTTCTCTCAGACACCTCTTTCGCACCGGAGACTCCTGTGGAGGGTGGGAGCACACACTGTGACTGTGAAAAGTTTCCCTCAGGGTAACAGGTGGCCCAACGAGTCCCGTTAGGGACGAGGTCGTTTCATCACAGGGAAATGGGATCAGTAAAAGTGTGCGCAAGCCCAACCTGCAGCCCACAGGGGGACTAGGTCCCTGCTCACACGTCCACACCCCACAAACCCCTATCCACTCCACCCGATGGTGCAGGGGAGAATTCGCCACGTGGGGTAAGGTGTGGGATGGGGAAAAGCCCCGAGGAAGGGGAATGGGAAGGGGGAAAACCCGCACCAACCTAGGAGGGAGACAATCAAGGGAGCCCAGGAAGAGGAGGTAATTAGTGCACACCAACAATAAGATCCCTCACTAGCACTCACTTCTACTCCGTGTACTCCACTCGCCAACACACACTCTCCTCGCACTCGCACACTCCAACAGTCTATCTCACAATCTCCAACCGCTCACAACGCTCTGGGGGCCAGCTTCACAGTTGCACTGATCGCCGGCAGGGAAGAGCTACAGCTGTTGGCCTTAAATCCCCCTAGCTCCTCCCTGTTGTGCCTGCAGGCGTGCTGAATGCCTCAACGTGGGTTCTGGCTCCGCCCCCTGCCTTGCTCCTGCTGTTGCGTTTTCTCCCTCTTCCCCTGCCGTCCCTGCTTTGCCTCGCTGCTTCACTTCCGGGTTCTGGGGGGTTTCCCTGCTCTCATCCTCTGCCTGTGGCGTGGCTCCGCTCTCAGGTACCTCGGGGACAGCGGGTGTGGGGGCTCGGGACCTGGGTGTCTTTCCCTTGCCTGCATTTCTCCTCCCTCCTTTAGTCCTGGCCCCAGCCCTGACAGGGGTGAGAGCCCTCACCTTGGGTAGGTGCCGGCCCCGCCGCTGAACAGACATGCTGGTGGCTGGGGAGAGGGTGAGGGCGATGTACGGACATGATCTGCACAGCCCTGCCCTCCATGATGCTCAGTGCGGCCTTCCTCCTCCATGATGGGCAGATTTAATGGTCTATGAGGCCACCAGGCCCACCCAGAAAAGCTCTGTCCACCGACTGGAGATAGGTAGAGCGGGTCATCATATGTAATGGCCTGCTCTACCAGGATGGCTTCCCCAGACTGTGGCAGGGCTTACTTTGGGTTGTGAGTTGGTATGGAGCCCAGTGCACAACCCTGTCAGTGGGGAGGGGGTTCAGAACACTCACATACCCCAACGCACACCCCTTTCACCCTAGTGCTCTGGTAGGAGGAGGAGGAGGAGGAGGAGGAGGAATGGTGCCCATCAGGATAGTATGTGGGCCGAAGGTGTCTCACAGAGACAAGGCCCCTATCATCATAGGGTGCAGAGAACACGAGAAAGCCTGAGCCTTACTGTTCCTTATGGAGATCCCAGTCACATGCATTCTCACCAGGTCAGGGAAGACTGGTGGGAATTCATGTGGGTCGAAGGGTAGGGGCCCTGGTTGCAGAAGGGAGGAACGAAGGGGAACACAGTGCTCTGGAGTGGGAGATGGAGCCCCAACAATTCTTGATCGCATAGTTCTGGTCCGCCATCGTCAGTTGTTGTGAGTAGTAGGCACAGGGATGAAGCTGGTTCTTATCTTTAGATGGTTGCAGAAGAACAGCCCCGATAGCCCCACTTGATGTGTCAGCTTCTACATAAAAGGGTTGGGTGCAATCTGGGTGTTGGAGGATCAGAGTAGTGAGAAAAGCTTGTTTCAAATAGGAAAAGCTATGTTGTTCTGGCCCCCATATGTAGGCCTGGCCCTTTTTTTAACAGGGTGGTAAGGGGTTTTGTAATCTCTGCGTAATTAGGCATATACTGCTGATAGTAGTTTGTGCTTCCTAAGAAGTGCTGCAGAGGTTTCACTGCCTTGGGAACTGGCCACTGCCGAATGGCATTGATCTTCTGGGTATCCATGGCTATCCCTTCCAGGCTAAGTATAAATCCCAGGAAGTTCACGGTTGTTTGATGGAAGGCGCATTTCTTGTGCTTACAGTAGAGTTTATAATTGTGCAGCCGCTGTAACACTTGTCGGACATGGGAGATGTGTTGTGACCAGGATGTAGAGTAGATCAATATGTCATCCAAGTAAGCGATGATGAACAAATCTAGGATATCACGAAAAATATAATTAATAAAATGTTGAAATGTCGCCTGTATATTGGCTAATCCGAATGGCATGACGATATACTCAATGTCCATAATGGAGTCCATACTCCAGCAGGGGGAGGGGGAGTCTTGGGGCCAACTAACCCAGATGCCTGTGGACCAGGGGCTGCCTGCGGGGGCATCCCTACCCACAGAAGGCTGCCAACAGTGGTGACCAAATCGGCATGCTTACTCTGAAGGTCTTTCATTTCTAAGGCTATAGTTTGACAGCCCGGGCTAAATCCCCTAATTCTTTGCAATATCCATGCTTGGATCAACCTGGTTCCTATACCCAGAAGGGGAATGTTTAAGTGCCAGTAATCCTGTCAGTTGGGAGGGGGTTAAGGGTTCAGCACACTCACGTACCCCCCCCCCACACACCCCTTTCACCTTAGTGCTCTGGTAGGCGTAGGAGGAGGAATGGTGCCCGTCAGAATAGTATGTGGGCCGAAGGTGTCTCACAGAGACAAAGCCCCTATCATCATAGGGAGTAGAGAACACGAGACGGCCTGAACCTCTCTGTTCCCTATGGAGATCCCAGTCACACACTTTCTCACCAGACAGAGGGTCAGGGAAGACTGGGTGGAGTTTATGCGAGTCGAAGGGTAGGGGCCCTGGTTGCAGAAGGGAGGAACGAAGGGGAATACAGTGCTCAGGAGCAGGGGAGGGAGCCCCAGGAAGGGGAAAGGGAAACCACGCGTGCACCCCACCATGCACCTTATTCTCACCCAACCACACAAACACATGGGAAGCAGACACATAATTCACACAGTTCTAAACACCACACACAAGTCTAATCAACACACACGAGGTCCAGAATTCAGTAAGTCACACTTACCTTGCAAATGTGGAACCAGCTTCTCTCTCTGATTACCGGCGCTGGGTGATTCCCAGCACTGGCTTTTAACCCTGAAGCCCCACCTCTCGTCATGCCTGAAGCCTTGCGGAACACCGCAACAGCACAGGTGCTGATCTCACGCTCTGCGGGGGTACTGGAAGTGGCGCAGTGCCACTGACAGCTGGGTCGGTCACCGTGGCAACTGGAGACCACCGTGGTGCTGCAGGCAGAGCAGGAGCCAGGGTAGGGCCAGAGCTGCCGGGGCGCCCTCTGAGCCTCCAGCTGACAAACCCAGAGTTAATCCTGCCATGGTCCAGGGACTGCTTGCGCCCACCTGCAGTTAACATGTGGTGGGCGGGATCACACATGACACCACCATGGGTGGCCATGCCGGGGTAAAGTGTGACCACAAATAGTAGCTTCATGTCTGAAAATACTCAAAGTTGCTCTTTGTACTTGCATTGCAAAGGCTTCTGCTGCATCAAGGGAAGCTTTCCATATTGTCCTCTTTGTCCATCTGTGTCTTATATGATTTTTCAGTCATGTAAGACACAGAGGTGATTGCAGAACAGGCATCCTCTTTGTCCATCCTCCTGTCCATCCTCCTGCTTTTACAATGCCCTGTAAGACACCGAAGTAATTGCAGAAGAGGCATCATTACCCTGAAATAAAAAGAGTATTAGATCTGGGTTGAGGGAGTAACCATATCCATAGTGTTCAATTAGGGAGGCTCATGGGATCCAGAAAAAGAGAATAAAAGGGCTGCTGAGATGTTCCACATTCACTACAAGTCACTGTAGAATACTGGTTCCTAGAGGGGAGGCCCCCCCACAAAGGATGCAAAATGTATTCTTGGGGTGGGGTGTGCAGGTAAAATTTTAGAAACAAATTAAATAGAATTATTGCACATATCTTTCATCTGGGTTATGTGTGCTCAGCAGGGGTGGGAATTTCGGTTCCCCCGGTATCCAATACTGCCAGTATTTTGCTGTACCGGCAGTATCGGATTAATCCAGTAATTGGGGGAACTGGTGCGGGTTCCCTGTGCTGGATTTTTTTACATTACAACCATTGAAATGAAAGGCCGCAATGTAAAAGGAAAAAAACAAACCAAAAAACCCACTTTCCCTTCCCTGTCAAGGCTGCGTGGGTGGAAGGGGGGACACCCCCCCACCCACCCTGCCCAGCCTGGATTTAAAAATTATTTTTTTTTACCCGAAGTCCCTGCTAGTGTGGGCTCCGGGCCGCTGCCGTGCTGGTGGCAGTGACCTGGACCCCGCACCAGCAGGTACTAGGGTGATCCCTGTGGTGGGGGGAGGTTTAACCCCCACCCCACCCCAGGGATCACCCTACCCTCCCCACCCAGGGATCGCCTACCTTTTGCGCTCTGGACGGCGGCTGCAGCACGGCAGTCCGGGGGCTTCAGCGCTGACTGGCTTCAGCGCTTTACTAGGCCTTCTGTGGAACTTCCGGGTTTCCCCGGAAGACCTAGTAAAGCACTGAAGCCAGCCAGAGCTGAAGCCTCCGGACCGCCGTGCTGCCGCCTGAAGCAACTTCAGGTAAAAAATGCTTTTTTTTAAAATCCAGGGTGGGTGGGTGATGTCCCCCCTTCCACCCACACAGCCTGGGAGGGGGGAGGTATTGTTTTCCCCCCCATTGATTTCAATGGGGACAGTTCCCCATTGAAATCAATGTAAAAATACCGGTACCGATATACTTGTTCTAATCTGGGAAACCGGTTTTGGGAAACCGGTATCTGGTAAAACCGGTCTCCGTTTTTTTGCCTGAAGTCCCACCCCCCTAGAGCTCAGACAATTTTCCGACTGGTATATTGGTGTGTATGAACAGGTGGAGGAGGGGAAGAGGGGGTACCTAAAATACCATTGACAAAAGGAAGGTTGAAGTAGTCTGAAGAGTGTGAGGACCACTGCTGTGGAGTCTCAGCTGGTATAATGCCCTATATGCTGAAGAGATCTTACATGTATTTTCCCAGATTCCCATGCATAAGGGTAAGAGCCTGAACATTTCCAGTTTTTCAACCCAAAGGTAATCAGTAGGACCCATGAAAATATGGATTAAAATGCTGAATGAAAAATCACAATTTTTTTTCTATGAAGATCCATTCCAAGCCCACCTTTGTGGGTAAAAGAATCCTAATATAATATATATCCTTTCTTTCCTAAGTGTGCATTCAGATATAAAAAGTCAAAAAAATAAGTCAGAATGTTCGACCAAGTTTTTTGAATACTGAAAAGAAGCAAGAATAGATGTAACAAAAACATTTATATCCCGCACCCTCCTGCAACTCGGCAGCTCGGGGCAGCAAACAACATAAAAACATCACAATAAAATCATCTAATCACAATATAAAATATATAAAATTGGCACATAAAATAGCTGCTAACAGATAAAATAAAATCCCCTCCCCACCCCCACCGTATGATGGTCAACACAAGGAATTAGAAAAAAATGATAAGCTATTTATCCAAAGAGAAGCATTGTACAATATATGATATATTTTACTGTTGATATATTTGTCATATTTTAATAAAAACTTTTTCAATAAAATAAAATAAAATAAAATAAAGAGAGCCCTCATGGATGCACCATTGTCATGCTTCAGGGTTTACAATATGGAAGTTGATTTTCCATGGCATTTGAACAGACCTCCTTCAAGCATCACAGGGTCTTTTTCATGATGCTTCTGCTGTGGATTGTCCCGGGTTAACACGTAGTAAATCCCTTCAGATGTCAAGGAAATTGCAATTGTACTGTAATACTGTGGTGTTTCTGTGGAGAACTTGAATGCTTTCTTTGACTTTGGAATGCACTCTAAAGCTCTAGAATTGGCATCCAGAAACTTTCTATTTCAGGTTAATTTATTTATTTAATTTATTTATTTAAGACATTTTTACCCCGCCCCCCGCCACCGGCAACCTGGGGCGGCTAACAAAAATTCAACAATAAAAATACAGTTAAATATATAAAAGCATTAGATAAAAACAACAGTAAGAATGGGAAGACAAAAAAACCCATAACACCCCCCAACCTACCCTTCTTCCTCGCCAAATGCCTGGCAGAACAGCCACGTCTTACAATTCCTATGAAAACTCGGGAGGTCCGGGGCCAGACGGGCTCCCACAGGGAGGGAATTCCAAAGGCATGGTGCAGCCACCGAGAATTCCCTGTCCTGCGTGGCCCCTCGGGAAACCCAAGGGACCTCCAACAGGGTGCCCCTGGATGACCGCAGGGGCTGGTTCAGAATGCAGGGAGTGATGCGGTCTCTCAAATAGCCAGGGCCCAGACCGTGTAAGGCTTTATAGGTCAAAACCAAAACTTTGAATCGTGCTGGAAGACTATTGGCAGCCAGTGTAGAGATCACAGCACTGGTGTAATGTGCTCTCGGCAGCCCAGCCCTACCAGGAGCCGGGCTGCCACATTCTGTACCAGATGCAGCTTCCAAGGCACCACCATAGGCAGCTCCACGTAGAGTCCCTTGCAGTAGTCTAACCGAGAGGTGATAAAAGCATGGATGATCATGGCCAGATCCGTAACCAAAACCAGCGGCCGAAGCCGCCGCACCAGATGTAATTGGCAGAAGGCACTCCTTTCCACGCTCTCCAACTGGAGATCCAGGCGCAGCTGCACATTGAGGAGCACCCCCAGGTTCTGCACCTGGGAAGTCAGTGGAGGACAAACCCCCTCTACCGAGGGGGTCGCCATCTCCATCGACTTACCCACTAACATCACCTCCATCTTGTCGGGATTCAGTCATAGTCGATTAGCCCTCATCCAGTCTCCCACAGTTGCCAAACACTGGGTAACCACCGGGACAGCTGGGCCTGGGTCAGTTGAAAATGAGAAGTACAGTTGGGTGTCATCCGCATACTGATGACACCTCTCCCCATACCCCATGATCACCTCGCTGAGCAGCTGCATGTACATGTTGAACAGGAGAGGGGACAGAACAGAACCCTGCAGGATCCCATGCAGGAGGTCTCTGTGAGATGAAAAATGATCACCGAGCACCACCCGCTGAGTTCTCCCGGTCAGGAATGAGCATTCAAGAATGATCCTGCCCACCCCTGCACTGTTGAACCAACATCTCGTGGTCAATGGTATCAAATGCAGCCGACAGATCTAATAGGACGAAAAGAGTTGACCGACCCGTATCCTTTTTCCGGCGCAGATCATCGACCAAAGCCACAAGTGCTGTCTCAGTGCCATGCCCTGGATGAAAGTCAGACTGCGAAGGATCCAGATAACTGGTGCGGTTGAGGTGCCCTTGGACCTGCTGAGCCACTACCCATTCAATAACCTTCCCTAAAAAGGCAAGATTAGAGATAGCTGGCAGGGGGGTCAATGTCAAGTGATGGTTTCTTGAGCAGAGGCCGTACCACTGCCTCCTTGAGACAGGCCAGCACTTTGCCATCCCACAGGGAGGCATTGACCACCCTGGCCAGCAACGGCTCCATTGTTTTCTGGCAGGTCTTAATCAGCCAGGATGGGCACGGATCTAGTTCACAAAAGGTGGCTCAAACAGCCCCCATCATATCAGTGGGTGCCACCCGCTGAAACTGATCCCATGAAATCGGACAAGGCAGTGTTTCTACCACGTCTACCTCCTCCACTGCATTAAATGCAACATCGAAGTCTTGGTGAATACAAGCGATTTTCTCTGCAAAATAATACGCAAGAAGGTCACAGTGGGCAGACGATGACTCAACTCCAGGGTTGAGGGAGGCCGGACTGACCAGCCCCCATACACCCCGGAACAGCTCCACTGGATGGGATTTAGCGGATGCTATGAGGGTAGCAAAGAATTCCCTCTTTGTTGCCCGCATAGCCACAGCATAGGCTCGTAAACTAGCTCTATGCTGCAATCTGTCAGCTTCAGCCCAAGAACGACGCCACCGTCACTCCAACCGTCACCCCGCCTGCTTCAACATCTGTATCTCCTCGGAGAACCAAGGAGGTCTGCGGAGCCTCCCAGATGTCTGGGAGGCGTTTGATCGATGGCCTCCGTCAGCAAGGTGTTCCACAGCTTACCGAGGCCATTGATGTAACGGTTGTCAAGGTCAGCGGGTAACTCCCCCAGAGTGCCTAGAAACAACACTAGTTCCAACAGCCTCTGGGGGCGGACCATCCTAATAGGTTCCGCACCCTTCCAGGGGCAGATGTGCTAGAAAGGAAGTTTGCAGGAGGTAATGTTGGGAACTTATAATAGGCGACTCATGGTGAGCTATGGGAGGCACATGCCCTCCTGGATTTTCAGAAGCCCTATAGAACCCCTGCCCATCCCCCACTCTTGTGTCTCCACACCTCACTATCAACAGTTACCAGCCGCCTATGGAACTTATGTTTAGACTCTGTCCCCAATGGTAGCCTAACATGGCATTTTATTTACTAAAAATAAATAAACCTTAATTTCTCAAGGACAAATCACTGGCAAAGGTACATAAAAGCTTGTCAGTTGATAAACCTAACTGATCATAAAAGAATATTAGTATCATACAAATTTCAAAAGAGTAAATGAGGGGATAATATGAGAGGTGGGATTTGCCCGTCAAAAAAGAGCAAAGAAATCTAATAAGTGGTCTTCCTCTACACTTATTAAGTTACCAGTAAAAATGCAAAGAAGATAATTTTAATAAAGGAGATGTTGGCTGCAGCCAACCTTTTTTTTATGTCTCAGAGGTGAAATCTAAAATAGTCAAAGGAGTATGAGAATAATACAGCCCCCATTAAAGTAATTTTAAATTTAAGCATAATTTTTGCTAATACCACTGAGCAATGGGAATAATTAGAATGGTTTCAGTAATGCTGAAGATTTGAATAATTAAAGACACAAGATTAATTTCAGAAGAGGCATCATTACCCTAAATCAAATATTAGATTTCTTGTAAAAGAGAAGGCGTTTAGCTGTAACCACATTTTTCGGTTGCAGAGGCTCATTAAGTAGCATGGTTTGCATTTGACTCGGCACCCACAGGATTTACTTGCATGAATATTAAATTAGTGTGTATTGAATATAAGCCTTTAAATCCCATGATATGGCCCAACATTTTTGTATTATGTAAAGTATTAATTGAATAATCTTGTTTTCCGTTTGGATAATGACAGTTATATAAAGGTCACTTTCAATAAAGAAAGCAAAAATGAGAGGATCCAAAACAGACTTCCATAATTACTAAAGTGATCAATTCCTTCCTCGAAATATTTTTTTCCAGATATCAGTGTCATAACTGCTTCCCTTTGGGTGGGCTGCTAAATGACATTTTAATTATTGCTGAAGCCAAGAATAAGTGCAATCCAGAATGGAGACGTGTTGTACCCGGAGCCTACAGGTCTGCACTGTGGGTCTGGATTCCTCCAAGGGATGATGGGTAGACCACTTCAGTTTTGGGATGCTAACAAACACAATGCATTTTTGATCATTAAAATTCAAAAATAGACATTTCAACAAAGCACAATCATGATAGAATTATTATTTTCTGCATTTATAGAAAGACAGCCCTTCATAAATATTGATTTGTGCTCTATTTTCTCCCTTGACATTGTGGTTTTCTATAAATATAGGAATTTGATAATGAGCACAAGAACAACTCATTATTTTTCTACTTGCAAATTTTAATGAACAGAAATACATTTATTATATGGAAATCTATCTACCTGTTCTCCCTTTGATGAAGTCAGTGCCTGATTTAAAATTTTGACTACCATTAATGATATGCAAAGAACTGTGTCTTATCTTTAATGATATGCTTGAAGAATTTGTCAATGGAATTCATTACATGCTAATTTGCTCTTCTATGCATTGCTTAGGCACCTGCTTCTCATTTCTGTAATGCTCCTTGGAACGCAATCCCTTTGTTTTTCCCTCTTTCTTTGCCAATACACTAAGATGGTAACAAGAGATGGCAACTTATATTCAGCCTGAGATAGATTTTGTTTCTTCACTTAAATCAATGTGAAATCTGAACCTATGCAAAGTATCAGTCAACAATACATTTCCCAGACTTGTGCCGAAGTCAGCTCCTCTCTTTCGGTGTCTTTAGACATAACATCAATGGGTGTCTGAATGTTTATTTTGACCTTGACATGAACACCGGTTTGGCCGTGTTCTGTGGCGCTGCTTACAGGCACAGCCCATCTTGGGCCAAATCAGTGTTTTGCCGCCACCCGATCTCAGCATGCAAGTGCTGCCTCCTTGTTCCCCGCATTGTACCTGCTAACATGCCATGCGATATTAATAGACACAACGGGTGTTTTCAGACGTTACGGGCCCGCTTGGCCCCGTACCGAAAACAACCCTTTAATTCCCCGCCGGGGTCACCCCGTCATGCCATATCAGACGTGCCGGGGGGATCCCAGCGGGGAATCTGGGAGGGGGCGGGGCCGCGTGGCGCAACATGCGGCTGCACGGCCCCGCCGCCTCCTCGCACCCCGCCACCCGCCCTCCAGGGAGACGGGCGGGCGGCGGGGCCACTGCAGCCGCCGTGGCGGGCCGGATGTGCTGTGGCCCGGGATCCTGCCGGGGATCCCGGGCCGTGGCCAGACGTTACTTTTTTTTGGTCCCCGCTGGGGATCGTTTTGACCACGCTTCCTGGGACATTCCCCCGGCTAGCCCGGGAAGCGTGGTTCAAATTGACCCCATGCAGGTATTGACCGTGGTGAACATCTGGCGGCCGCCAAACAGACGTTCGAGCCACAGTGACCACAGGTGGGTATTCACCGTGGTTCACTGTGATCTCATAACGTCTGAAAATACCCAACGTTGGCCGCGTGTTCAGTTGGAACATGCAAATTGTCCTTGTGATGCAATGGTGTTCACATTGTGTGTTTAACGGGTGGCCAAACTGGTGTTGGGATTGTTATGATGCTTACACACAATGGCCAAACATGTTCTTAGGGGGTTTGACACCCAATCTTTGTTATGTCTACAGATGCCCTTTGTTGGAATCGGTGCTTATAATTTTTTTAAGCCATATGAAGGGCTAGATTCTGCCACCCCTAGCCTCACTAAATAGTCCCTTCTTGTATGGCGCTATTCAAGTTTAGTAGTGCCATGTTATATCGTATTGGGCAGTTTCAGTCCTTATGAGTTACATGAATCTTTTTCAGTGATGCCAGTGTTTTGGTTCATTTGCTTTTGCTTGAGCTCATATGGCAAAATCAACATGCAGACCCAAATTGGTGGCTTCAATTCCACTGCACAGTCTCTGAGACTTATGGTGTTTTTCTCTCACCAAAATGTTCCCTTACAGAATTTCCAATGAATTGCTCTGATAAAGTGTGGGTTTGTTGAAGGTGATGAGTTGATCCATTAAAAAAAATAGCAGGAATGTGCCGTGCAGCTGATATCTGTATCTATAAGTAGTTAGTGTAATGATATCCAGAGCTCTGTATCTGTATTCTGTGTATCTAATTTTAGCATGCACAACAGGCATTTTTGAGACATAGCCTGTAATGTGAAATAACAGTTTGGGCAATGTGTGAGAGGGACTCCGTTGGGCTGTATCTGTATTTCATTTTCTGAGCAATAGCTTTCAAAGTAGCAGTAGGCAATCTTTATGTCTACCAGCAGGACAGAGTGGTGACTTGGGAAGTGTGAATGAGTGTAGGTCACCAAGCAGGGCAGAGTGGTGAAGTGTTGATCTTCATTAATGAGGGTATGGTTGCCAGCAGGGAAGAGTGGTGAGGCATGAGGTGATCTTTGTAAGGCCACATGGTTCCAGCTGCTCAGCCTGGGAGGCTGGGGGTATTGGATCTGGGAGTGTTGGGTGTCTTGGATCTGGGGAGGAGCCTGGAGAGCTGGGGGTCCTGGAACTAGAGAGGTTGGGATCCTGGATTCAGGGAGCTGGGGAAGGAACCTGGTGTGCTTGGGGATCCTGGTTTTGGTCTGTCTAACCTGTTAGAAAAAAATGTTGGAAAGTAAACTTGCATGTATAAATTTTGCATAAAGCAAGAGGGGGTGGGGTATAAAACTAGTAAAATAAATAATTATGCAAATCAAGATAATTATGTACATTTGAATGTTCATGGTGAATTTGCAGAGTTTGGCTTCGCTGATTGCAGAATTTAAGATTTTTCAGTGCATTAAACACGGGTCCCTGCTTCTAGATAACTGTAAAGATCTGTATTAATAGAGATACAGAGCAACCATCACTAGAAAATAGCAAGGTTGTGGCCTTGTGCTCAGAGGGAGGCCGGGGACAGTGTAATAATTTTGGTCAGGAGACAGCCTCGGCACGCCACAGCAGCACAGCCTCTCCTTCCTTTCTCAGCCCACTTCTAACAGCTTCCTTGAAGTCTACCATTCCCTCCAACCTGTCCCCAGGACCAAGCGCACTCATTCCATCCCCCCTACCTTAACCCAACCTATGCTTACAGAAACAACACTGCTGACACAGCCAATCATTCCTGTGATTGAAAAAATAGGAGGTCTGGCAGCAAGAGTGCTAGTATGCAGGACTCCACAATATTGAGTTTTTCAGGCCAGAGAAGTTCTCCCTGCATGTGCCTTCCCCAACCCATCTGCCCCTTTTTGCAGTCATGATTATGAAATCCACTGAGAGCAGCTGATGGGTGCTGTTTATATGGTGGGACATAGATGAATCCTCTACCATCTCCTCCCATCTATTTGGCATCAATATGCTGATGACACCCAACTGTACTTCTTTTTTTCAACAGACCCAGGTCCAGCAGTCTCGGTGCTTACTCGGTGTCTGGCGGCTTTGAGGGATTGGATGTGGGCTAATCGACTGTGACTGAATCCTGACAAGATGGAGGTGATGTTAGTGGGTAAGGCGATGGAATTGGCAGCCCCCATCATTGATGCAGTCTGTCCTCCATTGACCTCCCAGGTACGGAGTCTAGGGGTGCTCCTCGATGCACAGCTCCGCCTGGATCTCCAGATGGAGGCTGTGGTGAGGAGCACTTTCTGCCAGTTGCAAAAGGTGCGATGGCTTCAGCCATTTGTTTCGGACTCTGACCTGACCACAGTCATTCATGCTTTCATCACCTCTTGACTAGACTACTGTAACGCGCTCTACGTGGGGCTACCCATGGTGATAGCTCGGAAATTGCAGCTGGTGTAGAATGCAGCGGCCTGTCTCCTAGTGGGATTGGACCGCCGGGAGCATATTACACCAGTGCTCCGCTCTCTGCACTGGCTGCCGGTGATTTTCTGGGCCTGATTCAAGGTGTTGGTTTTAACTTGTAAAGCCCTAAATGGTCTGGGCCCTGCCTATCTGTGAGACCGCCTCACTCCCCATGTCCTGGATCAGCCCCTGCGGTCATCCGGGGATCCCCTGCTCGAGGTCCCCCGAGTTTCGCGGGTGGTTATGCAGGAGAGGGTGTTCTCGGTGGCTGCACCGCGCCTATGGAACTCCTTTCCGGTAGGGGCCTGGCTGGTCCCAGACCTCCCCTCTTTTTGAAAAATTTGCAAGACCTGGCTGTTCTGCCATGCGTTTGGTGGGGGAGACGGGTGATGGGTGGGGGGAAAGGGGTGGGGATTGTTTTCTCTGCTTCCTCCTGTTATGATCGTTTTAATTGTTGGAAGCTGCCCTGAGCTGCCTGTGGCAGGAGGGGCGGGGTAATACATTTTAAAAATAATAATAATCTTACCTTCTTGCTTCTTCAGGGCTTCTTCAGTCAACAGCAACCCCCAGGACTGATGTTATAGGGAGCTTCATACATCAAATGGGCAATATAACCGAGTAGAATCTCTTTGAGAAGGTTGTATGACTTAACTTTTTTTCCCAATAGCTTTTCACATGACCGAAACACTTGTCTCTTCCACCTCTCTGGATCTGGTACCTAAGGTGAAACACAGTCACTGAGGTATTAGCAAATGCTACCGCTTCTGTTTGAGATGTGCTTGTGGTGGGAATCCTTTGTGTGTATATTTGGAGGGTCATTTATTTTCATACCCAGAGGTGACAAGTAACTACCCCGTCAGGCCAGCAATTGCTTCATGGGAAGAAGAGAGGGAGCAATACAGGTGTGGCAGGCTGATATGTTGACCAACACACCTAGAATTTAACTGAGGAGTTCCAGAGATAGAAGCTTGAGTCTCTACAGCAGTTTCAAAGTGCACCCCCCTCTCACAGGCCACTTAAAAAATTAGTACAAGTTCTGAAAGCAGCATCGAAATTGGGGGCAGGGGTGCTTAAGTGGTGACTCAGGAAGAGGGATGGTCCAGATCATGGGTCTATCTCCTGTTGTGTGGATGTCCTCAGCTCTGCTCCCTTGCCCTGAGCTCAGCTTGGGGATAGGAATTGTATCCAGGGGCCAGATCCAGACATTGGAAAGGGGGCAAATAAAAAAACTAGCCTTTGGCCCCCAGGCCTGAGGTTCCCCACCCCTGCTTTATGATTTGATCAGAAGACCCAAGCAGTAACTAACTCAAATATCCTCTGTGGACTGAGCTCAGGTGCTAGGACTGGTGTAGCATTGTGGATAAGGTGTTAGACTGAGGCCATTTTCAGACATGTCTCCCCGCGCATATTTGGGCTGTGGGGGGAATGCACAGCCCAAATATGCATGGGGATCGGCCGGTCTGAAAGCCGCCTCCCCGCCCGCATGCGGCTTTGTCGGCAGAGATGTGCAGGATGCAGAGCTTGATTTCCTGCTCTTCATCCCTGCATGTCTCTGCTGGCAATGCCGTTGGGGGGGGGGGCATTCAGACTGGTCGATCCCCACTCATATTTGGGCTGCGCATTCCTCCTCACAGCCAAAATATGCATGGAGGGGGACATGTCTGAAAGTGGCCTTGGTCCTGGAAGATCAGCGTCCAAGTCTTGTCTCAGGCCGCTTTTAGACGTGCAGTGGGGATCAGGCGTGAGAGCAGCGAAACAGCCGCAATGCTGTTTTAGACGAACCGGAAGCGGAAGTTGTACGCGTGATCCGGGGCCGCGCATTCTTTGCCGACTGCGATCGAACCGGACTGATTTATCTGGGGGGACATACGTGGCCAGAAAAGAATGCGCGGCACCGGATCACGCGCACAACTTCCGCTTTCGGTTAGTCTAAAACAGCGCCATGGCTGTTTCGCTGCTCCCGCGCCTGATCCAAGTGTACGTCTAAAAATGCCTTCAGTCATGAACTCACTAGGTGGACTCAGACAAGTAATTATCTCTCACTTGCAGTTTTGCATATGTAACATGGGAATAATAATTCAACATGGAGTAGAACAAGGGGACACTCCATGAAATTAACTTGCAGCAGAAGCCCCCGTCGCCGCCAAAATGGCGGCGACGGGCCATTGTCGGGCCCCTCCCCCCTCCTTCACTTACCAGGAGGCGCGGGAACAAACAGCTGAGCTGGCTGAGAGAGCCCTGTTAGCAGGGCTCTCTCTGTGCGGGTCGCGTTGCGACCGCCCGACGCGCAGGCGCATAGCGCAGCGCGGGGCTTGGGGCTCCTCCCCTTTAGAAGGGAGGATCCCCTGCGCCGCGTGAGAGCGGCAGATGGGGCTAAGGGAGCAAAGAAGCAGCCACACCCACCCACCCGCGTAGTACAGAGGTTGGTAATGGTAGCCGTTAGAGGTGCCAAGGAAGAATTTTGATGGCTAGCCGCCTTTAAAGGGCCATTTTTTCGCTTCCTTCTCTGTAATACGCATAGGCATAAATAGGCGATATAATTGGAGTTATTTGGATTCAATAGAATTGGCAACAATTTGGATATGTTAATATAATAAAAATGAATCGAATGGATGATAAGCAAGTGAATTCGATGGTATTTGAAACAATTGGACTATAATCAAATGTCGCACAAAGCGGGGGTCCAGCAGGCTCGTTTAGGATAAATAGGTTAAGATAGCTAAAAGAGTCATCTCCATAAGAGATGGGGTGGTGATTTATTGTGTAATGACGGGCACAGCATGCACAGTAGTCATAACCCTGGGAGGGGTACTCCGCAGGATAAGCAGGGGCGGGCACAGCCTCCACATTCTGCGGGGTACTTACCGACTTACTCACGCCCACAGTGGGCACACCCCCTTTTGGCCAGTGCACTGTTGCAGTCAAAGGAGGGGACGGTTCGAGTTAATGTACTGATAATGGAAGGCGCTTCCATGCAGTACTCAGTTATAGTTTAAAAGTATCGTTAAATACTAGCATGCTGGACCCATGATTGCTGGATGCAATCCCCCACCGGCCTTTTCGTTCGTTGGTTGAATAAATGTGCGGCCATGCTGTTTAAACCAATATTAAGTCTCTGCGTCTCTTTGGGGGGGGTGCTATGAGAAGCCCCCGTCGCCGCCAAAATGGCGGCGACGGGCCATTGTCGGGCCCCTCCCCCCTCCTTCACTTACCAGGAGGCGGGGAAACAAACAGCTGAGCTGGCTGAGAGAGCCCTGTTAGCAGGGCTCTCTCTGTGCGGGTCGCGTCGCGACCGCCCGACGCGCAGGCGCATAGCGCAGCGCGGGGCTTGGGGCTCCTCCCCTTTAGAAGGGAGGATCCCCTGCGCCGCGTGAGAGCGGCAGATGGGGCTAAGGGAGCAAAGAAGCAGCCACACCCACCCACCCGCGTAGTACAGAGGTTGGTAATGGTAGCCGTTAGAGGTGCCAAGGAAGAATTTTGATGGCTAGCCGCCTTTAAAGGGCCATTTTTTCGCTTCCTTCTCTGTAATACGCATAGGCATAAATAGGCGATATAATTGGAGTTATTTGGATTCAATAGAATTGGCAACAATTTGGATATGTTAATATAATAAAAATGAATCGAATGGATGATAAGCAAGTGAATTCGATGGTATTTGAAACAATTGGACTATAATCAAATGTCGCACAAAGCGGGGGTCCAGCAGGCTCGTTTAGGATAAATAGGTTAAGATAGCTAAAAGAGTCATCTCCATAAGAGATGGGGTGGTGATTTATTGTGTAATGACGGGCACAGCATGCACAGTAGTCATAACCCTGGGAGGGGTACTCCGCAGGATAAGCAGGGGCGGGCACAGCCTCCACATTCTGCGGGGTACTTACCGACTTACTCACGCCCACAGTGGGCACACCCCCTTTTGGCCAGTGCACTGTTGCAGTCAAAGGAGGGGACGGTTCGAGTTAATGTACTGATAATGGAAGGCGCTTCCATGCAGTACTCAGTTATAGTTTAAAAGTATCGTTAAATACTAGCATGCTGGACCCATGATTGCTGGATGCAATCCCCCACCGGCCTTTTCGTTCGTTGGTTGAATAAATGTGCGGCCATGCTGTTTAAACCAATATTAAGTCTCTGCGTCTCTTTGGGGGGGTGCTACGACAAGCCCCCGTCGCCGCCAAAATGGCGGCGACGGGCCATTGTCGGGCCCCTCCCCCCTCCTTCACTTACCAAGGAGGCGCGGGAAACAAACAGCTGGGCTGGCTGAGAGAGCCCTGTTAGCAGGGCTCTCTCTGTGCAGGTCGCGTCGCGACCGCCCGACGCGCAGGCGCATAGCGCAGCGCGGGGCTTGGGGCTCCTCCCCTTTAGAAGGGAGGATCCCCTGCGCCGCGTGAGAGCGGCAGATGGGGCTAAGGGAGCAAAGAAGCAGCCACACCCACCCACCCGCGTAGTACAGAGGTTGGTAATGGTAGCCGTTAGAGGTGCCAAGGAAGAATTTTGATGGCTAGCCGCCTTTAAAGGGCCATTTTTTCGCTTCCTTCTCTGTAATACACATAGGCATAAATAGGCGATATAATTGGAGTTATTTGGATTCAATAGAATTGGCAACAATTTGGATATGTTAATATAATAAAAATGAATCGAATGGATGATAAGCAAGTGAATTCGATGGTATTTGAAACAATTGGACTATAATCAAATGTCGCACAAAGCGGGGGTCCAGCAGGCTCGTTTAGGATAAATAGGTTAAGATAGCTAAAAGAGTCATCTCCATAAGAGATGGGGTGGTGATTTATTGTGTAATGACGGGCACAGCATGCACAGTAGTCATAACCCTGGGAGGGGTACTCCGCAGGATAAGCAGGGGCGTGCACAGCCTCCACATTCTGCGGGGTACTTACCGACTTACTCACGCCCACAGTGGGCACACCCCCTTTTGGCCAGTGCACTGTTGCAGTCAAAGGAGGGGACGGTTCGAGTTAATGTACTGATAATGGAAGGCGCTTCCATGCAGTACTCAGTTATAGTTTAAAAGTATCGTTAAATACTAGCATGCTGGACCCATGATTGCTGGATGCAATCCCCCACCGGCCTTTTCGTTCGTTGGTTGAATAAATGTGCGGCCATGCTGTTTAAACCAATATTAAGTCTCTGCGTCTCTTTGGGGGGGTGCTACGACAAGCCCCCGTCGCCGCCAAAATGGCGGCGACGGGCCATTGTCGGGCCCCTCCCCCCTCCTTCACTTACCAAGGAGGCGCGGGAAACAAACAGCTGGGCTGGCTGAGAGAGCCCCGTTAGCAGGGCTCTCTCTGTGCGGGTCGCGTTGCGACCGCCCGACGCGCAGGCGCATAGCGCAGCGCGGGGCTTGGGGCTCCTCCCCTTTAGAAGGGAGGATCCCCTGCGCTGTGTGAGAGCGGCAGACGGGGCCAAGTGAGCAAAGAAGCAGCCACACCCACCCACCCGCGTAGTACAGAGGTGCGTAATGGTAGCCGTTAGAGGTGCCAAGGAAGAATTTTGATGGCTAGCCGCCTTTAAAGGGCCCTTTTTTCGCTTCCTTCTCTGTAATACGCATAGGCATAAATAGGCGATATAATTGGAGTTATTTGGATTCAATAGAATTGGCAACAATTTGGATATGTTAATATAATAAAAATGAATCGAATGGATGATAAGCAAGTGAATTCGATGGTATTTGAAACAATTGGACTATAATCAAATGTCGCACAAAGCGGGGGTCCAGCAGGCTCGTTTAGGATAAATAGGTTAAGATAGCTAAAAGAGTCATCTCCATAAGAGATGGGGTGGTGATTTATTGTGTAATGACGGGCACAGCATGCACAGTAGTCATAACCCTGGGAGGGGTACTCCGCAGGATAAGCAGGGGCGTGCACAGCCTCCACATTCTGCGGGGTACTTACCGACTTACTCACGCCCACAGTGGGCACACCCCCTTTTGGCCAGTGCACTGTTGCAGTCAAAGGAGGGGACGGTTTGAGTTAATGTACTGATAATGGAAGGCGCTTCCATGCAGTACTCAGTTATAGTTAAAAAGTATCGTTAAATACTAGCATGCTGGACCCATGATTGCTGGTGCAATCCCCCACCGGCCTTTACGTTCGTTGGTTGAATAAATGTGTGGCCATGCTGTTTAAACCAATATTAAGTCTCTGCGTCTCTTTGGGAGGGTGCTACGACAATTAAAACAAATAAGAGAAAGTACTTTTTTTCAATCAGTACACAATTTACTACCACAGGAAGTGGTCAAGACAGGTAGTGCAGCTAGTTTTAAAAAGGGACTGAATAAGTTCTTGGAGGATAGTTCCATTAATGGCTATTAGACAAGTAGGTTTGGGGGATGCAACTTCTTATTGTTGGGGGTTGGAAGAACAGGGAATGGATTGCCATTGTGACCTGTCAGGTGCTTCTCCCAAGAGAGTTTGGCCACTATCAGAGACAAGATGCTGGGCTTGGATGGACCATTAGTCTGACCCAGTATGCATTACTTATGTTCTTATAATAATTACTGACCTCACAGGGTTGTTGTCAGGGAATTAGATAAGTACTGTAAAGCACTTTGAACACTGAAAGTGCTGTGTAAATAAATAATAACATGCCTGAGGCCTATGTCAGTTTGTTTCCCAGATGGACAACCCACAAGGCATCTCCACAGCAAAAAGCAGGAAGCTGTACAGCTTGTGCTTTTAGAGTCAGGCTCTGGAGTTGGGCTATAAAATACTCTCATATTCTCTGTGGACTGAGCACCTACGGGAACAAAAATCACACAGCTGCAGTGGATTACACAACCATCATTCCCACTGCCTTCCCTTCTTGTCTTCTCCGAGGTCTGTTGTTATAACTGCCACAATGACTGGCTCCATCCTTTACCCCATGAATACAGTACTAATAGAGTCCATATTTGTAAATTATTCTCTGGCCAGCACCACTGCCTCCAACTGTGAATCAGTTTCAACATAAGCTTTCAGATCGATAGCTGCTGATGCTGCTCTCCTGTCAGCACCTACTTTACTAGACTGCTTGGCACACAGCAAGTGCTCAGTTCATCCCCGTTGGGCATTCATATTTTTAGCCCTTTCTCAGTCACCTTCACTGTCATCAGCCACACAGACATAACACTGTTATTTGAATCAGCAGGAACGGCTCTTTTAGCAGCGAGCAGAATTTGACCCCTGCTTTCCTAATGTTTTCATTCTAGCCAGTGAGTAGTAAGAATTCAGACTGATCACTGCTACAGCAGCATTGACGAGGCATTTTATACATTGAGGGGGGTGCCAGAGCTATGTACAGGGAGAAATATAATTTTCTGCAGAGGCCAAAATCTCGAAACAGGACTGAAAGGTGAATGTGTTGTCAAGCCCAGTCCTACTCAAGAAACCTAAAATGTGACCAACTTCCACAAAGCTTTGTTTTAAAAACCAAAACAAACCCTAACATTGGCTGATGAAATTTTCATGCCTTACTGGGATCAACAAATAACGTTATGCAAGAGCCTTGCCTGGTGTAGTTCATTAGAGCTCTATTGATTGTAATGGCGCAATGCCAGTTTACTCCAGATAAGCCTCTGATTCATGGAGTTACACTGAATTACACCAACTGAAAACCACGTGTGTGATTGTGTGGTGGGCCATTTTAGAGGCATACCCAAAAAAAAGGGCCTTTCAA
This sequence comes from Sphenodon punctatus, assembly GCA_003113815.1. NCBI lineage: Eukaryota > Metazoa > Chordata > Lepidosauria > Sphenodontia > Sphenodontidae > Sphenodon > Sphenodon punctatus. The sequence goes on along the minus strand of QEPC01014093.1, from coordinate 200,871 downwards.
CATGGTTTTGTGCACTCCTGATTCTGAGCTGGTACAAGGCCTGTAGTCCCCAGAGCAACCTGGATACCCCCAGAAATAAATATGAATAGTTAGAAATAATTGGAAAGGAACCCCTGGAATAATTGGAATATGATGGAATCCTGCCATAGGACCTGCTCTGCCAAACCACATGACTTCGTCAGCCCCACTACTTGCACCTACTGTGCCAGCTCTTGCTTAGCTCAGATTAATGCTACACCTGAGTAGGACTGGACTTGGCAACACATTCATGCTGCCATGGGAAGTCTTTCCCTGCTGTCCTATATGGCACAGGTGCCTGGACTGCTCTCTGTCTTTCATTCTCTTCCTCTCTCATTCTCTTCCTCTCTCCCTCCCTCTTTCTGCTGCCTGCTTTTCCTCCCTCAGTCTGGTCTCTCTCTTCCCCTTTCCTCCCTTCTCTTGCTTAGCTCAGATTAATGATGGGGGACCAGCCACCAGGGCTCACGCTGCCATTGTTGATCAGCTGTTTGATCACCCCCAAGCCTGTCAGGGTTAAGACTGGGGCTGAGGCTGGTACGCGTCTGAATCCAGGCATGGGTGAGGTCTTACAGGGTAGCAGCTGGAATGAAATGAGGTACCAGGATGAGCCCTGATAAGGGTCTCACACGAATTCTAGTGCATCTTAAACTAGGGTCATTGAGGCATAACATTTACATTTCTGTCTGAAACGTTCTTGCCCACTGTTGCTGTAACAGTTTCCTGCCTCCCAAAATAATAGTTTTGAGAAAAACAAATATTTTTCTAGGGAAGGCTTTCTGCGCTGAACATTTTAAGCAGCTCTAGCTTTTCCATTGTTGAAATCGCTTGGCCTGCCTGCACAATAAATAAAATGAGCATAAATGGGGAAATACCCCTTGTGATTTTTTTCATTTGGGATTAAAAATGCTAAGAGACTATCTTGATCCATTGAGGCTTATGTCTTTGTGTTCATTACCAACTGCTAAATACGGGAATAGCTCCAACACTGGGGAACCTGTTAGAATCATACGGTTTGCCTGTTCTCCTGTCGTTCTGAGTCATTACTACAGTATCTTTAGAATCTTTATGCATGAAGATCGTATTTTGCATAGACTGATCATTTATTCCTCAGTGGGTTTCGATAAGAGCATCATTTTACAAGCAAAACAAAGCTCTGGAGACCACTACAAAGAAAATGCTCCTTCAAATGCTTTCAGGGTTTTGTTTTGTTTTTCTAGCCATGTTCAGCAGTCAGTGCAAGAAGTACTCTAAGGCTTCCATCACACTATACAAATTAAATGAGAAAGTCATGGTCCTATGTCCTTCGCTTTATAAGCTATTCAGCTAGAGATACAAATCCTTAGTGCTACTGCTATATGGTACTTAGACACGCAGGCGAATCATGGGTTCTGAATGGAGGCATATGACTTCCATGCAGGGCCGGCCTTACCACAGGGTGACTGCACTGGGCCCCACTATTTTCTCTACTTCGAGGGGCCCACAGTGACCTCTTTTTTCACAAGGGCAGTGTGAGAAATCCTGCTCCCTCCCAGTGGGACCCTAAACATGACCACCTCTACGGCGCTGCCAAGGGTGCTTCTGAGGGGCAAGGGGTTATGGAGGAGGAGGTGGGGCCACTGGGGACCTCACATTTCATTATTATTTTATTATTATTAACAAACATTTATATAGCGCCAGCAGTGTACATGGCACTTTACAAAGTAATAAAATAGACACGGTCCCTGCCCCTAGGGCTTACAATCTGAGAGACAGGAGCTGGGGGAGAGACTTAGGAAGGGGAACAGAGGGAGAGACAAGGGGTCTAACATTCATGAAGATGCGAGGTCTCAAGTGCACGTACTTGGCTTGGTTACGATGAGAATGACAGCAGGCAGGTCCATGTTGCAAGGATAAGGGTAAACCGATCGTAGGTATAGGAATAGTGGCTCAGCAGGATAAAGAGTCAGACAGAGCAGAGCGAAAGAGGTGAGTTTTAAGGAGAGATTTGAAGGTATGAAGGGAGGGGGCAAGGCGGATGTGGACAGGGAGGGAGTTCCAGGCATGGGGGGCAGCAAGTGAGAAGGGACGAAGGCGCTTAGGGGAGCAGGGAAGGCGTGGAAGGGTGAGAGAAGGGACAGAGGAGGAGCGAAGTGCACGGGCTGGAGTATGGAGGGCGATAAGTGCAGAGAGGTAGGGGGGAGCAAGGTTGTGAAGAGCTTTATAGGTGAAGACTAGGAGCTTGTGCAGGATTCGTTCAGGAAGGGGAAGCCAGTGAAGCGAAGAGAGGAGGGGCTGCACATGGTCGAAGCGACTGGCGAGGTAGATGACCCTGGCAGCAGAGTTTTGGACAGAGATGAGGGGAGAAAGGTGAGACCGGGGAAGGCCAGTGAGAAGGAGGTTACAGTAATCGAGGCGAGAGATGACCAGAGCATGAACAAGAGTTTTGGCAGACGAGACAGAGAGAAAAGGGCGAATCTTAGCAATGTTATGGAGGGAGAAGCGACAGGATTTAGCAACAGAGTCAATGTAGGGTTTAAAAGAAAGGGCTGAGTCAAAGATGAAGCCTAGGCTACGGGCTTGGGGGACAGGCAGGATGGTGACTCCATCAATAGTTATTGACAGTGAGGAAGGAGAGGAAGGATGAGGGGGGAAGATAAGGAGTTCAGTTTTAGCCATGTTGAGTTTGAGTTGACGTTGAGACATCCAGGTAGAGATGTCAGAGAGACAGTTGATGAGACGAGCTTGAACAGAGGGAGAGAGAGAGGGAGTAGAGAGATAGAGTTGAGTGTCATCAGCATAGAGGTGGTATTGGAAGCCATGGGAGGCAATGAGTTTGCCTAAGGATGAGGTATAGATCGAGAAGAGGAGAGGGCCAAGAACAGAGCCTTGAGGAACACCAACTGAGAGGGGGAAGGAGGAGGAGGCGGAGTTGGAGAGAGACACATTAAAGGAGCGGTCAGAGAGGTAGGAGGAGAACCAGTTATGGACAGAGCCACAAAAGCCAAGGGAGTGAAGGGAATCCAGCAAGAGTGAGTGGTCAACAGTATCGAAGGCAGCAGAGAGATCAAGGAGGACAAGAATGGAATAGAGACGTTTAGATTTAGCCACCAGAAGATCGTTGGTGATCTTAGCGAGAGCAGTTTCAGTAGAATGAAGGGGGCGGAAGCCAGATTGGAGGGGGTCAAGGGAGGAGTTGGAGGATAGGAAGTCAAGGCAGCGGGAGTAGACAACACGTTCAAGCAGCTTGGAAGCAAAAGGAAGGAGTGAGACAGGACGATAGCTAGAAGGGTCAGAGGGGTCAAGAGTGGACTTTTTGAGAATAGGAGAGACTGTGGCATGTTTGAAGGCAGAAGGGAAAGAGCCAGTAGAGAGGGAGAGGTTGATGATGTGCAGGAAGGAAGGGGCGACAGTGGGAGTAATGGAGGTGAGGAGGCGGGAAGGAATGGGATCAAGGGGGCAAGTGGAAGGGTTGGAGGAGGAGAGCAGAGAGGAGATTTCCTTAAGGGAGGCAGGGGAGAAGGAGGACATGAGAGAAGGAGGGGGAGGAGGGAGAGGGGTGGGAGTGGGAAGAGAGGAGTGGGAAGCGATGTCGAGGCGGATCTTGTCTATCTTGGAGGTGAAGAAGGAGGCAAGATCCTGAGCAGAAAGGGAAGAAGGAGGGGGAGGACAGGGAGGCTTGAGGAGGGAGTCAAAGGTAGAGAACAGGCGGCGAGGGTCCCGAGAACAGGACTCAATGCGGGAGGCATAGTAGTGTTGTCTAGCAAGGGAGATAGCAGAAGTAAGGGTGGAGAGACAGAATTTGAAGTGAAGGAAGTCAGCGTGAGAATGGGATTTGCGCCAGAGTCGTTCAGCAGCACGAGTGCAAGAACGGAGGTGGCGGATACTAGGGGTGAGCCAAGGACGGGGGTTGTGGGAGAAGGCAGGGCGGGAAGAGAGAGGGGCATGGGAGTCAAGTGTGGAGGAGAGAGAGGCGTTGAGAGCAGAGACAGCGGAGTCAGGGGAGGAGGAAGAGAAGACTGTAGGAAGAAGGGGAGAGAGAGAGGAGGCAAAGTCCAGGGGATCAATAGCTTGAAGGTCACGGAAGGGGCGTAGAGAAGGGGAAGAGGAGGGGGGACAGTGGGAAATGTTGAAAGAGGCAAGGAAGTGGTCTGATATAGGATGAGGATCGAAGGAGAGATCAGCGACAGAGCAGTTTCTAGAGAGGACAAGATCAAGAGAATGGCCATTAGTATGGGTGGGGGAGTTGGTCCAAAGGTGGAGGTTGAAGGAGGAGGCTAGGGAGAGGAAGCGAGAGACTGAGGGCTGAGATGGGTCATCAACATGAATGTTGAAGTCACCAAGGATGAGAGTGGGGATATCAACAGAGAGGAAGAAAGTGAGCCAGGACTCAAAGTCAGAAAGAAAGGAAGAGAGAGGACCAGGGGGACGGTAGATGACAGCAACACGTAGATGGAGGGGGGAGTAGAGGCGCACGGAGTGAGCCTCAAAGGTATGGAAGGAGAGAGAGGGGGGAGGAGAAATTGGTTGGAACTGACAGGATTTAGCAAGAAGGAGGCCCACCCCACCACCCCGTCCTTCAGGGCGGGGTTGGTGAGAGAAGGAGAGACCCCCACAGGAGAGGGTAGCAGGCGTGACAGAGTCCGAGGGAGTAATCCAAGTTTCAGTAAGGGCAAGGAGCTGGAGGGAGCGAGAGAGGAAAAGATCATGAATATAGGGAGCTTTACTGACAGAAGAGCGACAGTTCCAAAGTGAAGTTTCATCTTCACTTTGTGCCCTGCAAGGCTGGGCCTGCTGCCATGGGAAGTCTTTCCCTGCTGTCCTATATGGCACAGGTGCCTGGACTGCTCTCTGTCTTTCATTCTCTTGCAATAAGTTCCCTATACAAGCCACCATCACTAATGCTACCACCTCTATGAAAGGATCAAGAGGCAATGGGGGTACATAATTATGCTTTACGGGACACCCCAAGTTCAGGATTCCCATAGCAGATGTGGCAGGCACAAGCGGAGTCACGGTGCAAGGAGTCTAGCCTTATAATTACCTGCCTACAAGAGAGAGCCTCCTTGAGGTCAGCAGCAGTGCCACCATGGACAGTACCGACATCAGCTGCTGTGACGTTGGCAACAGCTGCTTCAATGTCAGCAGCAGACAATGCCCCCCTGTTTACAACAGTACCGATGGGAGTGCTGAACTCGGGGAACACACTGTCAGCAGCCAGAGGGACACACCAGCTGACATCGGGAGTGCCAATCTTGGAGAGCTGTAGCTCAGCATCCAATGAGACGCAGCAGCTGATGTCAGGAGGTGGAGCCTCGACGTCAGGTTGTGGATTAACAGCCACAGATTATTTCAAAGGAGAGCTATTGAAGGCAAACCTTAGGCAACAGAAAAGAGTCCTTAGAGCTCAGAAAAGAAAAAACCAAAAGAAACAGCGCCTCAGAATGCTGGGGATTTACCCAGTAGTAATGTGGGGTCACTAGGCCCTGCCACACCACCAGCTGGACATGAACCAGTCCCAGTCAGGGAACTAGTGTCTCCACAAGCAGTACCTGCCATGTCTCCACCCTTGCTTCAGGCACAAACATTTGAAGGGAAGACAAAATCATGGAGGAACACTCCTCTGATGATGATATGGGGCATTTTTACACGCACCTTAAAGTGCTGGTCTTTCAACCTTCTGGGTTTACAAGTCCACAAGTAAGAGGGCATTCAGACGTGTGTTTAAATCGCACAGTTGCTTCAGCGGCATCATGTGATTTAAAGAACCCCGCACTTCTGGGTTGGTGTGAATGCGGTGAGCGCGCACATTTCCACCTAGCCCGAATGTTTGGAGCGCGGTTTGAAAAGCTGCTCGGAGCAGCTTTTCAAACCGCGTTCCAAACATTCGAGCTAGGTGGAAATGTGCACGCTCACCACATTCACACCAACCCGGAAGTGCGGGGTTCTTTAAATCGCACGATGCCGCCGAGGTAGCTGTGCGATTTAAACACACGTCTGAATCCGCCCTAAGTTCCGGATGCATTTTTTTTTCTTTCTCTCTCTCTCTCTTTCTCTCACACACATTGCCCTGATGCAGTTCCTGGATGCATTCGTCACACAAACACTGCCCTGAGGCAGCCTAAAGTAGCCACAGCTGTAGATGTGAGGGACTGCCATGGAAACCAAGTGACGACAGCTGCCTGGAGCAAAGCAGTTTACCAGAACTTTTTACATACAAAAGTTCTGGGAGATGTTCTATGCAGAAATTCAAAGAGCCAGATATTTAAGATCTGGATGATTATTTAGACACGCAGAAAGTTCAGGATGTAACAGTAAACATGCAGGAGAAACATTTGTGTAAAAACACCCATGGACTCACAAAAACCCATACCCTCAGATGAGGTGGCAGGATCCTCAGCTTCTCTGATATCAGAGACACACAAACAATTCCACTACCTTGAAATTACAGACCACAGCAATGAATGAGCAGGAAGCAGATCCTGCATATAATATCATAAAAAATGCAACGCAGACAAAGATCGCTTTTCTGATTTTGCCAAAACATAATGCAGAGGCAGAGGCTTTATGGAAGGCACCCGCTGCTGTATCACCAGTATGCAAGACTTATGGCAGAAAAGAAGATTCGTTTAAACTTGTAGTTATCATCAATTAACATGAATAACTGACATGTGGTCTTAAAATACTTATTGAAACTCATGGGGAATAAATATATTACTCTAAGGCCCTTTTTACACAGACGCTCTAACACCGATAAAATGGGTGTTACATTTTATTATACATGGTACAGGGCAACACTGCAACCATGCAACATGGGCCTTTTTCAGACGAGATGCCTCCGGAGATGGGTGGAGGCATCTGTGTAAACACCACTTGCGTGCATGCTTCCGCGCAACACCCATCTCCACTCACCACCCACCCACCGAGCAACTGACGCCACTGCCGATTGCTCGCTGGGTGGGTGGTGGGTGGAGATGGCTGTTGCGCAGAAGCATGCATGCACCTACACCCACTGCAAGTGGTGTTTACACAGACGCCTCCACCCATCAAAACTGGGTGCAGGCATTTCATGTGAAAAGAGTCCATGTTGCAGTGTTGCTCTGTATCATGTATAATAAAATGTAACACCCATTTTATCGGTGTTAGAGTGTCTGTGTAAAAGGGGCCTAAGATGGATGGATCTGACTGATATGAATCTAAAAGTCCCTGCTGGAGACTAGGGCTGAAACTCGGTATTCCGTTTTACTTGGTTTCAACCAAGGATTGTGATATTCAACTCGGTTTTTCTGAGTACTGAGAAACTAAGAAATGGGCACGGTACTCAGAAATGCCTTGATGAAGTAATGCTTGCCTGATCCAATGTTGGGAAGCTGCCATATATCCTACGTTTCCCGCTGCCTTTTCCTACATTTCCCGTGAGCACGTATTCCTGCTTTTATTTCTTCCTTACAGGTCTCCACAAGGAGTGGCGTCTTACGGCTCTCAAGCAGTCATGGCAGCTGTTCTAATGCTGGGAAAATGGGATGCCATCTTTGCTCTCTGGGAGCATGCTGGGAAATGTAGTCCAGCATGCTCCCAGAAAGCCAGTGGTAGCGGCAGTGCCAGTGGGTGGAGTGCCGGTGCCACTTGTGGCAGTCCCTGTGCTTCGACTCCACTGGCTGCATCCCTCCTCACAGTGAGTTTCTTGCTCCCTTCCCCTCCTTCGTGCCCCCATTCTTGCTCACTATAACCCCCCTAGAAATTTTCCTACCCCCTTTGTGCTTGCTGTTTCACCCCTAGACATTTTACTGTCTTCTCTTTGCTGTGCCCCCACCCCTCCATTCCCGGTGTTTCCTTATTTGATCAGCAGGAGGACACATAAGGGGACCAAGGCAATTGCTGATTGAATGACAAGGTAAGGGCACAATATTTCATACTGAGTACTGAGTATTCTACCAAGTACCAAATAGTCTGAGTACTCGAACCTGATCCCTGACTCCTCGGAAATACTCACAAGTAATTACTGTTTTACTCATTTCTGCCCTACTTGAGATAGGACTGACAGAACAAGTCTGAACAGGCATATTTTAGTAAGAAGAAGATCAGTGGACAGCAGGAGGAACGTTGTGATGTTCTACGTATTAAATGAAGATATTGATATAACAGGTATTTTGGAAAGTTGTTTTAACAATAAACAACAGGATAGTTTAGTAAGAAGGAAAAAATGTTCAGGATTTACAGGGTAAGTCATGCTGCTGGGAGAGTGATCCTATGGAAGCAGAGAGTCATAGTAATAAATAAATAAATAAATAAATAAAATAGAATCTCTATGGGCAGAAATTCCAAACCTAAATAGAGAGAAGAGGACACTATTATTGGCTACCTGACCAGGTGGGTGTCAGAGACTGTGAAAGGCTAAGAGTAATTAGAAAAGTGACAAAAGCAGAAAACACAATAATAATAGGTGATTTCGATTTTTCTCATACGGGTAAATGTCACCTCGGGATGTAAAAGAATTGCTATACACCATAGCTGAAAAGAGGAGGTGGTGGCTTTTGATTAAAGGCTCTAGCCCAAGAAGTAAGTATAGCTGAGTCATTTGGTAACAGTGACCACAGGGTAATTAAATTAATCATCCCTGTAGGAGAGAAAATGCCCTAGCCCCTGCCACCACCATAACATTTAACTTGAACAAACAGTTCTGTGCAGTAAATACCTGAACTAATAAAGCCTGGTTTCCTAAATGGGGGGAAAGTGCTCAACATCGGTAAGTGGGATTTTTGGTTAGAAGAGATGATGTCTCTCCACTCTAGGTGCACCAATTGTTTTGGAATTTGGCATCAGTAGTTGCTGTTGGATTTTCTGTTTTTGTATAAAATTTGGTTGAAATCTGCTTTTATCGGATGAGAGGAGACACACCCATTCTATAAACCTTTCCCCATAGGAAACCGAGCTAAAAATGAGAAGTATAGCATGCAGATTTGTTGTATAACTGTCAGGTACACTAGCTTTGTCTTATGGGGAATCAATCAGAAACTTCAATACTGAATTTCAATTTGAAATATGATGTAACTGTATAGTAAAAAAAAAAGTGGGGGACTTGTTAAAAGACTATTTTAAAATCATTGCAACAGGAGAGACAATTAAATTGAATTGTATAAACTCTAAGAGAAATGAAGCAAGCAGGTAAGATCCAAATTCTCTTTTCTACATAGAGCTTAACTAGTTTGGTTTTCTGGACTATGGCTAGCAATACTCTGTATATTTATTGGATAAGAAGGAGGGTGAACGGAGTCAGGAAATGTTAACTGTATGTAATTCCATGGGATCTATGCACAAGATGGAAATATATTTTTTCAACCTAACTCTGAAGTTCAGAACACAAAATAAAAACAGAAATAAATGCCATACTCGGTCAGACCAATGGTTCAGCTAGCCCAGTATCCTGTTTTTGATGCTGGGCCAGTTTTGGTTAAGAACATACAATCATAAGAAGTGCCATTTGCTGGGTCAGACCAATGGTCCATCTAGCCCAGCATTCTGTCTCTCACAGCAACCAGCCTCAGTTGCCACAGGGGAATATGCAGCAGGTTACAATGGAGTAATCAATTTCCTGCCATTCACCCCCAACTTCCAACAGCCAAGGGTTTTGTATCCCGGACCAATATAACTAGTAGCCCTTAATTGATTTGGCTTATAAAAATTGGTCAAGTCCCTTTTTGAAGAATGCTATGCGACTGGCCTGTAGCCAGGTAACTCCTCTGGCAATAACTTCCTCAATTTTATTGTATGTTGGGTGGAAAAAGTACTTCCTTTTAATTGTTTTAAATGTGCTCCCTGTTAACTCTATGGAATGACCGTGGTTCTATTGTTTTTAGAAACTCCCTACTTACCTGTTCCACATCCTTCATGATCTTGTAAACTTCTGTCATGTTCCCTCTCAGTCATCTCTTCTCTACGCTGAAGAGCCCTAACCTAATACGCCTTTCCTCATACAGAGACCACACTATGCCTTGGATCATTTTTGTTGCCCTTCTCTGCATCTTTTCCAGTTCGACTATGTCTTTTTTGAGACAGGATGACTAGGCCTAGATGCAGTATTCCACAAGTGGTTGCATCATAGATTTATAGAGTGGTATTGTCATATTTTCCATTTTATTGATCCCTTTCTTAATTATCCCTAACATGCAGTTAGTCTTTTTGTCTGCTGCAGCACATTGAGCCAATGACATCAGTGGGTGTTAACAAACATCCCACCAGAATGTTTGTCCTACCAAGGGGTAGGGAGGCTTCCCCTGTCCAGGTATTCTCTGACTGTGGGAACAAACATTCCCATGCCCCCCTGGCCAAGGTGGGATGACAGAGAGCAGGGAGCGACGTGCGGCCACTTGGCTGCATTCCTGATGTCACCCCCCCCTGCCATGATAGACAGCCATGACTCGCCATCATGAAAACCTCCCTGATGCTGGTAGGAGCTTGACCAGGAACACATGTTCTTACCTGGCTCACCCATTCTGTCCCAGCTGGGCAGGAGCTAGGCGCAGAATTTCCTCGCTGACTCCTACCCGTCCAGGGTAGGAACTGGACCCACATCTGGCAGGTAACAAACAGATGGCTCCCTGTGACGATGGTCCAGTTGGGCTGAACCAGGCCTAACTGGGCCAGCGTCACGTATGTTTACACCCAATAGTATATCCACAATGACTCCAAGGTCTTTTCCCTATGTAGTTGACATCTAAGATAGATCCCTGTATTGTGTACATATGGTTAGACTTATTTTTCCTATGTGCATTGCTTTGCACTTGTTTAATCTGCCATTTTGTTGCCCATCCCTAACTGAGCTAGATCCCTTTACAGCTATTCATAGTCCACCTTGGTCTTAACTAATTTGAATAACATTTTCATCTTCGAATTTGACTACTTCATTACTTCACTTCACTACTTTCCAAATCATTAATAACTGGTTAAGCAACATCAGTCCCAGAACAAACTACGACAGAAAGTTCGTTGGTTTTTTGTTTTGTTTTGTTCTCATCAATTCAATTCAATTGCTTTATTCAGCGTGGCTGTAGGCCATTGCTTCCTCACAATTCCATAATTCAAAGTACACTCTACCACACTGGGGAAAATGCTTAACAACTTGATAAAAAATCATATAAGGCATTTTCAACAAATCCATAAACCTTAACACATGACTCGTATGCTCTAAAGAAGAGTAAAATACAAAATACATAAATACAATATTAAATGCTAATTAAAATTTATCCAAAAAGAGCAAATCGCTCTATTCAATCCCAAGAGGTCAGAAATAAAATGATATCAATTTGGGTACAAGGGAGATTAAAGCTCCCTTTGCCCCCCTACTTATCTGTCTCACTACTATCACATGTCCCCTTAACTCCCAGAACGTTCCTGCGCAGCTGGGAGGCTTGTAACAAAAAGCAAGCAACATTCTGCCAGATCTGCTCCTTCTTAGCTCCCAAGAGCCAGTGAGTCAAGGTGGAATCGGATTTACCTGGTAATTCCTCCAGGAAAGGGAGCAAATACTCCTTTCTCAATTTATCATAAAGATGGCAATTCAGTAGAATGTGTTCCACAGTTTCCACCGCTGTGTTATCGAAGGGGCATAATCTTTCTAGGAAGGGAATCCCCCTTACCCGCCCCTCCAAAACTCGCGAGGGCAAGACGTTAACTCTTGCTTGGAATAAAAGAATCTTGCCTCTAACTGGCAAACTAGCGGACAAATAGGGCGCCGCCTGATCCACCTCTGGAGCAGCATTGAGAATGCTGCTTCTTGGTTTGCTCCAGGAACTGAGAACAAACCAAGAACTGACATCATCTCAGATTATTTCTCAATGAGAATAAAAAATAAAAAAATCATGGCACATGAACAAAATAGCCTGTGGGCCATTCTGCACCTGTGAAGCCCTTTTTCAAAATGTCAGTGACAGTTTCATCATAATTTTGGGAAAGGGAAGCTCATCTGTACATGTGCAAAATAACCACCATGCATGTGCAGAATGGCTGCCCTTTTTCAAAATGGAGGTGACACTGCCACTGCCATTTTGGAAAAGGACTGGACATATGCAGAATGGCCCAGCGGCCATTTTGCACATGCATAGCAGTTTAATTTTTTTTTACTGAGAAATACCAAGAATTCATACCGAGACCGAGATCTCATCAAGATCTTGGTTCTGGTTCTGGTTCTTGTATTCTTGGTATTTCTAGTGAGAAGCTAAAATACTTCGTTTTAGCCCTAGCAGACCCTTGTGGCACTCCACTGTTTACTTCTCTTGATTTTGAAAACTGTCTATTTATTTGTCCTCTTTGTTTCCTATTTTTTAACTAGTTTCCAGTCCATAACAGAACACTTCCCATTATCCCATGACAGTTCATTTTTTCCAGTAGTCTCTGGTGGGGGACCTTGTCAAAGACCTTCTGAAAATCCAAGTACACTGTATTGACCAGGTCACCTTTATCCACATGCTTATTGACACCCTCAAAGAATTCCAGCAGATGAATGAGGCATGCCTTCCCCTTGCAAAAACTATGCTGTTTTTTCCCCATCCTGTCATGCCTGTCAATAACCATTTTTACACAGATGAGGGTGGGGGGTGGATGGGTGTTCTGGCGCGGTGGGTGGAGGGGTGTGTGTGTCCCTTTACATGGACACACACACACCTCCACCCATCTCCACCCACGGGGTCGCCTCCAGTTTTCCGGAGGGTTCCGTGGGTAGAGATGGGTGGGTGATGGGTGAAGGTAGGTGTTGTGTGGGAGCGTGCACACACCTCCACCCATTGCCTGCGGTGTTCACATGGGCAAACACTGACCGTGACCCCACACCCATCCCCCACAGCCACCGCTGGCCATGTACACAGACGTCCCCACTGGTGGAACACCCACCAGAACACCAAGGGGGGGGGGCATCCATGTAAAAATGGCCAACATAATGAACAATCCTATTTTCACAATGGTCTCCACCAATTTGCCCAGTACAGATGTCAGGCTCACTGATCTGTAGTTTGGTGGGTCACCTCTGGAGCCCTTTTTGATATCTGGCATTACATTAGCTTCCCTCAAATCCTCAGATACAGAAGCTGATTTATTTTAGAAGATGCTTCAGAAAAATGCATAAGAGGCCATAATGGAGAGATCAATTTTCTGTTATTTGCTTCCAGACTCTGAGAGTCAGAGGACTTTCCCCCTGGGCTAGTTAGAGGATTGTCCTCCTGTTTTATTATATGAAAGTTGACACAAGGAGAGAGATATTATTTCTATGGACACACTATCAAGGATATGGACCTCAACCATTGGTTATCTCAGGCTTTCTCATGCAGATCCAGTCCATTGGTAGAGAAGAGAATGCATCTGAAAATAATAGCAATAATCTTTTAATAAAAGTGATTGTCTGCATCTCTGTCATTAAAAACTATTTGCTCATATATTTTCTGATCCTCCTTGTCAGCCCATTTTAAAACCTTTTTAGGGTGTGTGTGTGTGCATACACATGCGTGGGTGCTTGTGTGGTGATGCAGTATTTCTGTATATAACGCAGAGCTATTAGGTAAGCAGAGAAGCAGGGAGTGCTCTGGAACTCAGAACTACTGAAAAATGAGTGATTGGCCTTTTTGGTTAGAATAATTTTATTAACATCTCTGACATTCCTTTATTGAAGACCCCACATGCCTTTAATTTTTTATTCGTAAGTGCACTGTAAGAATGGAAGCTTAAAATTCTTCTGTTGTTGTATGAATACTTCTACGTTACTTCTGATTTAAAGGAAATTCCCCAATAGACATATTTACATGGCTTCATAAACAACATATTTAAGAACTCCTATCTGTCGCTGATGCATACGGTACCCTAATTTAACAACCTTACTCTCACTAAATTGCCTTTCTTTATAGAGAACTGTGTGTATAATAATTTAAAAATAAAAGCAAAGAAAGGTCTCACTATAAAGTCTAGGAGTGTTGCCTAGGTGAAATCACATATTTTAAAACATGAAACTAAAGGAAAATTGTTTTACCAGGAAAGGTAATAGATACCAGTCATATCTGCTACCTGCTGAAACAGACTATAATACCAGCATAATTTAAATAAAAGACTTGAAGCCAAAGTGAGATGAGCTCTGGCTTTTATGATTCTGCACATTCATGGAAAACTGTCTTGTTTTCAATCTGATTGTCAGAGCAATGATGATGGGAATGATATTCTGATGTGATGTTTTTGCAAGTTTACAAAAACAGACTGCACTCCTCAAAAACCACCTGATTCTAGTTTGCAACTCAGTACAACAACATGTAAAAGCTGGCTATGAGGAAATTTTATACTGGATGATGTGATACTCACCTGGAGAGACTTGAGAGGAGTTTTACATGAAAAAGAAAAGAGAAGTTTTAACCTTTCCCTAACTGACAGCTTTCCTCCCCCACAAGCACATATTTTGCACAGTTTTGGCTTCTCCTGTCTTTTTGGCCATTAGTTTTCGAAAGCAAGGTTTTGTTTTTTACAAGATAAAAAACAAAAGCTTGTTTGGAATGTAACTGAGGGGCTCTGGAATCACAGAAACAAAGAATGATAAAGTTGGATGGGACACTTAGACCAACCCCATCCTCCAAGGAGTGCGGAACCTTCTCTCAACCCCAGGCTAAATACATATTTCTCCAAAGCTGCGTGAGCTGGAACATCTTCTGTCAGGGATCGGAGGCAGGGGAGATGCTGGGAGTGCTCTGCAGGGGCAATGTGGCACCACCAGGAGTCCTCTCATGACACAGCCAGACACACCCTTGCTGCGGGTTGGGGGCCCCTGCCTAACACAGTAAAGTCTGGGGGGTGGGGGCGCGAGGGGTGGGCATAGTTGTATGAGCAGTGCTTTTTGAGAGTGGGACCCCAGCCCAGGGCATTCCTTGCAGACTCACCCCACACTGTTAGACGCTCTAGGCTGCCCACCCTTGCCCTACAGATTTGCCCTACATTACAGACAGATGCTTGTTCAGCTAGTTTTTGAAAACTTCCAATGGAGGAGATTCTGCAGCCTCCCTAATCAACTTCTTCCATTGTCCAGCTGTTCTTACAACTAAAAGTTTTTCCTGATATTTAACGAAAATGAATCTTGCTGCAATTTAGGCACATTGCCTCTTGTCCTATGTTCTGTGCCTGTGGAAAATAACAGTTCTACATCTTTTTTTTTTTTTTTTGGTAACCATTTAGATATTGAAAACTGGCAACATATAATGAGAGTTTTTAAATGAGATGCTTTTCTCATGGACTTGTGAAGTCTCGCAGGTGTGTGTGTAGACATTTGCCTGAGAAACTGGAAGTTTGCCAGAGCCATTGAAAACAGTGCACTCGCGCATGGACAGAGATGCAAACTTATGAAACCTCGATATTGGGGTTTCATAAGTCTGTATCTCCATGCACGTACAAGTGTGCTGTTTTCAATGGTGCTGACAAACGTCCAGTTTCGCGGGTGAACGTCTGCTCCCCCCTCCGCAGGAATTTTTCCCATACAAGAAAAGCATCTCATCTAAAAAGGCTCTTAGTCTTCCTTTCTTTAGGCTAAACATTTCCAGTTCCTTCAGTCTTTCTTTTTATAACTTGCAACCCACCCCCCTTATTATCTTTGTTGCTCTCCTCTGAACCTTCCCTAAATTTTGAAGTGGGGTGTCCACAGCTAAACATGGTACTCTAGGCGAGGTTTCACCAATGTCAAGTAAAGTAACTCAATTACTTCCCATGTCTTAAAGACATTGGGGTTGATGCCTCACAGACTACTGCATGGAGGACACGTGGCACATGCGCATGTATGTGTATGCAAGCTGCATGCATCCCCAGCATGATGCCTAATGTGTGCATGGAAACCATGCGGCAGCACACATGTGGGGCATGGGCTTGACCCCAAAAGTTCTGCTATTGCAGCTGAAAAGACCCCTTGGCCCACCTTAATAGGTGGCCACCAGGGGCCTTTGTTGGGCTCCATTAGAGAAATGGAGCAAGGGGAGGGTGAATTAGGGCCAGATTCTAGCCCCTCCAGTGTGCGTGCAGCAGCGCTGGAGGGGGAGTGCTGGTACAGCAGACCAGGTCGCAGCGAGGATCCCTCGGCGGCTTGGGCAGAGTCTGCCCAGCAACGGGGCTGGCCAATCAGGAAGGAGTGTGGAGGCCCCGCCCCTTGCTGGGAGCCTTCCCGCCTGTTCGCTCGAGTGGCAGCATTCTGAGTGCTGCTCGAGCTGGAAAGCCCCCATCCCTCCCTCCCAGAGATACTATGGGTTTAACCAGTTGCCTTACAGGGGCCAGGAAGGAATTTTAAAGGGAAAACATAATTGGCTGAAACAGTTTTCTCATTTTTCGCCTTCCTTGTAGTGTTTCATTGTTGTGGCTGCTCAATCCCGAGTAGTCAGGATTGAGGGAGGGAATGTAGTTATTGTTATATGTTGTCGCACTCCTGCAGGGGTCCAGTGCTGTAGCAAGTTCTTAAGGAAAAAGTAGTGAAAGAGGCATCTCCCTAAGAGATGTGGGGGGAACACCTGGGGCATAGGCTGGGCGCGGCCAGCAACAGGGTTAACCTCTCAAGGTGAGTTACTGGCAAAGGCGGGAAGGGATATGAGCAGTCCCCAAGCTGGCGGTAACTTAAATCCTTGGCTTGGGTCCGGAAGGACTTCGTCCCCTCTGGTGGCGGCCGTTAGCCAACGCCAGAGGGGAGACGTTTTGGTTAAGTAGTTAAAGGGAGGTTATGGAGGGTACATCCAAGCGTCCCCTTTGTTGGGGTTTGTTACGTACCCAAGTATAGAAGTTAGCACTGGACCTGAATTGCCTGAGGGCAATTACCCCCACCATGCCTAATTCCATTTGAAATAAAGAGTGCGGCCTTTCAAACCCAACATGGTTGTCCTTGCTTTATTTCGGATGCGTCGACAAAAGTGGCATTTGCCTTTCTTGCAACAATGAATATGAGTATCAGTGTTACCACCAAGTGGTAGCTATTGCAATTTTATCAAATGTCTCACAGTCACTGGTACTAATAACAACAACAACAGCAACAATAATATTAATAATTTTATTTATATAGTGCCTCTCCACCAGATGGCACTCGGAAAGCTTTACAGCTTTTAAAATACAATAAAACACTACATATAAAATCAATTTAAAACAATTTAAAAGTGTGCATGGTAAAAAGGGGTGGAAAAAACACAGGAATCCTCTAGTAGTGGATCCTCTAAAAAATACCTGGAAAGCAAAAAAGTGTTCAGATGCTTTTTGCAGGTGAAGAGGAAGTAACTAAGGTAAAGGCAAACATCTAGAGTGAGTGAGTTCCACGCTGAGAGGCCTGCCACAGCAAAGGCCTGATCACCTGGCAACTCAAGGTGCAATGGTGGGATCCCCAAACAGTGGGTGGCATCTGAGCACAGATAGCCAATAGGGCGAGGTTCAAGAGTAGGTTTTGAATATAACTGGGCCCCATGCCATTCAGAGCCTTAAAAATCAGCAATGCAATTTTAAATTAAATCTGCCATGCTACCAGCAGCCAATGCAGAGAATGCAGGGTGGGTGTAATATGATCACAGCTGCTCAAAACCGTAAGCAGCCGTGCTGCTGCATTCTGCACAATCTGAAAGCAACGAAGCAGCACTGCTGGAAGCCTATATAGGAGGGATTTACAAAAATCAGGGCATGGGGATCTGTGGCAAGGTCAGTCTGGGATAAGTACGGGCATAGAGTATGCAGATTGCACAGCTGGAAAAAGCATTTTTGATCCATCTGATACTTGAGTTTTCATGGACAGTGCATGGCCAAAAATAACGCTCAAGTTCCTTACTGTTGGGATTTTTATTAATGGTCAGAAAAACAAAAATCCCCCAAAAGCAGCTTGAATTGTTAGTAGCAACAGCTTAGTAGTAATCAACACCTTGGAGATTGTTTCTGGATTAAAATAAACTACTTTATTGAGAAGTACATTGTGATAGGAAAGGCCTATCCCTAGTCTTACTAGCTAGCTGCCACCAGCATGGTGGCCGGTCATGTTGAAGGTCAGAGAGAGAAGTTAGGAATGGCGAAAGGTCAGGAAGAAGGAGGAAGTCCAGTAGGAGCTTCCTGGGCACATCCCACCTGGGAGGGGGCTTAGAAGCAGAGATCAGGAAAGGTTAAAGTGACACTCACACTAACTCACTATCTCTACTCCCAAATGCCCCTAGTGGTCATTAGGGTTTGTTGGTGCAAAAGGTGATGTCATCTGGAGCTGTTTTTCCAACACCCCTTCTCATCGCCTGTCGCACCGGCTCACGACTCCCATTTGCTCACGTAGCATCTGGAATCGATCCCTTGGTAGTGGCTTGGTCAGTCCATCTGCCACCATTTCTTCAGTTGGGCAATACTTCAACTCAATTAGCCCTTCTTCCTGTGCCTCTCGAACATAGTGGTACTTTATGTCAATGTGCTTCGTTCGAGACTTGGACTTCTCCATTTGTGAGAGCTTAATGCAACTCTGGTTGTCCTCAAACATCGTGGTAGGCTTTGGCTCTTCAATTCCAAAGTCCAACAGCAGCTTGTGTATCCACACAGCTTCCCTGCATGCTTCACTAGCTGATATGTATTCTGCTTCTGTTGATGAGAGTGTAACAAGTGACTGCTTCCTGCTAGTCCAACTTATGGCTCCATCTCCATAGAGAAACAGGTGTCCACTGGTGGACTTGCGATCAGCTATGTCTTCAGCCCAATCTGCATCCATGTATCCCACCAGTCTAGGGTTGCTGCTTACTGGAATCTTCAATGCGTAGTGCGCGGTACCCTTCAGGTATCTCCCCAGTCTCTTGACTGCAGTCCAGTCATTCTTGGTTGGGGCACTTACTTTCCTGCTTAAGATTCCCACCGCTGTGGCAATATCTGGCCTTGTCACTGTGGCTATGTACAAAAGCTTGCCAATCGCTTTTCTGTACTGGTTGTTGGCTGCCAGAGGCTCATCATCTTCCCTTTGTTTCAGGAAATTGACATCCATTGGTGTACTGACCTCATTGGCATCTGTCAGTCCCAGACATTCCAAAAGATCCTTGATCTTTGCTTTCTGGTTGAGAAGATAACTTCCATCTTCTTCTTTTTCTATTTGAATGCCAAGGTAGTGTGAGATGCTTCCAAGTTCCTTCACCTCTACTTCCTTGTTTAGGTGCTCAACAATCTCGTGACTGTCTTGCTCCTGTTCACAACAGATGATCAGATCATCAACATAAGTCAGGATATAAGTCCACTTATTGTTTCTGAATCTTGAGTACAGGCAGGGGTCAGCTTTTCCTTGTGTGAACCCTTCCTTAAGCAGTAGCTGATTCAGTTTCTCATTCCATGCTCTAGCTGCTTGCTTCAAGCCATAAATGCTCTTCTGGAGTTTGCATACAAGCTTCTCCCTTCCAGGTTCCTCGAAGCCTGGTGGCTGCTGCATATAGATGTCTTCCTCAAGTTCTCCATTCAGGAATGCAGTTTTGACATCTAAATGGTTAACATGCATCTTTCTGGAAGCTGCTATGCTAAGTAGTGTTCTGATGGAAGTGTGCTTCACAACTGGTGCAAATGTTTCATCATAGTCTTCTCCATATATTTGGGAGTATCCTTTGGCTACTAGTCTCGCTTTGTAGCGCTGTACATCCCCTTCTGCATCCTGTTTGACTTTGAAGACCCATTTGCAACCTACAGGTTTTCTTCCAGCAGGTAGTTCCATAAGTGTCCAAGTTTTGTTCTTGTGTAAAGATTCAATCTCTTCCTTTGCTGCTTTCCTCCATTTTTCAGCTTCATGGGTTGTCATCCTTTCAACATCTTTCCATGTGCTGGGTTCTTGCAGCTCTGCACTTGTGGTGAGGTAGGAGTATCTCAAGGGTGGAACTCCTCTGTTGGACCTCTGTGAGCGCCTGGGTTCTGGCTCAGCTTCTGTGACCCCTTCTGAATCTGCTTCTGGTTCTGGTTCACAGATTGGCATTTGGTGCCTGAAGGCCTGCTCACTTGGTTCCTCTTGCATCTGGATCCTTGACTCCAGGTCTGGTAATTCACCTTTGGTTGGTCTTTGTCTTTCATCAAAGTACACAACATTGCAAATTTCAATATTACCAGTTTCAACATCAAGAATTCTGTATCCTTTTCCTCCTAACACATATCCACACAAAACTCCTTTCTTGCTTCTGCAATTCAACTTGTTTCTCTTTGCCTTTGGTACATATGCATACACATCACATCCAAATACTCTGATGTGGTTTAGGCTAGGCTTGTGTCCAAACCACAGTTCAAATGGAGTTTTCTCTATGGCTTTGGTTGGCAATCTGTTCTGCAGATAGCTGGCAGTCATCACTGCTTCTCCCCAGAACTTGCTTGGCAAACTTGCATCTTTCAACATACATCTTGCCATCTCCAGTAGGGTTCTATTTTTCCTTTCTGCAACACCATTCTGCTCAGGAGAATATGGGGCTGTAGTCTCATGCTCAATTCCCTGTTCTCTCAGAAAGGCTTTCATTTCATTTGAGATATATTCACCTCCATTGTCTGACCTTAGTCTCTGAGGCTTTCTCCCAAACTTGTTGCTGACCAATGCAACATACTCTTTAAACTTTTCAAACACTTGGCTTTTCTCTCTCAAGGTGTAAACATAGGCAAATCTTGAGAAATCATCAATAAAAGTAACTATGTAGAGGTTTCCTCCAATGCTCCTTTGCAGAGGACCTGATACATCACTGTGAATCAACTCTAGAGGGCGCTGAGACTTTCTCTCCTCTATCTTGTGAAAAGCTGGCTTAACACCTTTTGCAGAAATGCAACACACACATCTGTCTGATTCTTCAGTACACAGTTGCAGTTTAAAGTCTTTAATTAATTTCCCCTTCTCAAGCTGGCGAATTAAATTAACATCCCTATGGCCCAGTCTGCGATGCCAAGTTTTATCACAGAGTCTATGAGTGCATTTGTGATTGCTTGCTGAATTTGCATTTTCACTAACACAATCCACTTCAAAGAGCCCACTGTCTCTTAGAGTTGCAGACAAGATGGAGTCACCTTCTTTTGTCACAAAGCAATGATCATCCATGAATTCAAACTTGCAACCATTTTTCACTCCATATTTCACAGAGATTAAATTATTTTTCAACGAGGGCACATATAAGGCCTTATGTATGATTACTTGCTCAATTTCTCCATCTGGGAGCTTGCAAAAGATTTTAGCTTTACCTTGCCCTTGTGAAAAGACCTCTCTCCCATCTGCTAGGGAAATTGGGACTCTGTAATCCATTTCAATTTCTGAAAACATTTCTATATCCTTGAGGAGATTCTCAGTAGCTCCAGAATCAATATAAATAACATTTTCATTTACTTCTGACATAGCATTAAAACCTTTAATTTTTCCTTTTTCCTTTTCTTTAGAGCTGGCAGTTTTCTGCAGACTCTCTGTCTGGCCTGTAATGGGTGCTTTAGATTTCCCCATTGTCTTGGCACTTGGGCAATTAGCACATAAGTGTCTGTTACTACCACAGGAAAAACAACTCTTCAAGTTTCCTTTCTTTGAGCTAAAGGCTGTAATTTGATCTGCAGAGGTTTGCTTTGCCTTCCTGATAAAGCATTCGTTCAACTTGCTAGATAAATAATCCAGAGTAACAACTTTATCTGAAACTTCTATAGCAGTCTTCAAATATTCATAAGAAACTGGTAAAGAATTCAAGACAAAAGCAACACCACCACTGTCTCCAAGATTTATTCCCAAGTCTTTCAGTCTTTTTGCAAGACATTGTGCTTGGCTGACATGCTGAGCAGGGTTTTCATCCTCTCTCAGTTTCATATTACACAGTCTCTGTATTATAGAGATTGCTTCGCTGGGGCTCTTATGGTTATAAAGATTTTCCAGCCTGTTCCAGACTTCACTGGCTAAATTTACATTTTCAAAATGAATAAACAGTTTTGGACTTACATCATCCCAAGGATTCCAAGAGCTTTTTCATTTTGTCTGTCCCAATGATCTCGTTTATCTCCTGCAGCCATGGGTCTTTGTGTTATTAGCACTTCATAAAGACCTTGACTCTTTAAGCAAGATTGCATGAGGAAATTCCAATCTTTGAAATTCGCTCCTTCCAGCTTTGGAATGTTGAGGTTCCCTTGAGCTTGCTCCATGCTGCTTCTCTTGTTCCAAAACAAAACCAGGTACAAAAATAAGCTGTGCTTTTCTCCTTCGAGATTCAATTCGAATTCCAAAAAATCTGTTAGGATCTTGAGGAGGATTCTGGGCCCATAACCCTATGCTGGGATTTTTATTAATGGTCAGAAAAACAAAAATCCCCCAAAAGCAGCTTGAATTGTTAGTAGCAACAGCTTAGTAGTAATCAACACCTTGGAGATTGTTTCTGGATTAAAATTAACTACTTTATTGAGAAGTACATTGTGATAGGAAAGGCCTATCCCTAGTCTTACTAGCTAGCTGCCACCAGCATGGTGGCCAGACATGTTGACGGTCAGAGAGAGAATTTTGGAATGGCAAAAGGTCAGGAAGAAGGAGGAAGTCCAGTGGAGATTCCTGGGCACATCCCACCTGGGAGGGGGCTTAGAAGTAGAGATCAGGAAAAAGTAAAGTGACACTCACACTAACTCTCTATCTCTACTCCCAAATGCCCCTAGTGGTCATTAGGGTTTGTTGGTGCAAAAGGTGATGTCATCTGGAGCTGTTTTTCCAACACTTACCTAGTTCACAACCTCCACCCAGACCCTTGCAACATTCAGGGTCCCAAGGAAGGAGCGGGGATCCTCATATCCCCCCCCCCCGCCAATCCCCATCAGCATCACCTCAGTCTTTCCTGGGTGGAGCACGAGATACCTCTGATGCATTCAACAGGTTATATCATTCAGACATTCCTCTGGGGCACAGGTCAAGCTGACAGGGCTCATGGAGGAAGAGAGATATAATGGTGCATCATCACCATACTGATGGCACTCAAACCCGTGCTTCATCATAAGATTCCTGAAGGATTGCAAGTATACATTTAACAACATGGGTGATAGGATAGAACCTTATGGAACACCATATTTATCTCAGGGATGCTTGTTGCTGTAAAGCGCTGTGAGTGCTCTGGTTTCTGACTCATCCAATATGGAGTGTGTCTACCTCATGTTGGGTTTGGCTGAGGATAGATTGGGTATTCTGCTGGTGCACCAACCACTCCAGTGCACAGACTTATTGTCTTGGGTGATTTTAACATGTAGGCTGAGGCCAGCCTTTCAGGGGCAGAGCAGGAGTTCATGGTTGCCATGACAACCATGGGCCTATCCCAGGTAATGTCTGTCCCAATGCATGAGCCAGGACACACATTGGATTTGATGTTTTGCACCAGCCTGAAAACAGGGGTTCCAATTTTCAGGGGTGTTTTACAACACCATTGTTATGGTTGCACCATTACTTCCTGAAAGCCCAGATCCCAGCCCTCCTATGTCCTCGTTGAGGTGGTGAACTGGTTAAGTTGGTCCGCCCTTGGAGGCTAATGGATCTGATTGGTTTCCAGAATTCTCCTGGGGATTTTCCTGCTGACCTTAGTGGGTACTCTGTCGATGACATGTTTGCTTTTTAGAATGACATTTTGACCATGGCCATTGACACGGTTGCACCCAAACACCCACGTCCACCGCTGCAACAGCACAGGTCCCCCCAGTATACGGAGGACTTGAGAGGAAGGCAGTTAGAGTGCAGGTGGTGCTTGCTTGACTTGCTCTGAAGCCAACCGATTACAGCATAGATAATTTCTGAAGGACTATGTCGTGGCTGTGATGGTGGCGAAGAAAGCTTTCTTCTCTGCTATCACAGCATCTGCAAAGTCTCATCCACTGGACCTGTTGTGGGGAATGAGGGGAATGGTTAATTCAGTTTGCCTCCATCTAGAAATGGAATCATCTAGGGATGGGCGAATGCGGTTTGGAAGTTCGGAGCTTGGCCCGAACTCAGTCTGTTCAGACGACTGAACTGAACTTCCGAACTGAACGCTCAAACTTCTGAACAGTTCGGAAAAGTTTGGATGAGTTCAGATGAGTTTGGGGGTGGGAAAAATGTGACTTTGGGTTGGAAAAACTTGACTGGAAGGGGGAGGCAGCTGAGAGCAGACTTCCTGGCACCAGGGGTGGACACCAGGGGTGGTTTCAGAGCCAAAAATACTGATACCAGAAAAATTTCGGTTTTGGTACCGATAGCACTTTTTTGAATGTTCGGCCGAGTTCAGATGAACTGAACTCTGCCAAACCGAACAGCTGAACCCGAACTCAGGTTTTGAACCGAACGTCTGAATATCCAAATGGCGTTCTGTTTGCCCTATCCCTAGAATCATCTAATGCCTACTGTGACATTTTATTAATTACTTTGCAGACAAAATTGCTTGTATTCACCATGACTGGGGTGCTACCATTTTATCTGCAGAATCAGCGCCTAGGGTTATGCAAACTCAGTCTTGTCCTGTTTATTTGGATAAGTTTCATTCACTGTCACCCACTGATGTGTGGGAGGTGCTTGGGGTGATGAGGGTAACCAGTTGTAAATTAGATCCTTGCGTGTCATGGCTGGTAAAAGCCAGCGGAAGACGTTGGGGCTGTTGCTGGCTGGGGTTGTCAACACCTCCCTTCTGGAGGCTAGGGTGTTGGATTCCTTTAAAATGGCAGTTGTCCAGCCCCTGAGCCATGAGCATATAACACCTGTGTTTTTCTCACTGCACTGGCTGCCTATAGTCTTACAGGCCCAATTCAAGGTGTTCCTTCTGACCTATAAAGCCCTAAATAGTTTGGGCCCTGTTTATCTGTGAGACTGCCTCAACCCCCCCTCCCTGGATTCTGGATCAGCCCCTGTGGTCGTCTGGGGGCACCACTCTTGAAGCCCCTCGTGTACAATGGGGGGGGGGGTGTGACATTGGAGAGAGCATTCTTGGTCATAGCACTACAGCTGTGGAACTCCCTTCCAGTAGGGGTCCGTTTGTCCCCTGATCTTCCCTCCTTCATGCGCCAGGCTTTTGCCAGGCATTTGAAGGAGGGAAGATCTTTTTTGCCAGGCTTTTGGTGAGGGAGATGGGTAATGGGAGGGGGGTTTGGGATGGGATTATTCTTTTAGTCCCTGTGGCCTTTTGTATACTGTTTTTATATTTTATATTTCTTGTTATTTATATTTATATATTGTTATTGTTGATTGTTTTGTATGCTGCCCTGAGCTGTCAGAGGCAGGAGGGTGTGGGACAGAAAGTTTAGAATAAATAAATAAGTCATCTTTGGACAGTGATTCATTGGCCAGCTATCAGCCTGTATCTTACCTTCCTGCTTATTGACCGTTATTGAATGGGCGGTTGCCCAACAGCTCCAGGCTCATCTCAATTCCATTGGATTTCTGGACCCAGTTCAGTCAGGCTTTCATCCTGGTTACGGCATGGAGACTGCACTTGTGGCCTTGGTTGATGACCTGCACTTGAAGGGGAACTCTGTCTTGTTAATCTTGTTAGGTCTTCCAGCAGCCTTTGATACAGTTGATCACGAGGTGTTGTTGACACAACTGTGGGACTTGGCAGGAGTGTGCGGCTCTGCTCTTGAGTGGTTCTGCTCCTTCTTGTTGGGGAGATTTCAGAGAGTGGTGATGGGTGATTGCTCATCATCCTCTTAGGACATGCTTTGTGGGGTCCCATAGGGTTCTATTTTGTCTCCCCTCTTGTTCAATGTGTACATGAGACTGCTGGGTGAGGTCATTTGGAGGTTTGGGAGAAGTGCCATTAGTATACTGATGACACTCAGCTCTACGGCTGCCTGCTCACATTACACAAACTAATGTTAGTTCCTATCTAATGTTAGTTTTTGTAATGTGGGCAAGCAGCCTTCCTCATTCGAGAGGGAAAATTTGGATTCAGTCTCATGAGAAAACCGAGAACGTGGCCAAGCAGCCTACCTCTCCTTTTCATGTGACCCAGGCCCTGACATCTCAGTGCTTACCCGATGCCTGGCTGCTTTCGGGGACCTGATGAGGATGAGCTGAATCAAACTGAATCCAGACAAGACTGAAGTGATGATGGTTGGCTGGCCTTGTGATCTGGAGGGGATTGGGACTCCTGTTATTGATGGAGTCTGACCCCCTCTGGTCGCTCAGGTTTGCAGCCTTGGAGTGCTTCTGGACCCCTTGCTGTGCTGCCTGGATTGTTAGGTTGCAGCAGTGGCTAGGAGCAATTTTCACCAACTTCATCTGGTGAGGAGGCTGTGACCTTTTCTTTCTGACTTGGATCTGGTCATCATCCATTCTTTCCTCACCTCAACGCTGGATTATTGCAATGAGCTGTATGTGGGGCTGCCCGTGATGACTGTTCGGAAGCTGCAGCTGGTGAGGAACGCGGTGGCTCACTTCCTTTCGGGGAAAAGTCTCTGGGAGCACATTAAACCAGTGGTCCGTAGTCTCCACTGGCTGCCTATAGCTTTCCAGGCACAATTCAAGGTGCTGGTTTTGACCTTTAAAACCCTAGATGGTCTGGGCCCCACATCTCTGAAAGACCACTTGTCCTTCCATGCCCCATTGCAGCCCATGTGATCAGCCTTGGGCACCTCTCTGTGGGTACTGTCTGTTAATATTGTTCATATGAGAAGACCTCTTTTGGGGAGGGAGGGTTCTCAGTTGCTGCTCCATTGCTATGGAACTCATTTCTCCTAGGGCAGGGGTGGGCAGGGCTGGCCTTACCATGGGGTGGTTAGGGGTGCCCGCTCAGGGCTTCACCCCTGAGTGGGCCCTGTACCCAGCTCCCAGCCCGAACCCCGCAGTTAGGCTGGCCCTGAGTGCGGGGCCCTCGGGAGCCAGCTCACTGCATCTGACAGGCAGTGGAGGGGGCCAGCAGAAGTGAGGGAGAAGCAGAGGTCCCGCCTCTCCCACACTCCGTGCCCCCCCTCCGCTGCCTGTCACAGTTGGACAGGGAAAATGAAAAAGAGAGAGGCAGAGACCCCGCCTCCCCCTCATTTCCCCTGGCTGAAACTGCCCTTTCTGCTCTCTGGCTCAGTCTATAACACACAGACTGAGCCAGGCAGCAGAGGGGGCCCGGTTGGCCAGCGTCGAGACATGAGGGAGAGGCGGGGCTTCTGCTTTCTTCTCCCTCACTTCCAGCGGAAGTGAGGGAGAAGCAGAGGCCCCACCTCTCCTTCATGCCACTGGCCACCTCCACGGCCTGACCGGGGCCCAGGCCGCCTCCGGCCTCAGCGTGGAGTTGACGGCAGCACAGTGGCCCAGGAAGAGGAGCGATGGACGAAAGCGGCGACAGCGGATCAGGTAGGTGATCCAAACGGCCGCTCAGGCTTGGGGATGGGAGGAAGGGAGTGCCCCTCTGCCCATCCCTGAGCCCAGGTCCAGGAAACACGCCGCTCCCTGAACCCAGCGGGGAGCACCCCCTTGAGCCGGGGAGCGCCCCTAGGCCTGGCAGCCGCCGGTGACAAGGGCCCCACATTCTTTCCCCACCCAGGGCCCTGCTTTCAGTAAGGCCAGCCCTGGGGGTGGGGAACCTGAAGCCCAGGGGCCAAATGTGGCCCTTAGCAAGTTTTTATGTGGCCCCTTTCCACTGTCAAGATCTGGATCCTGGATCCATTCTCTACCCCCAAACACTGAAAAACTGAGTTCATGATATGATAATAGAGCAGAGAGGAGGGCATGCATACAAGGGTAGGGGACAGATCCACAGGACAGATCCATCACCTGTGCCCTCCTTTTCTTGAATAAATCTGTTAAGCACCCCTGCCCACAACCTCTATGTGGCCCTCGGAGCTTGTACTAATATGCAATGTGGCCCCCAGGACCGAAAAAGTTCCCCACCTCTGTCCTAGAGTTTCATTTGAGCCTGAGAGTCTTCCGGAAGTGGTGCAAATTTATTATTTTTTGTTTATAAAGGTATTTGGTGGGTGGGGATAGGGATTGGGTGGGAGGTTTTTTTGGAGGTTGGGGTTGGAGTGAGTGGTTTTGGGATGAGGGCAGGGTTTTTGTAATGTATTTTAAGGTTATTTAATTTTATTTATTTTTTAAAATTGTAAGCTGCCCTGAGCCTTTGGAAAACGGCAAGGTATAAATGTAACAAAAATAAATAAATAAATAATGCATAACCATCCAAACCACTGATTTTATTCTGTTCTTCTAGGTATGACTCAAACCACCAACCAGCAGCTCCAGTCACATTGGTGACATCCCACAGCTGCCGAAGCAGCAGATCGATCATGGTCAGTCCAGTCAGTTTTATTGTTTCAATCATAGGCTACAACAAAGGTATATAACAACAACACAAATTTAAAACATTAACACCAAGTTGAATCAGATCAAAACCAAAAATAAAATCCAATATCTCCACAGACTATACAATGGTCCTCATCCTAAACTAACAGATAATATATCCTTGACCTCTGTGTAATTGTCCTGCAGTAAGGTATGACATTAGAATTAACCCTAGCTCTTTGGCAGAGCTTAAGTGTGGGAAACTCTTGACCCCTGAGCATGGTCAGTCATACTGAATGCTACCGTAAGGTCCAGCATGACTAAAATGGCCAGCTATGCTCAATCCAACACTATCAGCAGATCATTCAGCACCCTGACAAGTGCAGTCTTACCCCATAGGAATGCCGAAACCCAGACTGGAATTTACCCAGAATGTGATTGGCATCCAAATGCTGCTGAAGCTGTATTTAGGAGTAAAACTCAATCTTGTTTTTTTCTCAGTTCTCATTGAAAATCAAACTTCTCGACAAGAATCGAGAAAAAAAATGAGAATAGAAAAAAGCCCTAATCTTGACAATATCGTGTAGAGATTTTTTTCTCAATTTAAAAACCAAAAAAGGAATGGCACATGTGCAAAATGGCTGCTGTGGCCATTCTGTGCACTAGTAGCCCTTTTCCAAAATGGTGTAGCCAGCTTCACTGCCATTTTGGGAAAGGGCAGTCATTCTGTGCATGCACGTCTGCCATTTTGCGCATGCTCAGAATGGCTAATCCTTTTGGGAAACCCCGTGCATGTGCAGAACAGCCCGATGGCCTTTTTGCGTACGTGCAAGTTTTTTTAGGAAGAATCTCGACAGAATCTTGTAATGTTAACAAGATCCCAGTGAGATCTTGCTAATGTTTCTCTATTCTCACAACACTCCTGGATCCTGTGCCCATATACCAGCATGTGTGGGGTGGTGCCCTCAAGCGAATTTCTGATGAAAACAGGCATGCCATGTGCCACTGCACTGACAGGCAGCAAGCAGGCCACTGACTGAAACATTCCACTGCATCGAGTCTCACCAGCTCTGTTTGTATGTATGGGCACTGTGAGTAAACTGTGCATTTAGCACTATAGTATCCACTTGCCTGTTTTCCTTTGCTACCTCCTTTCTACTCCCCTTGGCCATGGGCCATGTAGTGACCCCCTACTGCAACCCTCCTGGCTTACTAATCATGAATCCCCGAATTGGTAGCTCTTAGAAGGAGGTCCCATTCCCATTGTCACCTGCATGCCCTCATGTGGATGGCAATGGGGGCACTGTCACACAGGGTGGGCATAGCTGCTGCTATTTATGGTCCCTCCCCATGGAAGTGGTCATGGGCCTGCATGGGCACCTACCAGGGGCCTGTACCTGATCCCCCCTCATTGGTGTCCCAGAATATGCCTCTCTGCACAACCTGTCAGCTCACCTGCGGGATGTCGCTGCCCAGGCTCCATTCGCCCTCATTCCCTGATGGTGCTCAGCATATGTGTGCATAGCTGAGCACTAACACATCCCTATGATTCCACTGCAGTTACTCAATAGCAGCCAGGTATCAGGTTCAACATATTTTTATTTTTTACATTAACAGTCTTCCTCAGGGGGTGGGGATATGTTCTTGCGAGGCCTCCCTCTGCACTTTCCACCACCACCAGGGGTGGGCTTCTGATCCCTCCTCTCTATGGTTGCATCAAGTCCCTCCTCTCTACAGCCAATCACCTGGGCTGCTTTTGTCTTGGCCCGACCTGGGAATCCTGCTGCTGCTAGAGATCTGGGGCTGGTGGTTGTTCCTGTGAATAGAGCGATGTCATTGCATTACTGGCCAGACAGCTGTGTCCCCCCCTTTAGGTTTTCTGTTGGATCACTTCCATGTGGCCATCCCCGGATGCTGAGCTCATGGGCATGGCTGCCACTGCCTCTGTGTTGGCTCCCTTGTGTGCCTCCCCTTCCATTGTTTGCTGCAATCACCTATAGGTGCACCCTACCTACGTCCTACTGTGGAGTATCCTGCTGGGGCAGTTGGTGCGCTGGAGGTTGAGGGGGGGAGGTGAGGTGGAGGTGACAGGGATTGGAGGGGGGCTTTAGAGGTTGAGGAACTGGAACAGGGAACAGGGCTGCCTCATTGGGGGGGCTCTCATTGGTGTTCCTGGGGGAGCTATGGGAGGGAGGTGGTCCAGATGGTCCTGGTCAGGTCGGGGGTTTCTGCTGAGCAAACCATGGCTGGCAGATGAGTTGGAGAGGGGGCACGGATACCTGTGGGAGGGCATGGAGGTGTTGTAGTCTGGCCAGCCCACCCACCGCAGCATAGGGTCCCCCGCTGTGCTGGGGGGCCCCAGCCTCTCTGAGCAGCTAATTGATCTCTGCGGTGGCTCTCTCCAGTGTGGTGCAGGACCTCTTCTGCTTGAGGAGGTGGGCGGCTGCATGGCATGTCTCCCACAGGTGCTCAGTCCTGGACTGGACCACCTGGTTGTGCAGAGCCATGCAGTCCTTTTTATTTTCCTTTTTGAGGTCCTTCCATGCCCTCTTGTGTTGTTGCCTCCACTCATCTGTCATCTGTTTGGTTTCCTCTAGCAGATCCTTCCACAGGTCCTCCCTCCTCCTCCGGTTGTTCGCCCTCATCTCCCAGTTCCTCTACGTGCTCCCCCAGGTTCTTTCCAGGGAAGGCCCTGGCTGTTCATCTGTGGAAAGACTGGGTGTGGGGGTATTGGTTAATATTAGGCTGAAGCTGTTTGCCTCCTTCTTTCTTCCATATGTGTGGGTGCACCTGTGTGACCTCCTGTGACCTCCTTTGCACCCCCTGGCTGAACTGCCCCTAGTGGCTGGCATGGGAGGCACCTTGTCTACTTGCTGTGACTTACTATCTAACTTACTTTCCTATTGGGTGGGGGAATTGTTCGGTAGCTGGTCCTGCTATCCCTGTCTGTCTGCGGGTCCTGTCTTGTGTGGCCATGGGAAGCCTCACAACCTGCATTTCTGGGTGTCCCTGTGCTGTTGACGAACCCTGTACTGTTGACAAACCCTGTCCCCCTTCTTCCTTGCACCTTCTCTGTCCCGTTGCTGCCTTTCGGGGGCACTCGCCTCATGGGCGACCTGCCCCCATGTCCCCTGTGTCCCACCACACCACCTCCAAGCCCTGTGCTAATGTGCCTCATCTGTCTCCAGGTTGTAGGGCTCCTGGATAGCCTCCACATCCTCATCCTCGTGCTCATCCTCCATCACCTGCTCCTCAACCTCCAGGTCCCCTTGAGCTCTGGAGGGGAACATGGTGTGTGTTCATGCATCTGTCCCTCTTGGGAGTGTCCCTTTCCTGCCCGTTCTCCCCCTCACTCCCTTCATGGGGACTGTATCTTACCATGATCCATGTGTTCCTCCACCTGGGAGGTGTCCCTGGCCTCCTCCTGGTCTCTGTGCACCCCCCGGTTCCATGTTTGCTCCTTGGGAGTGTTGGGGGTGCACATGGAGGACAAGGTGGTTTGCGCCCTCCTCCAGGAATACCGCCTCCACCTGCTGGACAGGGGTCTGATTGCTGCCCACTGGTTGGATGCCCTCTCCAGGTGCTGCGGGTTCCCCTTGCTGGGTGGGATTGGGGAAGGGGGCTCCTCCACCCACTTCCTGCCCCTGGCATAGGTTGGCCCTTGCAAGGTCACAATCTCCCCATCCACACAGAGGAACCGATCCTGCTCCTTGTAGTAAGGTGCTGTGTGCCAGGCATGGCCAAACTTGACATTGTTGTCATGGATCTCTTTGTATCCAGACCTCAAGTCCTTTGCCTGCTCCCAGCACAGGTTCATGTCCCTGTTGTACCCCAGCCACCTCATTTCCTGGGAGATACCTTACACACCAGTGTTTTTGAAGGATCTCACCAGAGCATGCCGGACCTTCTGATTCCCCCCACAGACATATGAAGGCTTCGATCTCATCATCTTCCCACTGCCTTCCCTTCTGGGGTGCATCTTTGGGGGGCAGGTCAGCCTGAGTGCTTGGGACCCATCTGGAGGATGTGGTAGCTGTGGAGCTAGTGCTTGCCTGTGGGGAGAATGCATTGCTGTCATCCGGCTGTGCCTCTGTGGGTGCAGGGGGGGTGCTCTGTTCCCTCTCCTGCCCCTGTTTCTGAGGGGATCGACTGTGTTACCTGACTGTCTGGAGGGACCTCTTCCATGTCCTGCGTGGTTGCCCTGGTGGTGATGGGTTCTGAAGTGTGGGTGCTCTCCTGTTTGTGAACAATATACCTGTGAGATATCATCCGGCTCCCCCAGTCCGTCCGCTAGGACCAGCTCCCCACTCCCATCCCTGGTCAGCAAAGTTCAGTGTGCTTACCTTGCTGCCTGCCTGTGGCACCTTGCCTGGTGCTGGATCCTTTGGTTTTGTCTGTAGCCTTTTGGGGGGCCATGGTGAGAGCCAGTGCACCAACGTCTTCACGCACATGTCCTTTAAGGGCTCCTGGCTGGGTGGTTTGCATCTCGCGCCAGGTGTGGGTCTGCTGTCGGGCTCCTGCTGTGCCTCTCTATCCCTCTTTTGGCACCTTCTCGATGGTTTGGGAGGACCTGTCCCCGTGTGCGTGTGCTTCCCTGTTCACATGGTCCGGTGGGTGTGGAACACCCATCTCCATACATAGAGCAACCCGGCTCCTTCCTGGTTGCTCCATGTGTGTAGATGAGTGGGTTGCAGGAGCACGCACATGTTGACCACTTCATTCACCCATGTGTTTGATGGGTGGACATGTGTAGGGGCATCTTGTGTGAAAACGGCCAAAGACCTTTGTGGCTGCACAAGCTGGGAATTCCTGATGTTGCCCCTCAGCTTAACTTATGCTCGGATAGGCTCCAATAAAATGGTTCAGTGAAGTGAGTAGAAATCTTTCCATTACTCTCAAGAGGATATAGACTAGTCTCTGTTTGTCTGGAGACTTAGCTAACTATAGACAACCTCAGAATTTCATCCACCTCCATTCACTTCCACAAAGATTCAATTTTATGTCCACTACAACTGCTCTCCATCTCTTTTCTAGCATGAAGGAAACTCTGAAAGATGGTTTAACTTCAACAGCAATTTCCGAAGGAGAGTAACTAAAAAGTGCTCTAAGGACATGAGGAAAACTCAAACATTACCATTAATGCCCCAAACACAATAACAATCAGGAAGTTTTTGCCATCAGAAAACAAAATTCCAGACACATGAAATACTTCTCTGAATGGAAATGGCCAAAGAACCTGACAAGAATAAAAAGTGATTTTTATTGTTATTTTAAGGCAAGTTCCATTATAATATTCAGGAAGGCAATCCTGACTCATGATAGACTGAATACATTCATGTGGCGTCTGTAAGATTCTCCTATTTATTTTTTGAGAGCTGAATAATGAAGCATGGACAAATGTCCATCAATCAGATTCCATTTGCAAATAAATGCATCCTGATTGGCTATTCTGAATTCCATGAAAACAGTTATTATTTACCATGCGGGAGGTAAATTAGTTTTTACAGCATCTTTAACGTCATCTCCCCTATTACTTTTAAAGAAAAAAAATCTGCTGGTAGTTTATCCACTTTCCATAGTTCCTTCAGTGTTTGTAATTAAACTATGAATATATGTCTCAATACTTGAGTTTGAGGGATGGTATAGAAAGCAATAAAAATAATGACATTGATTTCCTATTTAAATGAATATCAGTACTGATTGTCCTTGAAGTAAATACTGAACTTGACTTTACAGGAAACAATTTTGCCTTTTGGCCTATAAAACATGGTATTCACTGTATCTGGAACTAATGGTCAGAACACATTGGGCTCAAACACAGGTTGACAATGGCTTGGCTTACACATGACCCTGTTTGAAATTGCCTGAATATAAGGAGCTACCTAACTGAATCAGACTAATGGTCCATCTTAGCCCAATATTGTCACAACGTGACATGGCAGCAGGGTTTCAAATGTGACTATTCAGGGTCTCTGGCAGAGGCTTCCAGGATCCCCAGCAGAGACCTCACCCAGATGTGCTATCACAGATCCTGAATTGAAGATGTTGGGGAGGGAATTGAACTTGGGACTTTATACATGCAAAGTGTGAGCTCTACCATCTGAGCCACAGCCCATCCCACTGATGTTATACAACAGATGTGGCCAATATTTCCAACCCCAGGAGCTATGTAGCAAAATCTTCATATGGTTGAGAGCCATATGAAATTTGTGCATGCCCTTTTGAAGCATCTCCTAGGATAAGAGGAGTTGCATCCCTCCCTGCAACTCCTGCTTTGTGTTTGGTCCTGCCCCTGCGTGCTCCCCAGGCTGACTCATCTGCCTTGATGTGTTATTGCTCCTGCTGCTCCTCCAGCTGCTGCTCCTGGTGCTCCACCCAGCCCAGCCCACTGCTCAGCTAAGCCAGGCAGCGACTCACAATCCCTACAGCAGGGGCGCGTGCATGTCGATAAAGGGCTGAGGTGTTACGGGGTCTGTGGCATGCCACCTGTCACAGCTGAGCAGTGATGTGTATTTTTGGATGCTGAGAATGCAATTCAGCTGCTGAGACTCAGGCAAAATGGAGTAAGAGACAGGAGCTCAATAAGGTAGCGCATGTCCTGGGACTCGGTCTGGCCAGAGCCAGTCTCAGCAGCAGCAGAGGTGCCCCTGGGGAAGTGAGTCAATCCGGGGAATGATGGGGGAAGGAGCTTCCTGGGGCACTCCCCAGGCTGACTCATGCAACTGGCTGCTCCTGGTGCTGCTCCCGTCCCATCCCACTGCTCAGCTGAACCAGGTGGCTCGTAACAGTTCTCATAGCAGGGGTGCATGGGGGACTGGAGGAGCAGTGGGAGCAGCAGTGCAGTGGGTGGATGAGTCTGTCCATGAAGCTCTTCATCCTGCATACTCCCCAGGCCGACTTGCCTTCCTGGCTGCACTGCTACTCCCACTACTCCTCTGGTCGCTGCTCTCAGTGCTCCTCCCGGCCTGACCTGATGCTCAGCAAAGCTGGGCAGTGCACCACAGTTCCCACAGTGGGCGGGTGTGTGTGTGTGTGTGTGTGTCTGGAAAAGGGGACTGCGGCGTACCACCTGGTTCAGCTGAGCAGCGGGATGGGCTGAGAAGAACAGTGGCTGGAGGAGCAGTGGGAGCAGCGGTGCAGCTGGGTGAGAGAGTCAGCCTGAGGAGCATGCAGGGGAAGAGCTTCTCAGGGCATCCTGGAAAGACCCACATTTTCAGGCATCCAGGTAAGGGCCAGGTAAACCCATTGGTTGCCTTCTGGGGTGTCTGCAATGTGGACATTACTCACGGGTGAGAAATGTGCTGCCCGCTGCAACAGTTCTGACTGTTTAGGCCCTATCTGTCTTCTTTGCCATTTGTCAGGTGCCTTGTGCTCCTGTACTGCATCTCACTTCCCTGTTCCAGTGCCTACCCTTATCTGTGCTATCAACATCTAGCTCCTGATCCCTATTCCTGACTTGTCTGACCATTGTTAAATCCTTGTACCACTGATTTTCTTGGCTTGTGTCTCTCCAAGAACTTAATTCCTCTACTTTCTTGGCTATCTGGAACCACATCCTGACTCTGACTGTTGATTTTCTTATTTCTTTCCTGGTTTGTTTGCAAGGTTCGACCTGATCTTTGACTCTTGACCCTCCGCCCTGCATCCTGGAACTGCCACTTGAATTGCTTTTCTAGTTTGTGCAACTGGGTTAACAGGAGACCGCCTCAACCCCCTGGTTCTGGTTCGGCCCCTGTGGTCATCGGGGAGTGCCCTCCTGTGGGTCCCCCAAGTGTCTCGAGTCTCGACCATGCAGAGAGAGTTCTCAGTGGCCGTACCATGGCTGTGGAATGCCCTCCCATTGGAGATCCGTCTGTCTGCAGACCTCCCCTCTTTTCGTAGACAATTTAAGACCTGGCTGTTCCGCCTGGCCTTTGGGGAGGGGGAAGGGGAGGGTGGGAGGGAGGTTGTTAGATGGGGTATTACTGCTGCTTTTATGTATTATTGTTTTAATTTTTTTTTTACATGTTTTACGTGTTTTATTTTTGTATGCCACCCTGAACTGTCTGTGGCAGGAGGGAGTGGCATAAAAGCTGAATAAAATAATAAAAATAAGATGGTCAGCTCTTACCCCTCTGACTAGCATCCATACACTGCTCTCCCTCTTTTTATCATCATTTGGCTTTGTGGTGGTTCTGACCCTGCAAAGACCATCCACAACTTGGTTCTTACACTAATGCATGGTTCTAATAACATACTAGAAAGATACTTCTGAAATATCATGCACGTAAAGACACTGAAGGTAGCTTGAAATGTTGGCTTCCTATTGCCTCCCCACCCAGAACTAATCCTTCCCCTGATCGGGTCACTATTGCCTCTTGCCCTCACCCCAACTGGCTTCCAGTAGTGTTACGGGCACAATTCAAGCCACTAGTTTTGAACTGTATAACTCTAAATGAGCCCTACATACCTGGGGGAAAGCTGACAGGCACTGTGGAGTGAATAGTTCGGACTGTGGTATCTATGCAGGATGATGTTAACTTAGGGGATTTAGAGTTGCTTAAGACTGAGGATGGGATAAAAATTAAGGGACTTCTGGTGGAATTCGCTAGAGAACAGATAAATAACAATTCCAGGGTGCCTGATACAGTATCCTCTAATGTGCACAGTAAGAAGAATAAAAAGAATACACATAAATGTCTATATGCAAATGCTAGAAGCCTAAAAAGGAAGATGGGAGAATTAGAGTGTATGGCGCTAAATGAAGGTCTAGACATTATAGGAAGAAGCCACCACCGGCCAACGGCTCATCTCCGCTGCCACTGCTGCTGTCCCAACACCGCTGTTGCTGCAGCTGCTGCCGGACCCACTGCTACCATCATCCAAAGCTATTCTTCCCGACCCTGAGAGGTAACAACAGTCCCCTCCCCCATTTGGAGGAGGGGGCAGGGCCAGGGCACACGACCGGGACTTCTGGGTTCGGCGCGGCCAAAAGTGGCCTGCCGCCCGGCCCAGAAAAAAGAAGCTACCACCGGACCTTGGCTCACCTCTGCTGCTGCACTAACACCGCTGTTGCTGCTGAACCTGCTGCCACCATCAGCCAGAGCCGTGCTGCCCAGCCCCCAGAGGTAACAACAGCTCCCTCCCCCATTTGGAGGAGGGGGGTGGGGCCAGGGCGCATGGCCAGGAGCCTGCCGCCTGGCCCAGGAGGAAGAAGCTACCACCGGCTCACAGCTCACCTCCACTGCTGCTGCTGCCACACTGACACTGCTGTTGCCACTGCTGCTGCAGTGGATGATGGCTGCCACCATCATCTGGAGCCGGGCTGCTCATCCCCCAGAGGTAACAACAGCCCCTTCCCCCATTTGGAGGAGGGGGCGGGGCCAGGGCACACAGCCGGGACTTCCAGGCCCAGCATGGCCAAAAGCAGCCTGCCACCCTGAGCAGGAGGAAGAAGCCACAACTGGCCCGTGGCTCACCTCCACTGCCGCCGCCCTGATGCCATTGTTGCTGCTGCTGCTGCTGCCAGGCCCACTTCCACCATCATCTGGAGCCATGCTGCACAGTCCCCAGAGGTAACAACAGCCCCCTCCCCCATTTGGAGGAGGGGCAAGGCCAGGGCACACGACTGGGACTTTTTGGCCCGGTGCGGTCAAACGCAGCCTACCACCCAGTGGGCACCGCAGGTGGCGCACCTAAGGGCCATGCCAAAGGGCCCTTACGCATGGCCGTTAGTGGGACTGAGGGGACTAGAGGTGGGAGGCTTTTATTTTTAATCTTAGTTTTTGTTTTCGTATTTTATGGGGTTTTGGGGGATGAGGTGTGTTTTTTGTGAGGATGGGGGGCAAGGGGATTGGGTTAGGAAGGAAAGGGCCAACCCCCTTGTTGAGAGAAGGGGTGGTTGCCCTTGGGGAGGGTGGGTGGGTGGGGGAGGGAGTGGGTTCTGCCCCCCCGGTTAGACAGGGAGGCAATGCCCAAACAATAGGGACGGGGGACTCCCGGTGAGAGAGGGAGGCCCAGGGAGAAGGGGTGAGGGATGGGGGAGAGGGGAGGAATATTTGGGGAGAAGAGATAGGGTATGGGAGGGAGAGGGTGAGCTCCCTCACAGCCTGGATGGGACAACCGGGGGGGAGACTGGGGAGGCAGCTGGGTGTGTGTGGCTATTGGGGTTGTGACAGGCCAGGGCAGATATGGTCTCAGGAGGAGGGGAGGGGGAGCAGTGAGATGGGACAGATACTTAGTGCATGTCCTGATCATCCCACCCCCAGCAGGAGAGCAGATGGAACTCAGTCAGGGGGTCCCCAATCCGGTTATGGTGCTGTTAAATATGAGATCGGTGGTGAATAAGGCAACAACGGTCCAGGAGGTAATCCTGGATTGTGCCGCCGATCTTGCATGTATCATGGAAACCTGGCTGGACAATGAATTGGGGCCTATTTTGGCTGATCTTGTATCAGCTGGGTATTCTGTGCAGCACCAACCGCTGTTAGAGGGACTGGGGGGGGGGGCAGTGTAGCTATGATTTTTTTAAAGGGTTGGTCTGTGAGGAGGTATCCAGTGCGATCCATGGTAGGCATTGAAGGTCTCCACCTTGTGTTCGATTTGGCTGGGGGCAGTTTGGGAGTGCTGCTGGTATACCATTCACCTACCAGTACAGCAGCCTCCCTGCATGCTCTGGCGGAGGCAGTGTCAGAGGTGGTGTTGCAGTCCTCAAAGATGATAGTCTTGGGGAACCTCAACATACATGATGACACTGTTCTTCAGGAAGCCGAGCATGAGTTTATGGCCGCCATGGCAACCATGGGCCTGTCCCAGAGGGTCAACGGCCTGATACATCTTGGAGGACATAACTTGGACCTCATGTTTTGCACTGGCCTTGAGACGGTTGTTCCGTTAATGAGGGACTGAGGTTAATATCAGCTGTGCCCTTGTCATGGACGGATCATTACCTCCTGCAGACCTCCCTTCTAGCACATGTCTGCCCCAGGAAGGGTGTGGAACCTTTTAGGATGGTCCCCCTCTGGAGGCTGTTGGACCCAGTGTGGTTTCTAGGTGCTCTGGGGGAGATACCCTCTGACCTTGATGACCATCTCATCGATGACCTCCTCATGCTGTGGAACATCTTGCTGATGGAGGTCATCAATCAGATGGCTCCCAAGCGTCTGTTGCCCAGGTGGTGGCTCCACAGACCTCCCTGGTATTCTGAGGAGCAACGGATGCCCAAGCAGATGGGCGACGGTTGGAGTGACGGTGGCGTTGCTCTCGTACAGAAGCTGACAGATTGCGACATCGAGCTAGTTTACAAGCCTATTCTGTGGCTATGCGGGCAGCAAAGAGGGAGTTCTTTGCTGCCCTCATAGCATCCACTAAATTCCGTCTAGTGGAGCTGTTCTGGGTTGTGAGGGGGCTGGTCAGTCTGGCCTCCCTCAACCCTGGAGTCAAGTCATCATCTGCCTATTGTGACATTTTTGCAGATTATTTTGCGGATAAAATCACTTGCATTCACCATGATCTCGATACCGCATTTAAAACAGTAGAGGAGGTAGAGGATGTAGAAGCCCCAGCTTGTCCAGTTTTGTGGGATCAATTTCAGTTGGTAACACCTGCTGACGTGGTGAGTGTGCTTGGGGCGGTTCGAGCCACATCTTGCGAATTAGATCTGTGCCCAACTGGCTGGTTAAGAGCTGCTGGGAGACAATGGGGTTGTTGCTGGCCGGGGTGGTCAACGCCTCCCTTCGGGAAGGCAGAGTGTCGGGCTGCCTCAGGGTGGCAGTGGTGAGGCCTCTGCTCAAGAAACCATCACTTGACGTTGACTCCTCTGCCAGCTATCGGCCTGTCTCCAACCTTCCCTTTTTAGGGAAGTTTATTGAATGGGTAGTGACTCAACAGCTCCAGGGGCATCTTGACCGCATCGGTTATCTTGATCCTTCTCAGTCTGGCTTTCACCCGGGTCATGGCACTGAGACAGCACTTGTGGCTTTGGTGGATGATCTCTGCTGTGAGAAGGATCAGGGTCGTTCGACCCTATTGGTCCTGTTAGATCTTTTGGAAGCATTTGATACCATTGACCATGAGATGTTGGTGGCGCACCTGCAGGACAATGCGGGGGTGGGCGGGATAGTTCTTGAATGGTTCCGCTCATTCCTGACCAGAAGAACTCAGTGGGTGGTACTCGGTTATTGTTTTTCATCTTACCGAGACCTCCCGTGTGAGGTTCCGCAGGGTTCTGTTTTGTCCCCTCTCCTGTTCAATGTGTATATGCAGCCACTCGGTGAGGGGATCAGAGGGCTCGGGGTGAGGTGTCATCAGTATGTGGATGACACCCAACTGTATCTCTCATTTTCAACTGACCCAGGCCCGGCTGTCTCTGTGCTTACCTGGTGTTTGGCAGCTGTGAGGGACTGCCAAACCGACTGAGACTGAATCCTGACAAGACGGAGGTGATGTTAGTGGGTAAGTCGGTGGAGGTAACAGCTCCCTCGGTTGATGGTACGGAGCCTGGGGGTGCTCCTTGATACGCAGCTCTGTCTGGATTTCCAGGTGGAGGCTGTGGCAAGGAGTGCCTTTCGCCAGTTACATCTGGTGTGGCAGCTTCGGCCGCTGGTTTCGGTTCCTGACCTGGCCATGATCATCTATGCTTTTATTACCTCTCGGTTAGACTACTGTAATGCGTTCTATGTGGGACTACCAAGGTGATGGCTCAGAAGCTGCAGTTAGTGCAGAATGCTGTGGCCCGGCTCCTGGTGGGACTGTGCCACCAGGAGCACATCACACCAGTTCTCAGATCTCTGCACTGGCTGCCAATAGTCTTCCAGGCTCGGTTCAAAGTGTTGATTTTGACCTATAAAGCTTTACACAGCCTGGGCCCTGCTTATTTGCGAGACCGCCTCACTCCCTGTGTTCTGGACTGGCACTTGTGGTCATACAGGGGCACAGTGCTGGAGGTCCCCCGGGTTTCCTGGGGGGCCACGCGGAATAGGACGTTCTTGGTGGCTGCACCGCACCTTTGGAATTCCCTCCTGGTGGGAGCTTGTCTGGCTCCGGACCTCCCAACCTTTCATAGGAACTGTAACACCTGGCTGTTCTGCCAGTGTCAGGGGCACCCGGGCCCGTGCCGGGACCCCCAAAGCACCCCCGCAGCGTCTAACCCAGCCCAGCAGCGCACCGGAACTAAAAGCTCCCTCTTCAATGGCGCCGGCGGCTCGGGGAGAGCCGCGCCTTGAGCATGCGCCACCGACAGAACGCCGGCAAGAGGACGTTCCTCCGACGCCCCCACAAACACTGGAGGGAGGGCCTGGGTCTGTGGCCACGCCCCCGCCGA
The DNA here is from genome assembly GCA_003113815.1 of Sphenodon punctatus. Taxonomy (NCBI): domain Eukaryota; kingdom Metazoa; phylum Chordata; class Lepidosauria; order Sphenodontia; family Sphenodontidae; genus Sphenodon; species Sphenodon punctatus. The sequence continues at coordinate 159,406 of QEPC01014093.1, read as the reverse complement.
TGACCAGCCAGGCGGGGCCTAC
>QEPC01014093.1:95419-122238 GCA_003113815.1 Sphenodon punctatus | reverse complement strand
GTCCCCCCTTCCACCCGCGCAGCCTGGACTCGGGGAGGGTTTTTTTTTTTTAAACTTTTTTGCTGGGGCTTTAAGTTTTTTTACATTGCAGCCATTTTTAAATGGCTGCAATGCAAAAAAATTCCGGTACCCCGGAATCCGGTACCCGGACCGGATTACCGGGTCGAATCCGATAATGACGGTACACCCGGTACCGGCATTATCGGATACCGGATTTTACCGGTTTCCCGCCCCTATAAATTACCACACAGGCCCCTTTCACACAGACACTCTAACACTGATAAAATGGGTGTTACATTTTATTATACAAGTTGCAGGGCTGTAGGTGTGCTCTATGGGTGCCCTGCAACATGTATAATAAAATGTAACATCCAGTTTATCAGTGTTAGAGTGTCTGTGTGAAAAAGACAATAATGGAGAGCAGCCCACCTCTGTAAGTAGCAGAGAAATGAGAAAGAGGAGGAGGAAAATGATTGTTCTCATTCTTACTATTATTTCAGGACTTGTAAAGTTAAGTTAATAATAATAATAATAATAATAATAATAATAATAATAATAAATAATAAATAGTTTATTTCACGTAGCCGTAGGCCATTGCCAACACAAGATTGAAAAAACATACCAAACGTGAAATTTTTTTTACAAGACATAATTAGATGATCAAATCAGCGGCTTCAAGGCAGGCCAAAGAATTACACAATGCCTTATAATCAAAATTGCTATTAATCCATTTTATAGCCCTCTCATACATAGAAAACTACACCCCCACATCGAAGGTCAATCTATGAGGCCAACAAATGAAACCAACAGGTGAAGCAGACAATGCCATGATCCTTATACTCAAAAGTTAATTGGTAACTTTGATTCCAAAAAAGGAGCCTCAGATTAAAAGCTAACATCAAAAATTTCATCACAGCTTGAGTTATTACAGGGGAGATATTACTTAAAGCTATCTCCAACAGGCAGAAATCTGTTCTGCCTGGGAAATTCTCCGATAAGAAAGAAAGATGTTCCCTATGCAGATAATCATAAAGATGGCAATTAAATAAAATACGTTGGGTGGACTCAGTGTTTAACTTATCATAAGGGCAAAGGCGATTACCATAAGTTACACCACAAATATGTCTCTCTATCACTTTTGAGGGTAGGGCATTAATACGGTCACAAAAAAAAAAATACTTCTCCTTAAACGTAGTAGATGATGTCAAATATTTTGCCATTTCCCCCTGCTCTGGCGCCCATGATTTTTAACCGATCATATGTGGGAGCTTCCTACCTTAGCTAGGTCCTCCTGCCTTTCAATATCTCCAATTCTTAACAGAATCTCGGACCTAGCTGTGGTTATGTTTTTATTGAGAAAATAATTATAAGGAAACCCCAACCCTGACAAATGCTTGTCAATGGCTCTGATCCATTGGTTCTTGTAAGTATCTTCCAGCATAAACTTAACATGCCCAATATTAATAGACTTGGTTATCCTGAGCCAAAACTTTAAGGAAAGCTCCCAAGCTGCTCTTAACTAACTCCTCGGTCCTAACTCCAGCCTAATGGCAGCCATTGGGGTGCCCTTTGGAACCCTAAGCAAGCTTAGGGTTCCAAAAATGTGTCTGCAGTGTGTTCAGATTAAGACCAATGAGGGGAGCCCAAAGCTCCGCCCCATATAAAAAGCTAGCCTTAACCTTACTATTAAAGACCTTAACCGCAAGATCAATCCTCTTCCTTCTCGAACCTGCAAAATACCTCAAAATAGCTTGAGTAACACCTTTGGCAGCCGTAAGTGCTTTCTGATAATGATTGTTCCATTTTCCATAAGCATGGAAATAAATTTCTTAATACTTAAAGGACTTTAGCTGTTGAAGTTGTTGACCATCTATAGACCAATTGTAAATCTTGAGACTGTTAGAAAAAATTACAACTTTTGATTTATCAAAATGAATGACCACTTTATTACTATCACAATAACTTGAAAAGGCCTTTAGCTGCCTAGCTAAACCTATGCGAGTTTGGGAAACCACTGCCAAATCATCAGCATACAATAGGCCACCTAATGCTCTGGAGGCCAATTTTGGTGGTGGTGGTGGGGAATTTTAGTTGAGCCAACATAGGGATTGCATCATTTATAAATAATTTAAATAATGATGGTGCTAAAACACATCCCTGTCTGACTCATTGAACCACATCAGTATTATCCATGATATGCCCCTCATTATCTATTTTTACCATCAGAGAAGAGTCAGCATAGAGTCTCTGAAAGAGAAAAAGTAACCTTTTATCTATTGATGACTTTGTTAATTTGTCCCACAAGAATGTCCTGTTGACCAAGTCAAAAGCAACTTTTAAATCCAAAAAGGCTAAACATTTTTTTCCATTCACTGCCCTATACTTCCCAATCAACTGAAGCAGAATCAAGCATTGTTCAACAGTAGTTCGACCCTTCTGAAAGCCAGCCTGTTCGGGGCAGAGTATTTTACTTTGGTCCATCCAAAAAGTCAATCTATTTAGTAGTGATTTGGTATAAATCTTACTGATAATACTTAAGAGGCTGATTTGCCTATAATTTGATGGATTAGAGCGTGATCCTTTTTTATAAATTGGAATAATTATGGTTTTTCCCCATCCCGCAGGGATTACTCCTTAGTTGTTTATGACAGAAAATAGGGCAGTTAATACGGGGACCCACCAGTCCATATGAGCTTTTATAAATTTGAGTTGCACCATATCTGGGCCCGGAGCTTTGTTATTCCTAAAGTGTAACTACCTCTAATTCATTCACAGATGGCCAAGCCAGTAACTTCTCAATTTCTTTCACTGTGAGTGGAGATTGACCCGACTCTCAGGTCCCGAACACATTGAACTAAAAAATTCTTCCCAAGAATGGGGAGGAAACAGGAGGAACCAAAAACTCCGCTCTTTCTGTATAGAACCATTAATCAAACGCCAGAATTTCCTGGCATCTTTAGATTCACTGGCTTCCAGACAAGCCAACCACCTTTCTTCTGCATGTAGACGCTTCTTAGTTCTAATCAGCTCCTTCTACTCCTTTTTAAGTGAGAAGTATTGACTGGGCAGGTCTGGGAAAAACCCCAAACGGTACTCCCGGTAGACAGCTTTTACTTTCTCCCCGGCTATTCTACAATCTCGATCAAACCAAGCTTGGTTTTTGCTCTTGTCTTTACCAGACTTAGAACTAGACAACAACAAGGCAGCTATATGATGATAGATGTAGAGACTGAAATGATTATAAGCATAAAGAACCACCGGATCCTCCTTCCTCCAGACAATTGTCTCCTTAAACCCAATACAAAGCTCCTCTTGTAATAAAGGTTGAGAGACCGAGCGAATCGCTGGTTCCATTTAACAGGGCAATGCCAGTCCAAAAAGGCTAGATTTTTAGAGGTCACCATGGAGGGAAACTGGACCCTCCTAGGGAGATCAAGCAACAGGGTCAGTGGCAAATGATCAGTCACTAAACAAGAACCTACAACAAAGTCACTTAGGAAGTTCAAAACGTTAGACGAAACAGCAGCATAGTCCACAACACTTGATCCTTGCGGCCCTACAAAGGTAAATTCCCCTAATCCATAACTAAATCCTGAGCCATTTATGACGTGTAAATGTAACCCAGCAATCAGATTAGCAAATCTGATGCCTAAAGAGTTAATTTTCCCATCTTAGAAGCCCTGGGATTTAACTTATCTGAGGGGCAAAAGCAGAGATTTCACAATGTAATGCAAGAGATTCATCATCAGAGCTCAGCCTTGCACTAAAATCCCCCATCATAACGAAGAGGGCCTTCGGATGTTTGATCAGAAGATCATCGATAAAACTTTCCAAACTTGTTACAGTTAACAAGATGATTATTGTATGAACTCCATATAATAATACCACCCCAAGTGCAGAAGGAGAAAAGTTAATTTCTGTTACTATAGTAACATCCAAACTTTCAGAAATCAGACACCCAGGCCGCCACTTTGGTGATCCCTAGATCTTGTAGATATGGCTGGAACACAAAAAGACTTAAAGTACTCCAACTTCAAAGTATCTTTGGCCCAGGTTTCCTGAATTAAAATAGCATGAAATGTCCTAATATAAGAAACAAAATCCGTATTCCCCTGATGAGACTGTCACCCAGAGGAGTTCCAAGAACAAATAGAAAAGAGGTCAGGATCATGGCATTGCTGAAATCATGTATCAACTAACGGGACAGCCTCCATAAGCAAAACTGGATCCTGAGTAATAAGGTGGGTCAATATATTGAGTAAAGTTAAGTTGAACATGTGCTTGGTCCACCAATTACCACTGGTAGAATAGTTCCAGTCCTGATCCTTTCTCCTACTGTCATGCTAGCCACTATGTGTGCTCAGACATAATTAGGTCTAATCTCTTATGACTTTATTAATATATTTAATTCAGACATGATGAAAAGCAACATACACAAAATATATGGTGACCAATTACAGTCTTTCCAATACCTTTGAAATCCACAGTAATAAAAAAAATTGAGGAGAAACCATTTATCTGCAGATAAGGGTCTTCTGCCCCTGGAGCCATAGGAGTCAGTGGAAGACTCTACTCAGAAAACCTGAGGGTGCTGTTCTGTGACACCCTCTATCTTGTCACAATTTTTATATCCCTGGATTCAAGATATAACTTCTTGGCTAATAGCCTCCAACTCAAATGTCATTTTGATATGAATTTTCTTGGTTTCTCCCTCAGTTCTGGGAAGTCACTGGCCATGTTTTCAGTGGTTTTTCATCTTATAATTTTGCCTGGGTCATCCTAACCTATATCTGGTTTTCATCCCTTCTACTGAACATTGGGTGAAAACAAATGATACAGTAGACTGCAGTAGCCCACCATAACTCGCGAGTCACCTGTTTGTCATTTCAGTGGCTGTCAGATAATCACCTACTTCTGCCTCAGGGTGGGTGGGCAGCTGCTACTGGATGCATCATCTGGAGAAGGTGCTAAGGCTTGCCCAGCCAGGCTAGTCTAACCTAATTCTCCCACCACCCCCCGGCACACACACACATCTGTTAGGCCCCACCCAGCCCCAATGAAAGGCAAGGTCTGAGGATCGGATATGGAGGAGCATACTCAACCGGCCCACCAAACAACTGATTGAGGGGGGGGCACTCTTCCAGGCCCCTCTGATCAGCTGTTTGGCGTATTCACCCATCCTGGGTGAACGCACTCCTCTGGGCCCCACGATTAGTTGTTTGGCGGCCTGGGTGAGCATGCATCTCCAGGCCCTCCTGATCAGCTGTTTGGTGGCAGCTCCTCATGGGGGCCCATCTTGATGTGCACATGGGATACCTGCCCCATGTGAACGACTCATTGACCGACCTGTAACATGGAGGAACTTGTGATGGAATCCCTCCCGCCCTCATTCCCTGGGGGTGAGGTGGCTGCTTAGTGCTTGTTTGAACTGCCCTCCACACCAGCCCACAGTGTAGTGGCTGCAATGGCCCTCCCTGGGGTGACCAAGGGATATGGCTCTCCCTGTCTCATTTGTTTTCCCCCCTTGTAGTCAGTGGCCATGATCCTTCCTCTTCACATTTCTGACTGTTCAGTGTGGTCAGATTTATCCTTTCTAGCCATGTGCATAGCCAAGTATGCAGCTAGGCTGGAATGGGCCATGGTATAGAAGACGGAATGGGGCAGTGGCAGGGAACACAGCTGCATCAGAGAATATGGCTCTCCCAGGCTCGAGGGCCCCAGTGCAGCTGTACCGTCTGTCACTATTATAGTAACACCCTTGCGTGTAGCTAGTTTGGAATGGGCCCTGAGGCAGAAGATGGAATGCCCTCTCCTCCCCTCCCTCCCCCAGACTCATGGACCCCTTTGTAGCTGCATCACCTGTCATTATAGCTACACCCTTGTTTCTAGCTATTGGCTATTACTAACTGTGTGTCCACTTAAGCAAGCCAAGTAGGAGCAAAGTGTATTGCTAACAATAGATCAGCCTGGGCTCATAAAAGCCTCTAGGCTCACTCATAGTCAATACCACTGGCAACAAGGATGCATTGTAGAAGGTCTTAATAAAGTGTGGGACTTCTGAGTTGGATGTTTGCTACTGTTATGTCCTGCAGGTGTCATACGACAGCCCTGTAGACAGGGCCCCGATTCTTCTGCAAATTTTTTTCCAAAATTCTGCGACCCAAAATTGGAAATTCTGCGACCCAATAAAGTTACAAAACAAGTCTACTAAAATTAAAAAATAAGTTCTTTATTTATTTGCAGTACTGACATCTTTATGCTGTGCCCCCCTAAAACACATGGCAATGCAGAGGGCACAGCAGGCAAACCCCCCCACCACATGGCAATGCAGTGGGCACAGCAGGTAACCCCTCCAACACACCACATGGCAATGCAGAGGGCACAGCAGGTAACCCCCCCCAACACACCACATGGTAATGCAGAGGGCACAGCAGGTAAACCCCCCCTCCCAACACACCACATGGCGATGCAGAGGGCACAACAGGTAATCCCCCCCAACACACCACATGGCAATGCAGAGGGCACAGCAGGTAACCCCCCCTCTCACACACACACCACATGGCAATGCAGAGAGCACAGAAGGTAACCCCCCCAACACACCACATGGCAATGCAGAGGGCACAGCGAGACCCCCAACCCAGGACCCCCCCTCACTTACCTTATGGCTGGAGGAGGCGGCAGTGACTTAGGAGCGGCGGCGGCAGCAGCTGCTCCAGTGCGCTCATCTCCATCCAGCTCCTAGCCACTTCCTGATCCCTCCCAATGGGGCCTCTCAGGGCGACGCAGCTAGATGATGTCATCTGGCTGCGCTGCTCTGGGAGGCCCTGTTGGGAGGGGCCAGGAAAGGCCAGGAGCCAGATGGGGACGAGCTGGGGATGAGCACACTGAAGCAGCTGCTGCCGGCTGCTAAGTTAATTAATTTTCTAAACGGGGCAGGGGGAAGGCAAGCCCTGGAGGCTGGGGAGGGGAAGCCCCGAGAGTTTGTTCATTCCACTCCCCCCGTGGAATCTCCTGCCCTGCGTCTCCCCAGCGCAGGCTACAAATTCTGCGCTGGGGTAAGCGGGGCAGGAGATTCCTCAGGGGGAGGGGAATTCTGTGGGAAATCTGCGAATCGCAGACCCGCGTTTCCCTCGGGGCCCTGCCTGTAGATTACACAGCAGTGCTATAATTATCATGGTAAGCAAGTTGAGAGAGATGACTTAGAAGATGCATGTTACTGCTATGAAGCTCTTTGGATATGTTTATTGTTACCTGCCCATTTTGGCTTTATTTGTTTTCTGTAAATTGCCATATATTAAAATTCGAAGCTACTAACCATAACAGAAGCTGCTCTGGAGGGCAGTGATGAAAGACTGACTGAAAAAACTGACTCTGGATTTGAAATAGCAAATTGAGGGTGTAGGGTGATCAAATAAGTGGTGGATAATCTAGTCACATTGGGTGTAAACAGATGGATAGCAGTCTCGGGGGTGCCCTGGGGACCCAGAGGAGTGCACTTACCCAGGCCGGGGGTATCACCCTCACCTCCAGGTTCACTGGTCCATCTGAAAGGTGTCCGGCCCTCCAGATGTGCACCATGGAAGAGTCTGGGGCTGCTCCAGAACAGCCCAGCATGGTGTGCTCTGCAAAATCCTGGAGCATGCTGTGTGGAGCGAACTGGCCAAACCGAGGGTAATCACTGAACACAGGGACACATGGTGCAACTCCATGCCCATCCATCTGCTGCCCTGTTCAGCACCATGGAATCACAGGCAACAGCATAGAGTGTTGAATGAGTGCCTGCAACTCTTGATGCAGGGGGGCCACTGCACAAGTGGCCTGCAGCTCAGGAACACCACCAGTCCATCTGATGTGGAGCTAGGCAAAGCTGGTAACTGGAGGCCATGGATGTGGGTCTTTGGAGCAGTTCTGCGCTTCAGCAGTAGGGATGTGTGAACGCGGTTTGGCTGTTCGGTGTTCAGCCCAAACTTGGCCCATTTGGATGGCCAAACTGAACAGCCGAACCAAACGGCTGAAGCCCTGAACAGTTTGGCTACGTTTGGATGAGTTTGGCCACGTTCGGGCAGGAAAAACAGCGCTGGAAGGTCTGGGGGGCAGCATAGGAGCAGACTTCCTGGTGCCAGGGGTGGTGAGGCTTGGACTAGCAGCTAGCCTGTCCAATCACCATCCATCTTTTCCTCAGACCACTGGCTTTGCAGTCTGCGATTGGCCATGGGCTAGGCTGCATGGAGCCAATGGGGCTTGTGGTAAGGCAGGCTCAGCAAGTAACAAAAGTCATTGCCCTTCCAAGTCCAACTCCTTCTGAGCTAGCCACTGAGCTAGCCGCAGGCCCCCTTGGTTCTCTGAGGAACTGTGGGTCCTGAAGCAAGAGGGGCAACAGTTGGAGTGACGGTGGCGTTGATCTCGAGCTGAAGCCGACAGATTGTGACATAGAGCTAGTTTACGAGCCTATGCTGTGACTATGCAGACAGCAAAGAGGGAGTTCTTTGCTGCCCCATAGCATCCGTAAAATCCCGTCTGGCGGAGCTGTTCCAGGTTGTACGGGGGCTGGTCAGTCCGGCCTCCCTCAACCCGGGGGTTGAGTCATCTTCCGCCCGCTGTGACCTTTTTGTGGATTATTTTGCAGAGAAAATTACTCGTATTCACCAAGACCTCGATGCCACACTTCATGCAGTGGAGGAGGTAGAGGCTGTAGAAGTCCTGGCTTGTCCAATTTTATGAGATCAATTTCAGTCGGTGACACCTGCTGATGTCGTGGAGGTGCTGCGGGCTCTTTGAGCCACTTCTTGCGAACTATAACTGTGCCCGTCCTGGCTGGTTAAGAGCTGCCGGGAGACAATGGGGCCGTTGCTGGCCGGGGTGGTCAATGCCTCCCTGCGGGAGGGCAGAGTGTTGGGCTGCATCAAGGAGCTGGTGGTACGGCCTCTGCTCAAGAAACCATCGCTTGACATTGACTCCCCCACCAGCTATCGGCCTGTCTCTAAGCTTCTCTTTTTAGGGAAGGTTATTGAATGGGTAGTGGCTCAGCAGCTCCACAGGCATCTTGACCACACCGGTTATCTGGATCCTGCTCAGTCTGGCTTTTATCCGGGGCATGGCACTGAGACAGCATTGAAGGCTTTTGTAATGATCTGCGCCGTGAAAAGGATAAGGGTCGATCGACCCTATTGATTCTATTTAATCTGTTGGCTGCATTTGATACCATTAACGACGAGATGTTGGTGACGCGCCTGCGGGACAGTGCAGGGGTGGGCGGGATCATTCTTGAATGGTTCTGCTCATTCCTGACCGGAAGAACTCAGCAGGTGGTGCTCGGTGATAATTTTTCATCACACTGAGACCTCTCGTGTGGTGTCCTGCAGAGTTCTGTTTTGTCCCCTCTCTTGTTCAGTGTGTACATGCAGCCACTCAGAGAGGTGATCAGGAGGTACAGGGTGAGGTGTCATCATTATGTGGATGACACCCAACTGTACCTCTCATTTTCAGCCAACGCAGGCCTGGCTGTCTTGGTGCTTACCTGGTGTTTGACAGCTGTGAGGGACTGGATGAGGGCTAATCGACTGCAACTGAATCCTGACAAGATGGAGGTGATGTTAGTGGGTAAGTCAATGGAAATGACGCCCCCCTCAATTGAGGGGGTTTGTCCTCCACTGACTTCCCAGGTTCAGAACCTGGGGGTGCTCCTCGATGCACAGCTCCACCTGGATCTCCAGGTGGAGGCTGTGGTAAGGAGTGCCATCCACCAGTTACATCTGGTGCGGCAGCTTCGGCCGCAGGTGTCGGTTCTGGATCTGGCCACAATCATCCATGCTTTTATTACCTCTCGGTTAGACTACTGTAACGCGCTCTACGTGGGGCTACCTATGGTGACGGCTTGGAAGCTGCAGCTGGTGCAGAATGCGTGGCCCGGCTCTTGGTGGGGCTGGGTCGCAGGGAGCACATTACACAAGTTCTCCGATCTCTGCCCTGGCTGCCAATAGTCTTCCGGGCCCGATTCAAAATGTTGGTTTTAACCTATAAAGCCTTACACAGCCTGGGCCCTGCGCATCTGTGAGACCGCCTCACTCCCCAGGTTCTAGATTGGCCCCTGTGGTCATCTGGGGGTGCCATGTTGGAGGTCCCCTGTGTTTCCCAGCGGGCCACGGAGAACAGGGCGTTCTGTGTGGCTGCGCCATGCCTTTGGAACTCCCTCCTGGTGTGGGCCCGTCTGGCCCCAGACCTTTTGGCTTTCTGTAGGAACTCTAAGACCTGGCTGTGCCGTCAGGCATTTGGCGAGGGAGAGGGGTAGGGATGGGATGGTTGGTAGGTGGAGTGGGTTGTGTTTTCCCCTGCTTTTGTTAATTATGTTTTAAAATGTTTAAATGGTTTTATATTATATTTTTATATTGTATTTGTATTGTTGTTAGCCTCTCTGGGCTGTCGCATGGTGGGAAGAGTGGGGTATAAGTATGTTAAATAAATAAATAAATAATAAAATAATCCTGTCAGCAGGCGTTTTCAGAAGTCTCCCTCTGCCAGCAGTTTGTGTACCTCCCAATCCATTGCCATCCTCCTCCTATTTCACCCATTTCCACACATTTACCTCCATAGTTTCATTTATTTAGATTAGATTAGATAGATTTAGGTGTTATTTTTATTTTTTACCCCTCCCTGTGTTCTTTCTCCCTACCCTCCATTGAATCCTTCCTTCCTCCCTGTATATATTCCATCCCTGATTCCCATTCCCTGTTTTTGGATTTATTTAGAGTAGCATTAGATTGATTTAGCTTTCATTTCAGTTTTGTACCCCTCCCTGTGTTGTTTGTTGTGAGCTGTCTGTGTGCCCTCCCCCCTCATCCCTGTGTATGTATAGATAGATAGATAGATAGTTGTAGGAGTTAGCTTAGTTATAGAGATAGATAGAGATAGTGTGTAGTGATTCAGTTTTAATATTTTATAGTGTGTTTGAAGGACTAGGCCTTTGTAGATATTTGATAATATTCCATTTAGTTCCATAGCTTTTAGAATAGTTAATAGCAGTTAGAGTTAGTGTAAATATATATATAATATTAGATTAACAATTTGAATAAATAAATAAATAAATAAATAAATAAATAAAATAAAAATATATAAAATCTTCCAGTGCATTCTTTGGGTGGGAGAAATGGAGAAGGGAAGCAGGGAAGGCTGGTCTGCTGCCCGTAAGGCGGGCAATGTGGCACGTGGCAGAGGTGTCAGGGGCCGTGCCAGTGGTGTGGCAGCAGCCCAAGCCCATCACTATGCCCCAAACTGCAGAAGCCTGATTTTGGCAGTCAGGCTTCAGAGGTTCCCAGCAGTGGCAATAGGGGTGGTTTGGTGTTGCCTCCTGCGAGCGTCATCCACTGCCATGCAGGGCACTGGAAGACCTGTAGTCCAGGAATCTGCGGCTCTCTCAGCTGCAGCTGCAGAAGCAGGTGCTTCGAGGTCGGATGTTCCTCCAGGGCCACCAATGTCCCTGACCCCCATTATTGAAGTGATCCCCAGCAGTCCAGGGCTGGTGGATCCCACCCTGGCTGCTAGAGGCAGGGCCCGATCCCCAGGCAATGTCATCAGGGAGAGGAGCAGCAGCTATAGGGGGCACAGGGAGAGTGGCAGCAGCATGGTGGGCAGTCCATCAGCCTCAGGGTCTCAGTACTCCGCTTCGCGGGGGGACATATCTCTGATTGGGGAAAGCGAGGCAGACACTAGTCCTGCGGAGATGTCTGCTGCTGAGGCGATGGCTGTCTCTCTGAGAGCTGTGTCGCCACCATGTTCTGCCCCTCCCATCAGCGCAGTCAGTGGTGCAGCAGCAGCCAGCTGAGACCCAGAAGCATTAGTGCACCATGCAGGAGCTGGGGTGGAGGCAGCTGCCAAGTCCTGCATCAGCTGCAGGACGTGGAGGGTGGCGTGGCTTTCAACTGAAAGCCACGCACATGTTGTGGTAAATGATAGTGCTGGATGGGCAGCCCTTGTTGGTGGTCAGGGACATGGGGTTAAGGCACCTGATTGGGTTCCTGGCCTCCCAGTTTAAGCTGCCTTAGTGCGCCACCCTGAGTCAGCAGGTGGTGCCAGCCCTGTACTGGGCTTTAAAGGAGCGGGTGAGGGAGCAGCTGGAAAGGACTGGGGGTGCCACTGTCCACTTCACCACTGACCTGTGGTTGAGCAGGAACGTGCAGCATGCCTACCTGGCAGTGATGGTGCACTAGTGGGAGGACCCAGAGGCAGCGTTTGGCAGTGGCAGGAGGGGTCCCAAAGCAGGGTATAGGTGGGTCCTCCTTCAGGCAGAAGTAATGGATGGTCCCCACACTGCACGGAACATTGAGGCAGCCCTGACCACCATGGTGAGGGAGTGGGTCATGCCAGGCGTGCCCTTCACCAAGGGGTGCGTGGTGATGGACAACGCGGCCAACATATTGAGGGCAGTCCATGAGGGGGGCTTCACCAGCATCCCTTGCGCTGCACACACCCTTCACCTGGTGGTCAGGGATGCTCTGGGCTTGGGGGAGAAGGGGATTGGGGCAGGCACCCTTAGCTCCCTGATCGAGCAGTGGTGGAAGCTGGTCAGTTTCTTTAAACAGAGCATGAAGGGCAGCGATCTCCACCGGGCAAAGAAGACCGAGCAAGGCTCCCCAGTGCACCAGCTGGTGCAGGATTTGTCCACACGGTGGAATTCAACATTCCTGATGTTCAAGCGGCTTCTCGAGAAGAAAGCCTCCTTGCATCAGGTTCAACTGGTGATGGACAGTGGGGCACTTCCAGGGTATGGTGGGGTGGAATGGGAGATCCTGGCTCACATGGTCTTTGTTCTGAGACCATTCCTGGCCATGACGGAGACCATCAGCTCCTCCACGGTCACCATCACCCAGGTGACCCCTCTGGTCCAGTCTTCTCAGGAGGCTGGAGGAGATTCTCCCGGGGTGGGATTGTGGCCCTCAGGGCAAGAAGCTGGTGGATGAGGTGGTTGATCTGGTGCGACAGCTGAAGGCATGGATGAACACGCGGTTCGATGAGTTCCTGAAGCAGACAGAATACGCTTCGGCAACCATGCTGGACTCCAGGGTCAAGGGTATTGTGGCACGCCAGACAGCGCTCTATGGGCACTTGAAGGGTGATCTGGTGGAGAGGGTCTGGCAGGCAGAGAGGACTCTGGAGAGTGCATGGCAGCAGCAGCAGGAAGCCCCTGGGGATGGTGGGAGTGAGAGCAGCCTACCCTTTCAGCTGGCGGGGTTTATACCTGCCCCCAGCCCTAGTAGTAGCAGCACCAGCAGCAGGCTGAGCAGCAGCAGCAGCACCCCTATTGCTAGCAGCAGCAGCTTGTATATGCAGGCCATTCTGGCGAGCATGGGCTTGTGCACAGCAGGGCAGGCAGTGTGGCTGAGGGCAGTGGTGGAGGTGGTGCCAAAGAACAGCTACGCGAGGGAGTACGACAGCGCCTCAGCGGCAGTGGAGAGCGACCTGGAAGAGGAGCTGTGCATCAATCCCAGCAATGATCCCTTGGACTACTGGGTCGGCAAGACCAACGTGTGGCTAGCCCTGTCCAAAGTGGCCAACGGTCTCTTGTCCTGCCCACCAACGAGTGTCCCCAGCGAGTGGGTGTTCTCCATGGTGGACGACATTTGCTCACTGCACTGCCTGAGACTGGGGATCAAGTTGGTGGAGCAGTTGCTTTTCATCAAGGTCAACCTTCTGCTGCTGGAATTTCCCGAGCTGCCCCTGGACATGGATTGATGGTGCAGTGGCACACGCCATCCCATGCCAGGGGCAGTCTTTGGACACGGCTCCTCCTCAATCTGGGCTGCTGCTGCTGAGGTGCTGTCCCTTTCTCCCATTGCCTGGTGCCCGCCCTCTCTCTCTCTCTCTCTCTCTCTCTGACTAGTTGGCCTTGGACTAGATGTCCTTGGCTGGCCTATATGACTGACCTCATGATGCAGGGTGGCATTGGGAAGGTGTAAGCCTGCCAGACAGCCTCTGGCCTCTGGCTAGATGATCTCGACCAACCTATCTGACTGGCTCTCTCTTGTGCTGCACAGTCTTCGCCAGCCTATCTGAGTACCCTGCCAAGATCCCAGCCTGCCTTCTCTACTGCCTCTCATGCCACACTGCCTGTCTGCCTGCCCTGGTTGCCAAGCTCAAACCCTGCCTCAGGCTGCCTTCCGCTGCTCATGCCACACTGCCTGTCTGCTGCCACTGCTGCCTCTAATGTACCATGGGTTCTGCTAGTGGGCAATCCAATGTCTGCTGCTGCTCCACCGATGCTTGGCAGCCTGCAATGCCCAGCCAAGTAGGGGTGACAGGCCAGCCACCAAGGCCCAAGCCTTCCCATCCTCTGCTGCTGCAACTGGGTCTCAGACGGCCAGCCATGGTGCCATGGGCACCCCCACGGACCAAGCACTGAGCCTGCCTGTCTGGGCAACCCCGGGTGCCAAGCCCCAAGCCTTCCTGGTCTCTGCTGCTACTGCTGCCGTGTCTCTGATGGCCTGCCATGCCCCCATGGACCCCCCCTGGAGCACCCCAAGCCTCTGTCATGGCTGAACGTCCTGAACATTTGGGGGGGGGGGTCCAAACTCCGCGGGACCGAACCTACGAACCCAAACTAAGTTTTTGTTTGCTTTACCTTTTAACTGTTAATCAGTTCTTTAGGGTGTTTTATTGTAATTGCACACAGTTTGTTTCCTATCATTGATTAATGTACTAGAAAGTGCTCTCTGATGCCATAGCATAAATTATGTGTTAGATACATTCGGGCTATTATAACTGTAGTCAGATGGCTGCACTTTTGATAGCTGTGACTGAAAAGCTAAATGAAATGTTAGTAAGAAACTTCAATCATGTCAAGCTTGACATTGTGTTGAAATTTCAAAATACTTCTCCTAGGTAACAGCCAAAGTACTTTACCTTTTTAAATAAAACATCATGAGAAATGTCATCAGAAATGTCTCAGAAGAATCATGGGAAATTATCATTTTACTTTGTCGAGGAACAAAATATCTCCAAATTCTATTTGGATTTCTCTGCATGTAAAAAGGACTTTATGCAAAAGGAGTCTCTCTCCAGCATTTACAGAGGAGAGCTATTTCACATTTTTGATCTCTCCACCACTGACTTTCCATGGGAACAAGGGCAGGTCAAATGTATTGAAATCAAAACACTTTGTTTTTTCCCCAGTGGCTGCCATTGCTCAATCAGTTTGCTTGCCTGTGTATGTTGAGGAAATGGGACCTATTATAGAAAACCAGAAAGTTTTATAATTTCAGTACATATGTTGTTTACTTGTTCCTTATGAAGTAAATAGAAGTGAGATTACACTTCTTAAATAGCTTTTCTCCATGAAAGAGGGCAGCTGCAAATCAAAACCACATAGGTTAAAAAGGGCCCAAATATTCCTTCAGTTCTAATGAGTGACTTAGGCAATTAAAAAAAAAAAGTCCTACAGTTTAGAAACTCAAATGGTAATGAATATATCAAGTACTCCTATTGCTGAAGTTTCTTTGATGAGACTCTACAGCCCTTACTATGAATAGAACCTTACTTTTTGAGTAGTTCCATTAGTTACAATAAGACTAGTGTCAGACAGTAGCCGTATTGTAATTAATGGGTGTTGTCCTAGTGTGAATCTACTTTAAAGATGCTCGAATCTGGTGTTTTGTATTCAGAGAACATAGGTAACTACTTCAGAGATTCTCAGGGCTAAAGAATGGAATCGCACATAGGGTAAAAACAGATGTGTGGGTGGTGCAGAGGCTCTCTGACCTGACCTGGGGAGGGAAACAGCAGTCACACCTCCCTGGGTTAGGGAGGGGCACCAAAATAATGTGCTTGTAGCTGGAGAGCCATCCTTCCACCCGCACTTCCTGAGTGTAGGGTGGGGAACTAAAAAAATGTGCAAGAAGCTGGCCCCGCTCCCACCCTGCTCCCAGTGCCCTGTCCCCACCATGATGGATAGCCCTAGTGCTTGGTCATGGAGCCCCTGGCCTGAAGTGGGGATGGCAGGGCACACGGGGTGGCCCTTAGCATGGACTGCGTCCTCAGAGATTTACAAAGGACACAGTCTGGGCTAGCCACCTACCTTCCCAGGGGCAGTCCCAGGTCAACATCTGGTGGTGCTTAAATCCACGTGCCACAGTGGTTTTTACTCATAGTCTGAATCTCACTTGGCTTCCAAAGTATCTGTGGATACAATTTACGTCTACTTATTTTGTGCCAGCAAAATGCAGTGTCGATATATATCTGAGTATCCCTGCTGTCTGCTAACTGATTTTCCACTGAGAATCAATTTTCAAATGCATAACTGTGGGTACAGCTTGAGCCCACATTAGGGATGGATGAACAGAACCAGTTCGGAAATTCAGTTTGGTTCAGTTCGATTTGAAAATCAAGTTCGATTCGGAAGTTTGGTTTGGTCGACCGAACTATTCGAGTTTGGTCCGAACTTCGAACTTCCGAACAGAGTTCAGAAATTCAAACCCCATTGAACTAAATGGAATATTATCTTATAGGGATGGGCAAACAGAACCGAGTTCAGAAATTCGGTTCGGTTCGAAAATCGAGTTCGGTTTGGAAGTTCAGTTCAGTCGACCGAACTGGTCGAGTTCAGTCCAAACTCCAAACTCCTGAACTGCGTTCACCCATCCCTAGCCCACATAGGTGAGGCTGATGACTTCCTTTGATTATGGTAACATCAGTATAAAGTGGCCAGTGCTAGGGCCCTGTTCAGGCATAAAGCTAAAAACTTTCCCTCTTATAGGAAATAAATTCAAATAGCATTAATTCACGTACAATAACTCGTTATAATTAAATGTGTATTCTTAAATAGGTTCTTAATGGAGAACCAATGCCTCATTAATCTTGGATATTCCAGACTGAGGACCCTAGGGAGGACACCTGATAGCTGAAATTTAAGGAAGATAGCACAGAGCATAAAGAAATGGATTCCCAAGCTTGGGCTAGATACATGTAAAATATGTATGTACAAATAAAAATGTTACACCTTTATTCACCATGTAATATTATATCTACTAAAAGAGTCCTTAAAGAAGGCTGCATAGCAAACCTGAAACACATTGATAAACACAACATTCCAAAGCAGGGGTGGGGAACTACTTTGAAAATAAGAACAAGTGTAGCCCTGAAAGCAGGCTTCTGGATTTATATGTCCAATTGACACTTGTCCTGATTCTGAGACGTTTTGGTGCTGTTTCTTCCAGTAAAATCTTTCACTGTTGCCATTATCTCTGTTTACCAACCAGTTGGTCAAATGCCCAGAAAATGACCTTGAACCAAATTACAGATTGAAGATGTTTTGTCTTGTTGTACTACAAGGTAGGTGATGTTTTTCTGTGTTTTAATTAAGCAGCAAAATGATGTTCAAGTCTTGCCTCCCACCTAGCGGTAATGGAATTGTCATTTATTAATATACCTGCTTTTATCCACACTGTTAAACTTTGTTAAATTCCATTAGCAGTTTTTCATTGTGAACACACCTTTGGTCTGGCCTGTCTGTTGGTGAGCCCAAAATGTTAATTTGGGTGTTGAGGTGCCTTGGTTTAGAGACATTGGTTGTTCTCAGGTCCTAGTAGCTCAACTCAACTTTCTTTATTTGTTGTGACCCATAGGTCTTAGCAATGTGTTAATACAAAAACATTAAAAACATGAAATACATAAGCAAATAACAAACAAAGTAATGCAAAACATACAAACATAACAATACCAAAAGATTATAATAAAATATGCATATCTATACAACACAGATCTATGTGCCATTAAAACATTTACAACATAATACAAAAAGGGTCCTAGTAGCAAAAAACAAACAATATGTGTGTGTAATGGGACTAATGTGTGTGAAGGGGCCTGGTACAATATTGGGCGAAACGGCAGTTTAATTTGGCCTAAAAACCAGTTTGTTCTGTGAGTGTAGCTAGGCAGAAATCTGGGTAGTTGGCACTGAAAATAGGAGAATTAGAGAAGGCAGCTGATAGAATACTTGCTGCTGGGAACCAAAGTCTTTTCTCAGTTTAAGTCTTAACAGGCCTCAGTTTCTCATAACACCAAACGTGCTGAAAAACACATGGACGTTGGAGGCGAGGGTAGTTAAGGGGGAGGGGATCAAGAAAAGGAGGTTCCGATCATGGATCTGTGCCATTGATCTCTCCTGTATCCTTGTGTGCGAGCCTTCATGTCTTCTCCTTTACCCTGAGCTCAGTCTTTCAGCCTGAGGTTCCCCATCCCTGTTCTAAAGTGTTTTAGGGTGAAAACAGACATGACGCTAACTCCAATTTAACACAATTTTAACATTTCTTATGCATGTTGCAGGGATGTATTGGTGCCCTATGTAGCCCTCCAACATGCATAAGAAATGAGAAAGCTGTGTGAAAGTGGAGTTAGCGTCATGTCTGTTTTCACCCTTACAGAAAATTGACCAACCCATTTTGACTTTCACAGCCAGCTCTAGTGAAGACCTATTTAAGTGTGTAAATATGGGTGGAAACCTGTTCCTCCAGGCTTTTGGTGAGGGAGATGGGTGGGGGGTTGGGTGTGGTGGGGATGGGGATGGGTTGTTTATGCTTTGTGGGATTTATTGCTGTTTTTTAGTGTTTTTAGTGTGGTATATTGTTTTTAAGAAGTTGTGATCTGCCCCAAGCTGCTGTGCAGGAGGGGGTGGTAAATAAATAGAATAATAATAAAATAAATAAATAAATAAATAAATATATAAAACCTCCAGTCCATGGTCCCAAAACCACTGTTTTCTATGTGGTTGCTTTCCAGTTGTTGAATCTCGCCCTTCCCTCAAGTACTGAAAGAGTGACGTCAGGGGAAAGGAAAGATGATAGACATGCACTCAAGAATAGGAGATTGACTCATAGCATAGATCCATGATCTGGACCTGTCTTTTCCTCCCTCCCTCCTGAACACATCCCTTAAGCACTCCCATTCCCAAAACGTATTCAGCCTACTGAACTTATATTAATTGTCAAAGTGGTCCATAGGAGGGAAAAGGTTTCCCACCCCGTTGTAAAACAAGATAAGACAAGTTGCATGGGTCCGATTCCTGTGCAGCCCCATGACTGGCAATCGGCCTTGCCACACTGCAGGGCCAGTGCAGGGAACTGGGCACACAAATGTGGGGAAGCCACATGCCTCGGCCCATCTCAGAGCTGAGGCACTGCCCATAAAGTGGCTGCACAAACCTGCCCCTCCTCCTTCCCCAGGACTAACTGAGAGATGGCCCCTGGCTGTGACGTGGCATATGCAATGGGCACTACTGTCCATAGCTCACGGCCCCACAGCCTTGCTCCGAGTGTGATGGGGCAAGCATGCCAGGCCACATGGGTTGCCCTGCACTGGGCAAGCTTACCCCACTTGGATTAAATCTGTTCCACGACATGTCTGTGGGATTTTCCCGGAAACATGTCATTATTTATTTATTATTTATTTTATTTTTCCAAATTTATACCCCGCCCCCTCCTGCAACGCAGCTCGGGGCAGCTTCCAACAGTCAACAATAAAACATTAAAATTCCTTTTTAAATATTAAATATAAAATGTACCATATAAAACAGGGCTAGAAAAATAATGGACCAGCTGGCTGCCTGTCCCGCAACAGGGCAGGGCAAACATCTGGTGGGTCCTGGGCACACAAGCTACTGTATCACATGGCTCATTTGCCCAGAGAGGAGTAAGGCTACCCAAAGAGTAGCCCGTCTTGTGTGACTATACCCAAGGTCTTATATGGATGCATCTCTTTTGCGCATACAAAATGATCTTAACATAATGCATTCAGTGCCAAAAACCTCAAGGGCTCAGGTACAGAATATTTTATCTGAAAGGAGTCTAAAAGATATAAAAGACAAGGAATACAAGTGAGTCCATTCAGCATTAATGAGTTTTCTGCAGTAGGGACATCAATTTTAAAAAAATTAGCAATAAGACCAAAAAGGGGGATGCTTATAGAAATCCCTCATTTGGACATACTAATGGTAATGCTAAATCTCTTAAATCATCATCAACATCAGCAATATTATCTTTGTGGTGTTGTTAAGTATTGCAGTAGTTCCTCTAGTCATGGTCTAGGGCCCCACTGTAAAACTCAAATCAAAAAGGCAGTCCCTGCTCCAAAGATCATACTATCTGAACACCAGATAGGAGATAGCAGGTGGATATGACATGTCAGTAAGTACAGAGAAATAATGAGATAACATTGGTCAGCATGATAACTGACCGATACATGGCTGCTTAATTGATACAGTACATCTACACCCTGTCATGATCTTCCACTTTATTTATCCTGAACTCGTTGGTAAGAAAAAGGAAAGTAGTGAGCTTGAGATTAAGATCTGCTCCATGTGAACTGCATTTAGAACTTGATGCAATTCCCATTTAAATTGATGAGTTCTTTTTATTGACTTCAAAGGAAATTGAATTTAACCCTCAACCTTCATTGTGTGTGTATATTTAATTCCCCTCCTGATAATAGTGCATCAATCTTCTCTCTCTCTCTCTCTCTCTCTCTCTCTCTCTCTCTCTCTCTCTCCATATTGTACAATATTTGCTATAGCAGCTTTTTAAACAACATATTCCTGTCAACAGATTTTTTAAAAAAGGAAACTGAGTAATGGCAAATGTATAATAAAATAAATAAAACTATATGACTATACTTTGTAACCTGTTTGGACATGTCCTACCCTAAAGAAACTGCTGCTATGAGTCTACTCTTCACTGTAAATGGACTGCCAGAAATTGAAGGCTCTTGTGTTCCCTGGGAGTCACGCTGTAGCAATGGGATTTCACGGTTTTAAAAAGTCCAGGGTACTGATATGAATATGTTAGGAGTCTATATGCTGTTGAATACTTGCGTTAGGGATCATCTGACTGCTGGAATCCTACTGTGATTTACCTTATTCAAAAGAATGCTTGAAAGGGGCTCTCAATCTGTAAAGGTGACAAACTTCAGTGCTGAAAGTAACAATGTCACTTAGCAACAATTTCAGGTGACCCTCTCTGAAAATGGCTAAAAGCCTTGAAATATCAGTTTCAGTGATACTGGTATCAGGCACCTAACTTTAGTTCAAGAAGCGAAACCTCTACATTTTGGATTTGAAGATACAAAACCGCAAAAGAATTTTTCATACAGAATGTGTTTATTCAATGCTACATTCGTATTATCAGGAAATTTGCTGAATGCTTTGGTTATTATTGGATTGTATCACAGATCTTGGTCTGATCCAAAGACCAACCAAGTTTATTGGGTTTATCAACTTAACTGAGTTTTAGCTCAGGTGAACTTTTGCATATTACTGAACAAGATGCTGCCAGTGCTGTGGGGCTGTTTTATTTTCAAGTTTTGGGTAAACAGTCAATTTACATCTTTGATAACATCATTATCTTTTTCTTGTGCCATTCCATATCACATCTCTACTTTGGAGAGAGAAGTGTCAAATTTATTGTGATGTATATGAGACGTCAGTGGGATTTGCATAGTTGATGGCGAAAGCTTAAAGGGGGGGGGAAGAGAGTTCCAGATATACAGAGAATTGCTGTAGATTTTGGGAAGCAAAGAATATTCTATCAAGAAAAACAGGAATGAAAATTGTTGGTCCAGTGATGAGTCAGAGTAAGCTACAGAAAGATGCTCAGGAATAATTTAACATATCTGCTTAGCTCTAGATGAGTAATATAGGGATGAATTTCACAATTAGAACAGGATTTAGAGTCTCAGTTCATCAAAATACTTAGGGACATGGTTAAATGCCTTGCTGAACAAGGATGGATTTTAAGCACGAGCCTAAGGGTATTTTCAGAAGTAACGCTACCACACTTAGAGCCAATCCAGGGTAACGACCCCCCTCCCCAGCCCCAGGATAGGCCGGTACCCAGAACAGACATGACGATGCACCTTACCACACTTTGCCCTGAACCATGGTAGTGCTTATCACCGGCTGTTCCCAGCGATGTTCTGAGATCACAACTGGTGGTAACAGCTACCACAGTTTGGGGCAAAGTGTGGTGAACATCTGGGAACCGCTGAACAGAAGTGATGGTGGTTGTGACCCCGGGGTGGGGTTAAGTGTGGTAAAGTGTGGCTAAGTGTGGTAGCATCACTTCTGAAAATACCCTAAGTGCTGATCAGGACCTTGGTGCAGAATATTGGAACTTGTATCACCTTTTGAGTAGAGGGGGGAATATTCTCCAGTTTGGGTGTAAACAGAGAGATGCGGAGGCTGCCTACCCCCAGAGCTGCTCCAGTGATGAAACCCCATGGCTGCCTGCTTGCAGCCTCACCTGGGTCTGTTTTAGAGAGATCTGGTGGATTCCCCAGCCTGCGGTCTACCCACATGGCACCCCCGCTGCACCATAGAGTTGCAGGTGTATTGCCCAATACTCTAGACTGGTACCTGCACATTTATGGTGTTGCCTAGGGCAATGGCTGGCTAAAAGCAGAGCTGTAGTGTGGGCCCACTGAGCAGCTCTGCTTCTGTCAGGGATGGGGGGAGGGAAAAGGGGGCTCCAATCAGGCTGGGGGGTTTCTGGCTGCCAAACACACCGCACCCACACACACAGCCTCAGCGGAACACCCTG
The DNA here is from genome assembly GCA_003113815.1 of Sphenodon punctatus. Classification (NCBI taxonomy): domain Eukaryota; kingdom Metazoa; phylum Chordata; class Lepidosauria; order Sphenodontia; family Sphenodontidae; genus Sphenodon; species Sphenodon punctatus. The sequence continues at coordinate 99,667 of QEPC01014093.1, read as the reverse complement.
GGAGGTCCCTTGTGAGGTATAAATGCCCGTCAGGATAGTGTATGGACCTCTCAGTCTCTCTGATACCAGGTCGCTATCATCATAGGGCGTCAGGAATCCAAGGAGCTGGAGGCCACAGTCATGCACCCAGCAGCCTTCACCACGCTGGAGGGGGGGAAGGGACTGCAAGTTGAGGAAGTGCAGGACCCAGTGAGGCAGGGAGGGACCCAGGCGCCAACGAGGATCATGGATAGAAGGGGGGGACACACACTCTGAAGGGAAGAAGGGAAGCTAAGCCCGGGGGGGGGGGTCCTCACATACACCACCCACACTGCCCAGTCACGTTCTCACTCGCACCACAGGGAAGAAAGGGAACAAGGGACTCACCCCAGACACAATAAAATCAATAGACAGAGGCAGCAAGACAAGCAAACCACAGTTAGCTCTTGCACGGGGTTGGTCTCATCAACTTGATAACCAGCGCTGAGTGTTCTGCGGCGCTGGCATTTATATCAGGTGCCCCGCTCCCTGCATGGGCACGTAGACATGATGAACAGTGTCAAGGGGGTGGGGCCTGTTCTTCACTGTCAGTGGGAGTCCTCCCGCCGCTGGGCGGCTGCTTCGCCGGTGGCAGAGATCTCTGTGCCGGGAGCGGTGGCTCTGCCACTGGTGCTGGTGGTGACAACCCTGGAGGCTGGGGACAGCCCCCTGCCTGACCCCCTGCACCCCCAATCAGCCCCGCTGGAGGAGGCGCACACAGGGGGACATAACAGTACCCCCCCATCGAGGTCCCCGCCCAAGGCCCCGCAACAGGCGCGGCTTCGAGGGGTAAAGGCAGTGAAAAGTTAGAACCAAGCAGGGGACATGGATAGCGGAAGCGGGCTCCCAGGAATGCTCCTCTGGGCCATAACCCACACTGTCCATGAGGTACTGGAGGTGCCCTTAATGCCTGTGGGCATCCAGGAGGGCCCGGACCTCGTACTCAAGGCCCAAGGGGGATACCCTAAAAGGGGTGGGGGGGAGAGGGGAAGCGGGTGGGTGCACGGGAAGCACTTTCTTTAGGAGGGACACATGAAAGGATGGGTGGATTCAGAGGTGAGGGGGTAGCTGTACCTTATAGGTTACCTCATTTAGCTTGTGAAGGATAGGGTCCAGGAGGGCCAGGACCTCGTACTCAGGGCCCAAGGGGGATACCATAACAGGGGTGGGGGGGGAGAGGGGAAGCAGGTGGGTGCATGGGAAGCGCTTTCTTTGAGGGACACATGAAAGGATGGGTGGATTTGGAGGTGATGCGAGGGGGTATCTGTACCTTATAGGTTACCTCATTTAGCTTGTGAAGGATGGGGTAGGGGCCAATGTACTAGAAGTCCAACTTGGCCGATGGTCAGGAGGTAGGGTAATGTTGGCGTTAATCCATACAAGGTCGCCAGGTTGAAACGAGGGGGCGGGGGTACGGTGTTTATCCGCAGCAGTCTTGTACTGTTGGCAAGCTTGTGCCAATGTAGTACTGGCAAGCTGCTGAGCCATATGGATCTTTTGCACAAGGAATCCGGCCACAGGGATTTGCTGAGATGGAAGATTGGGTACCCCAATCTGGGGGTGGAAGCTGTAGGACACATAAAAGGGTGATTCTCCAATGGAGGCGTTGGGGGTTTTGTTGAGGGCGAATTCCGCCAAAGGCAGCCAAGTGTACCAGTCATTTTGCAAATGGGTAGTATAACAGCAGAGGTACTTCTCGAGATTTGGATTCATTCATTCAACCTGTCCATTTGCTTGGGGATGATACGTGGTAGTAGGCTTTAGTGTGACATGTAGGGTGGTGAAAAACACCCTCCAAAAGTGGGAGATGAACTGGGTCCTTCAATCGCTGATGATCTCTTGGGGGCAGCCATGTAGCTTCATCACATGATGGATGAACAGCAGAGCTGTACGCTGGGTGGAAGGCAAACCCTTGTATGCGATGAAATGGGTCATTTCTGTAAAGTGGTCGACTGCCACCAGAATGGTGGTATAATTGTTAGAGGGGGGCAGGTTGATGATGAAGTCAAGCCCCACTGTCTGCCAGGGACCCTCTGGAAGCGGGGATAACTGTAGGAGTCTCGTCGGGGTCTGTCGTGGTGTTTTGGTCTTGGCGCACAACGTACATTGTTCCACATACCGGTGAACATCAGGTGCCATTGAGGCCCACCAGAATGAATGGTGGATTAATAGAAGAGTGTGCCGAGGCCCTGGGTGTCTGGAGAGGGGGGCTTCATGGTGGGCCCACAAGTTGTGGGGCCGACAGGAAGGGGGAACTCCTATTTTCTCTTTTCATTTCCATATCCCTCCTACCTTTTGTGCGGTAGGATCCTGGGCTTCCTGAATCTCTTGCTCGCTCACCTCCTGGATTTGCCAAAAGTTCATATACAAGGCAGCAAATACTTGGGGGTTTAGAAGAGTCCCGTGTCATCTGTCCTCCCTGCCCGCCTCCTCATTGTAGCAGGAGAGGGCATCTGCTAGGACATTTAGTCACCCCAGTTTGTATTGGATATGGAACGAAAACCGAGTGAAAAACAGGGCCCAGAGGGCATGGTGGGCATTGTGAATTTGGGTGGTCTGGAGAACCGTCAAGTTCTTGTGGTCCATGATCACTGTTACCGGGTATTTGGCCCCTTCCAAGTAGTGCCATCATGTTTCAAAGGCTGTTTTGATTGCAAGTAGCTCTCTGTCAAACATGGTGTAATTCCGCTTGGCGGAGGTCAGTTGTCATGAGTGGTATGCACAAGGCAGAAGTTGAGAGGAGCTAGGTTTATTTTGAAGCAACACTGCCCCAAGGGTGGTGCTGGAGGCATCGGATTCTATAAAAAATGGATGGTCAAAGTTTGGATGCTGGAGAAGAGGGGCTACAGTTGTTATGATATAGCTTGGGCCTAACTAAGATGCTAATCTCCCTGCTCCAATGTGCTGAATCAGAAATGCTTCTTTGATTCAAACGTGCCAGAACATACACGTCTGTGTTAAAATGTAACTAAACCAGAAGTGATTCTCTGACACAAACGTGACAGAAACATACACTGGATGTTATTGTAACTATCTTTGTGTTAAAATGTAACCAAGAGTACACACTGGAGCTATAATACTTGGAATGTAACTGTTGTAGGCCATTATGGCTGCTATGTAGGATTATATAGAATGCTAGAAATTAGGCAAGACACTATTAAGCACATGTGTTAATGCATTTGATTCAAAGAACAAAAAGTATTAGGAAGAATAATCAGAAATTGGTCAGAGAGAGAACAAATGATGCTGGAGAAGTGAGCAGGACTTCATGTTCCCCAAACAACCTATGTTGATAATTGACAGAAACATGGAGGAACCAGGATAGAAGGTCAGGAGCTGATAGCAGTTGAGCTGAACAAGCAAGAGTGTGGTCTTATCAGACAAATAGATGACTCTTAGAAGGATGTGCGGGCTAAGCCAGGGCCAAGGAGCTATGACCCCCACCTGCGGAGGGAGGAGTGGGCCTGACTCTACTGATCAGGACAAGCCTCACATCATGACTAAGCAAGAAGGTACCCCAGATCTGGGCGACCAATGGGAGTACTCCACAAGCTTAGTACTGACAACCCTGCACTCTGGATAATCATAAGACAGCCACCGCATATAAGGCTTGACTCTGGATTAGTTCTTTGCCTTCACGGTCCCCGATTGCTATCCCTCAGGGGAGCCAACGAGCTCAGTGATTGCCCTCTCTGGGATTTCTCCATAGGAAATCCTACAACGTGCCCAGCAAGGCACTCTCTCTCTCTCAGCATCGTTTGGGCCCTCTCCCGCCTTTTCCTGGAACCAAGATCATTGGCCGCTGATCACGTAACAATATGTGCTTTGTATGTATTTCTAGGTAGTTCATAGCAAATGAGAGCAGGATGTTAAATGCAAGCGTCTCTTTGATAATTGGTATGCTGATTGTTCAGATATTATTGAATAAATGCCTATTTGATTGAATAAAGATTCATTACTGAAACAGTAGCGGAGTAATTTCCCACCCTCTCAACAGTAGTATTTCCACTAGATCCTGAGAATTGAAAGGGACCTACTCTCTTGTAGGACTCAAAGGCAATTGTCTCTCTTGGATAGAGATATACTGGTTAGGATACAGGCAGTTGTCTCTTTTGGACAGAGATATACTGGTTAGGATACAGGCTGTTGTCTCTCTTGGACAGAGATATACTGGTTAGGATACAGGCAGTTGTCTCTCTTGGACAGAGATATACTGGTTAGGATACAGGC
>QEPC01014093.1:44774-85973 GCA_003113815.1 Sphenodon punctatus | reverse complement strand
TGTGTGGGGTGCCTTGGGGGAGGTGCAGGGGGGAAACAGCCTTGGGGGGGTGCGGGGTGCCTTGGGGGGTGCAGGGTGGGAAACAGCCTTGGGGGGGTGGGAAACAGCCTTGGGGGGTGCGGGAGGAGGATAGGAAGGAATCTTACTTACCTAGTGCTGGGAGCGGCAAAGAAGCGGCTGCAGCGCACCACCGGCAGCCATGTTCTTCTTTGAGCATGTGAGGCAGGGACCAGCATGCTGCTCCCTGCCTCAGGTGCCCGGCCCAAGGCATCTCGCCAGGGTGCTTTCAACAAGCGGCCTGGTGAGATCTTTCCTTGCACCCATTGAGCGCAATGGAAGCCCTAGCTCCTCCCTCCACAGCACGTCCTATACGTGCTGTGTAGATGGTGGAGCTCAGCCAGGCTGAGCGCTCAGCCACCCAAACCGCATTTTCCATTGGAAAACGTGGTTGGGCTTAGCATTTTTGAGCCTTCTGGGACCCACTCCTCTGGAGTGGATCCCAGAAGTCAACTGAAACAGCGCCGCAGTGAAACTAACAACAGCGCCGCAGTTTCACTGAAACAACTTGTTTCAGTGAAACTAACAACAGCGCCACATCAGCCTCTGCTCTGAAGCAAAGGCAAGGCAGAGGCTGCTGCGGCGCTGTGAGAAGTGGTGGCGAGGTTTTTTTTGTTTTTTTTAAACTAGCGGCGGCACCTGGCGGGCCCTTGGCGCTTGGGGGGTCAGTGCCCCAAATTTCCTGGGAGGCTAGCTGCGCCTGACAGTGCCTCTGACCAGGGGACTAACAAAGAGGGAGACACAGGGGAGAGCTGCTTCCCTGGGTTCTCGCAACAAGAGAGATGACCCCTTCAAAGCAGTGTCTGCCATCTCCACAGCCTCAAAATTCTGTCTCTGCTCCTTCTGCTGAGGAGGAGGTACAGTCAGGGCATGGAATATGGAGTCAGAGTCAGTGGATGCAAGGTGAGCTGGGAGTGGGGCAGACAAGGATGGGAGGAATCTTCCAGTCTGGAAGTACTTGGAGAAGCGAGAGCTGCTGAGGTGGCTAGGCATGTGGGGTGGGCTTCTGTGGTAGGCCTGAAGCCTCAACCAAAGCTTGAATCTGGCTATAATGAATGCACTATAAAAGAAATCAGGATAAAACACTTGACATTTAACTGAACTCTGATTCTGAGATTAACTGTTGGCAGCACAAGCTAACAAGCAGAATAATAACAATAATAATAATTAATAATGGTTGTCGTAAGAGATGAGGCACCTTGGATAAGGAAAGAATGCTCAAAATATCAAATCAAGATTGGCTCAAGGTATAGACATTTTGAAAATGGATAGACCTATGTAGTGTGTTAGATTATGAGAATGGGCCTTATCTATAAATATGGCCGTGAAAGTAGATTTGTTTTTGTATTAGCCTTGAGGGATGAATACTGAGATGATACCATTGTTGGAGACATCCAGGGTTGATAACTTGTGTAGTTTGTAAGGGAATGCCAATGTGAGATTTTTTATTTTTTTTTACAATAAACATAGTTCCAGTCTTTGGAATTGCATCGCATTCTGAATTATCATTTATCTGACATCAAGGTCATCTGCCAAAGAGCTTGGAGCTTGGCCAGCCCACAATCTGCTGTCCAGAGGTCCCCCATGCTTCCAACATCCAGTGGGGTCCAGAGGAAAGACTTCCAATGGTGAAGTCTTCCCTCAATTCAGAACCCTTGTGTGTCAGGGCAGAGTGTTTTGGGGCAGTTTATTTATTTATTTATTTATTTATTTGTTGCACTTTTATGCCATGCTCTCCTGCTTATGCAACTCGGGGCAGCTAACAACATTATAAAAACAAATAATATCATAAAATATCAAACATTTAAACAACCCAAACAAAAGAAAAACTACACCATAACCCACCCCACCCATCTCCCTCAGCAAAGGCCTGGCGGAACAGTCAGGATTTACACTGACTATGGAAAGAGAAGAGGTCTAAGGCCAGGTGGACCTCCAACCAGAGGGAGTTCCACAGCCACAGAATGGCCACTGAAAACGTCCTCCTCATGGTCAACATCTGGGGGACCTCAAGAAGGGCACCCCCAGCAGACAGCAGAGGCCAATCCAGGATCCGGAGGGTGAGGTGGTCCTGCAGATAAGTGGAGCCCAGGTTGTTCAGGGCTTTAAAGGTCAATACAAACACGTTGAATTGGACTTGGAAGACTATCGGCAGCCAGTGCAGAGAACGGAGCACCGGAGTAATGTGCCCCTGACGACTCGTCCCCCTAAGGAGATGAGTCACCACATTCTGCACCAGCTGCAGTTTCCGGACCATCACCAGGGGTAGCCCCACATAGAGCACATTACAGTTGTCCGTGTTGGAATGTGCAACAGTCACAAGTAAAAGCCCATTGCAAGCCCTGAAAGCTTAATATGGGGCTTGTCCAGTAGGGGGAGCGTCAGGGGATGAAACATTTTTTTTCCCCTCCTTGTCTCCTCTCTTCTCCTCTCTCCGTCCTGCATGTCCTCCATCTTGTCCCATGCAGTCGGTACAGTATGGAAGCATGTCTTCTGAGCTCTTAGTAAAGTTCTATTTTGAAGAAACTTCTGCTGTGTGTTATTGAACAGAAAACTAACTCTACAATAGTCCAAACTTGAGGTAATAAAATCATGGATGATCGTGGCAAGGTCAGAGTCCGAGACATACGCTTTAAGCCATCATACCAGATGTAATTGGCAAAATGTGCCCTTCGCCAAAGCTGCCACCTGGCCATCCAGGCGAAGGTGCGGGTCTAGGAGCACCCCAGACTACAGACCTGAGATACCAGGGGAGGATGGACCCCATCAATGATGGGGGCTATCACGCCCCTGGCTTTTCCCACAACCATCACCTTTGTCTTGTCAGGATTCAATTTCAGGCAGCTCACCCGCATCCAGTCCCCCACAGATGACAGTTGGCCATTTAAGGCAGCTAGCGTCGATACAGAAGTAGCACGAGTTGAGCTTCAGGTGATATCAGTGGTGTGGAACAGTGCAGAAGAAGTAGCAGCTGTGGGCTGGCCATGGCCAAGTCAGGCTAGCCAGCTATAAATCTGAGCCAGAGGAGAACGGGTCTGTGCCTGGACTCTTAAGTGGAAAAGGCTACCTTGAAGCTGCTAAGGAGGCAAGTACTTTCCCCAAGGCGTGCCTGAGAGACTGGGGACCAGGAAGCTTGGAAGCATCTGTAAAGTGAATTGGGAGGCTTTGGAAGTCTGAGGCCCGGGCCTGACCGAAGCCCAAAGAGACTTTGAAACTGTTGTGACTTTGTATTGTAAATAGCCTGCCAGAGTGCTGTGCTTGGCAGGGCTGGGGTTAGAGAGGGCCTGGGTTGCTGGAGGGGCTGCATTCCCAACCTTAGAAAGGCTTGCAGATACTGTAAAGAGCATATGAACTGAACATTAGTCCGAGAATAAATTGTGCTTAGAATTCCCAAGATTGTGGACTATTTGGGGCACCGTTCCTGACAATACTTACCACCTGGTACCACCACCCGGTTACACATTGTTTTGTCCTTGCTTGGGACACCAAGTACTCCTTCATTCAACTGGCTTTGAACAGGGGCTATAACACAGAATGCAGCCTGTGGTGTCTTCTCCTGCTGTCAGCAGGTTCTGTGAAGTGAGGTTTTGGCACAAGCAAACTTGTGCAAATCAACCCTAGCCGCATAGATTTAGCTTGTTTGCCATGGATGAAGTATGCATCATAATGGTAAGGAAGCTTGTCAGTAACCATAGTCCGCTAGTCAGCTTGTAAAATCAGGAGCTTCTCTTGTCAAGGACAATACCTATGGACAAAATAAGTCAATGTTAATTATATTTAATGGCATTTGAGGAGGTTAAGGAATTAGCTTTAGCAAGCATTAAGAAGAAAATAAAACATACATGAAACAAAGGGAATTGGTAGCGCCATTACTTACTTTTGATGGAAATTGTATTAGGGAAAATGCAGTTATATTAAACCTGTGTTATGAACAGAATTGGTGCTTAAGACGACCTAGAGAGCAAAGAACACCTATTCTATGTAGAATAATTCATATTGATTTTCATTAATTAAGTTCTCTCTGTAGAGATTTAAAAGTGTTTTAGAGAGCTTTGGAAAGTGAGAGCCGTGAAATGAACAGTGTCAGGTTTTATCCAGAAATCTCCTTTGTAGGGAAAGATGTCACACATGGTGATATCTGTTGCAGTGAAGTCAGGAATAATTACCTTCTGGGCTGGTGTAACGTTTGTGAGGATTTTGCAACCTAGATCATCCTTTAGAAATAGGTCCATAGTTGGGTGCAGAAGGATGTAAGAACTTGTCACAATCTAACCTCTAAAATACTAGGATTCTTTTTCTGATGTTATACATCAGGTGATCTCACTTGTAAATTTCAAATGCAAATAAAAGAAAAAGCCCACCTTCGATAGTTGTGGATAAATTATGCCCTTTTTGTAGATAAATGTGCAGAGGGGAGTACAACCCAGCTGACCCACCTCGTCAGAGCTACGTAGGTCCATGGGCTGGGCACACAAGCTGGGTGGTGGGATTATAAAACACCCCTCGTAGTGTGCTTCCTAACCAGATGGCTTCCTCTGGATTTAGAACACATTGAACAAAATAAGAAATTATGTTGCTTGTCTATTTGCACAGATTTTGATTATTGAGAATTTAATAAGATCACAAACCACTTCATCATCATCATCATCATCATCAATCTTTATTGACACGACCACTTGGTCGGTGCAAAATCATAATAAAAAGACAAAAAATTCCCATGGAGTACAAACAACAAAGAAGGAAAGCAACTTGTATAAGTTATAAACCAAAATACACACATTTTGGTCTGATCTTACTTCTGCCCTCCCACCTCCCCGTATCAACAGCAGCCCAGCCACTTGGAACTGGACCAGTTCCTAAGCCGCTGTTTCCTTCTTCAAGACATCCCAAACAACGGGGCTGTCCTCTACAACTCCACCTGAACCGTACTTCTTTTCTTAGCCAGCATAAACAAAAAGTTGGCTACCTTAAACATTTGTTTTCCGTTTGGGTTAGCCAAGATATAGCACAGTTTTTGGTCTTGATTCCACCACAGAGCCCCAGGGGGAAGAATCTCCCTAAACTGGGAGCAAATGTCTGCAGTTAATGTACAGTCAAGGAGGTAATGGGGTAAATCCTCTATAGACTGATTACAGTCACATAGCCTTTGGCTGAAAGGGCCTCTCAGCTGCCCCTCTAGAACTTTGGATGGCATCAACTGGAATCTACCCAGTGTAAGAGCCTTTGTCAGAGCAAAATTTGTTATATAGTCAAGGTGGGGCTCAAACTTATGTTCTATTTTCAACTTCCCATAGTGGGGGGCAAGTACTGATGCTGCCACTTGTGCTATATCTTGTTGTTTGTGGATATCTAATAAGCAGAATCCCAGGAGTCTCTTCAGTGATCTCCCTGGGTAACCCTTCAAAGCATCAAGGGAGAAACCAGTTCTACTGATGAGATAGCGGAAACGTGTTCTCCACGTTTGGCTGTTTTTAAATCCTTCTTGTTCTACCCAGCAGGTATGCGGCAAAGAATCCGTGGGCATATTAATTAATCTAGACCAGAAAATTGCAGATGGTCACCTCTACTGAGAGGACACCTGTTTTGATCCTCAAGAAAGGTACTGGAGTGTAACTTGGGGTCCCCAAGACCCTTATGAGAATCTTGTTTTGGACTGGTTCCAAGAAGATGCGTCGAAGCCCCACAGCTCAGCTCCATACAGTGCCTGAGGGATGAGTTTATGTACGAGTAGCTGGAGGGCTGGTTTGACCATCTTCCCACCCCTAATAGCCCAGAAGTTGACAATTCCACCAGCTGTTTGCTGAGCTTTTAACTTGGTAGTTGCCAGTTGCTGGGGCCAAGAGCCTGAGGCAGCAAACACCAGTCCCAAGTATCTAAACCGGGAGACCTGCTCAATCCTAACTCCGTCCAGTTCCCATCTGTGCATATGCACCCTCCTAGAAAATATAACGATCTTGGTTTTGCAGTAATTAATTTTAAGTTTTTCCCTACTGCAGTAGTCACCCAACACCACCAATGCCTTTCGCATTCCACTCTCTGCAACAGAGTACCACCATATCGTCTGCGTACAATAAAATTGGAAGGGCTCTCCTGCCTATGTGTGGTGCAAAAGTTATCTAAATTCTGTAGAGTTTTGGCTACGTATTACTAGGGTGGTTAGTAATAGATGAGCGGGCTGGCCCTTCTATGGTAAATTTGACTAATAACGGGTAATGATCACTCATTCCAGCGGGTATAACTGTAAATTCGAAGAAATTTTCTAAATATATTTAGGGGATGCATATATAATCTATAACACTAGCCCCTAACACCCCCAAGAAAGTAAAGGCGCCAAATCTATCCGATTCTTCTCTCTCATTTAGAATACACCAATTTAATCTAAAGAGACATTTCAAAAACTGGAGTCCTTGGGAATTACAGACAGAGTCCGTAGAAGCATGACTCAATCCTGGAAAATAGTCATCTGGGTCTAACCCTAACCCCTCCAAAATTTTGCTCTCGGAATTCCCTGAACTAGCATTTACATCACCAGCAACAACCGGGATATGCTTTGGATACTTTCCAGCACATTCCTCAATTTCCAATGCGTGCCAAATTTCAGATCTCTCTGTGCCATCCTTGGAACATGGAATATAAACATTTATAATTATTTATAATTATTACCCCTCCATGGAAGTCCTGTGTAAATGTGATTGCCATGGTGTTAGGAGGGGAGTTAGCAACCTCGTCCCCTTACAATTCCAGCTCTTGCCGAGCAAAAATGGCAATCCCCAGCAGGGAACAAAATCAACCATCCTTCCGGAGGTTCGACCCGAACCATGTCCGAAAGCGTGGTCAAAGCAATTCCCACCGGGAAAAAACAAAAAGTAACATCTGAATGACAACCACCGGCTGGAATCAAGCAAAATGATTCCCAGTCAGGGACAAAGCACGCAGCGTCACTGCCAGGCAAAGAGCAACAACACAGGCCGGGGAGGGAGATTTAAAGGGCACACAGCAGCAGGGGGACGTGGCAGGATGGAGCGAGGTGGAAGTGAGAGGAGAGAGGAGGGCGAAAGAGCAAGGGAGGAGGAGGAGGAGGTGGTGCAGGTGGAGGCAGTGGTCGTGCTGCACATGGAGGCGATGGAGGTATAGCAGCAGCTGCAGCAGCAGCATCCGGGACGGGCCGCCCTGGAGACGACAACTGGCCCGGGGGACAAGGCACCCCAGAAACGGGTAAGGGGATGGAAGGGGTGGTGGTACAAGTGCACAGGGGCACCAAGGGAGATGAGCAGGCTGGTGGTGGTGGGGGGGACAGGGGGAAGGGCCGCGGGGCTGAGGCAACCCAGCAACCAACTGCCCCCCCTTACGACCCACAGACATGGAAACGGGCCCGGGAGCCCGAGCCCCTGGAGGCGGCGGGAGCTGGCCAGGCGGTGGTGGAGAAGGAGGAGGACCGGGAGGGCCCATGTGGGAGACAGCCATACCACCAAGGGGGGCAATGGGGGCACAGGGAAACCAAGGACTTCATCAGGATCTGGGAGACCCTGGAGCATCAGCAGGAGCTAGTGGTGAACCAGAGGAATGAGCACGTTTACATGGAGATTATGCGGGACATGGAGGCGGTGGGGCAGGACCGTGGCCAAGTGCAGATCGAAGGTCAAGGAGTTCAAGAGGGGGTACAAGGCCATCAGGGACAACAACTAGTGGTCTGGGCACAGAGCCTGGACCGTCCCCATCTATGACGCCCTGGACCGCATCCTTCACATGAAGGGCTCCATTGTCGCCCTGCACCTCGTGGGGAGTGCAGTGGTCCAGGGCAGGGAATTGGCTCAGGTACCCCCTCCCCTTGCTGCCCCCCTAGAAGGCACCAGCTCCAGGGGACCCGCCCCCAAGAGGAACACCCCGGGACCTCGGGGACCATCAGGCCCCCTCGTGCACCAGTCCTGAGAGCCCCCAGCCCCTGTCCTGACCAGGAGAATCCGAGGCCATCACACTGGTTACCCTCAGCCAGTGGACACAGGGGGACCCCAATAACACAGAGGGACTGGCCTTGGAGGGCTCTGAGACCAACACAGATGGTAAGCAAGTGGGTGGGAGGGGAGGTGGTCTGGGGGGATGGGCCAAGGGGGGGAGGTGGCACACCAGGCACGGGGCCACCCCCAGCAACCCCGGGCACCCCAGACCACAGGTTCAGCCCACCTCCACCCAACCCCTCCCATATCCCCACAGGGCATGGCATTCCCCGGCACCTGAGACAGGCAGGCCAGGAGGACAGCAGAGAGCAGCCCCGGGAGCTGCCAGAGGTCCCAGGTGAGGCACACTGGCAAATGGGGGTAGAGAGCACCGGGGGAGGCTGGGCGTGGGACCTGGGGCATGCAGTGCAGGGGAGGGGGGCCTGGGCACAGGGAAATGTTGGGGGAGGACACTGGCTGCCAACCCGAGGGGGGGCACGACCCCCCAGCCATGCCACAGGATAGGGGGCAGGCAGCTGGGGTGCCTAACCAACCCCTGTGTACCCCAACAGGGCGACCTGATGGGTCCCAGCAAGCCAGCCCCGTGCCCCCAGCGCAATGGATGCGGGAGTACCGGGCACAGGTATGGCACCGGAGTGAGGAGCAGGTGGAGGACATTGTCCGCTCAACCACAAAGCAGGGCGAGCGGATGATCGCTGCCATCGATCGGATGGAGGCGGCCATGGAAAGGGCCATGCAACAAGTGGAGGCAAGGGACCAGAGGCTGCAGGTGGAGGTCCGACTGGAACGGAGGCGGGAGCGCCGGGAGCACAACAGGTAAGTGGAGGCATTTGGGCAGCTAGAACTGGTCATCGACAGGATGGTGAGGGAGCATTCGGCCAAGATGGACCGCTCCCACGACATCAGCACCTCGCTGCTCCTGCACGCGGGGACCATGAGCGCGTACGTGATGGCAGCTGCCCCGCCAGACAACCTGCCCGCCCCGGCCCTGATGCTGGGCCCCTCGGCACCCCCACCACCTCCGCCACTGTCCCAGCCACTGGCACACTAGCTGGGCCCGCGCATCCGTCTCCCAGTCCCTCTAGGCCTCTGGAGGGAGCAGCCACCCAGGGGGGCTCCTCTGGCCCCAGGTCCGCCGTCCCTCCCACCACCGCCTGCCCCTCAGGACACCAAGGCCTCCCAGGACACTGTTGGGGACACTGACATGGGGGATGGGTGGAAAGGGGGAGGGCGGCCTGAGGGAGGGGGAACATGGCACCTGTAGGTGGTGGTCACAATAAATGTACAGGCACCACAGTCACCTCCGTGGTTCTGTTCATGGGTCCAGGGCTGGGGGCGGATGGGCGTCGAGGGGCGCGCCCAGGGTGCTGGTGGGGGCCGCGGGGTGGTGGAGATTGGGGTGTGCACACTCATGCCTCGGCCTCCCGGCTGATCTGCCTGGAAAGGGCTGCACGGATGTGCTTTGAGTACCGGTACTCCCGCGGGTTCTCTGTATTCACACAGAGAGGCACGGGGTCAGGAGGGCGCCGGGGCATGGGGTAGTGGAGGGCAACCCCATCGGTCTCGCACACGTTGTGCAGCACACAGCAGGCTCTGATCACCAAGGCCGAGGTCTCCACCGTGTAGTCCAGGTGGCCCGCAAGGCTCCTCCAGCGCTGCTTGAGGACCCCGAAACCCCTCTCGACCACAGTCCTGCTTGCACACAGGTGGGTATTGTACAGCACCTCCACAGGCTTCCTGGTGACAGTGTATGACTTAATCAGCCACCGGGTGAGTGGGCAGGATGGGTCCTCCAGGATTCAGGGGGGCATCAGCACCCCCTCGATCCGGGTCATCCCCATGTCCATGAAGTCCCCGCAGTACATCGGGCATAGAAGGGTGAGATTGTCATGATCCGGGCATCATGGCTGCATCCTGAGTGGCCCGTGAAAATGGCTATGAACTGCCCCTGTTTTGTCCACAACCGCCTGCAGCTGCAGGGAGTGGTACCTGTGTCTGTTGACATATTTTGCAGCCTCTCCATCTGAGGGGTGGAGGATCTTGATGTGGATGCCGTCCATGGCACCCATGCAGTTGGGGAACCCTCCAGCCATGAAGTCAGCCATCACGGCCTCCTGGTCCACCAGCTGGATCGCTCGGTCCAGGATCATGCCCTCAACTGCCTCGCAGATTTCTCGCAGGATACCGGTGATGGTGCTCACCCTGACACTGAAATGCTGTGAGACGGACCAGCAGGAGTCGGGCGTTGCTAGTGCCCAGACCCCAATGGCCACCTGCTGGACCATGGGAATGGGGGTCTGCATGGGGGTGTGCTGCTGCTCCAGCCATGGCGTTAACAGCTCCACGAGTCACAGTAGGGTGTGCCTGTCCATCCGAAAGTGCGCTCTCCAGGCGGTCCCATCCCACTAAGCCAGCGCCCTGGCCCACCATCCCTGTGCCCACTCCGTGACCTTTAGTCACCGGGCAATGGGCATGGTGAGCTGGACAGTGTGGCCCACGCTCTCCCTCCACCACTGGAGCCGGCCGGCTGCCTCGTGGAGCACTGCAGCCTGCTGTCGGGCATGGATGAGGGCCTGCCTGGCTGTACCGGACACCCGCTGGACCCTGAGCCATCCAGGGAGCATCTGCGACCATGGTGGGCTCGCTGGGCTCTGGCAGCACTCCAGGCCATGCTCATCCACAGCCGGGCAGCCAGATGCACCTCTGCGGTCTGGATGCACAGGAGGTCCGTGTGCGAGCGGTACCACTCAGCGCAGACTGCGAGGTGCATCCCGCAGGTGCCCAACCGACCCAGATCCATGGTGAATGGGGGCCCAGGTGGGTTGGAGCCACACCCGTTATAGTCTGGGGCACGTGTCACCACACCCCCTGTTCGCGATCTGCCTACCGGTCAAGGGGCCCTGGATCACCTCTGCCCCCCCACCGGCTGGGCCAGCTCCCACAGGGTGACAGGGGTGGGGTGACAGTGGGTGTCCCATTGCGCACACCTGCGGTCCCTGCATGGGGCCTGGCGCATAGTCCAGCCTGTGCCCAGGCGTGTGCGGCCTGCAGCTGCATTCCTGCTGTCATCACCTCCCACCTCTCTGTGTTTTGACTGCCTATTGTCTTCGCCGCCCTGAGCTGTGTGTAGGATGTCCTGTATGTGTGCTCAATGCCAGCAGCTGTGCTGGGTCCGCACCCCATGCCTTGCTCATTAGCCAGGCACTGTTGTGGCCTGTGGCCTTATCGCTTGGCCTTAGAGCTCCCCTGCTTCCCCTCCCGTCCCTCCTGGAATTGTAGGGCCCCTCTTGCCTTACATTTAGTCTGAGGCGTGTGCTGGACCATGGCTGGCAGGGCTTCCCCAGGGCTCGCGGACCCCTCCGCCCCAGCGCTCCCCATAGCTGGACCTTCTGCGAGACCATGGCCCTGTATGACTTGTGGTATTCCTCGGCCATGCAATTGCTCCTGAGCTGCCCGGACAGCCTCACTGGTGCCTATGTGAGTCTGAGCTCCAGTCTGCGCTACTTTGGCTATGAGGCAAGCGCCCGCGATTTCTGGCTGCACGAGAAGATGCTGGGCCTGTGTCCCTTTCCTGATGGGCACATCCTGGAGATGAGGTGCGCGCATGTGGGGTGGTCGGCAGTGGAGACCGTGTCTGCCCTATCTGTGTGCAGCCTGGCCACCTACATGGCCTGTCTGATGGAGGGGGCCCCTGCCCTGGCCGTTTCCTTCTTTGGATGTGTTCACAGGGCCCGTGGGTACCAGCGGTCCCATGGGGCGGTCTATCACCAGCTGTTGGAGCTCGGTCACCTTCTGTGGCCCCCCGCTGCTGACTATGGCTTGTCGGAGCCTGCCGGGGCGGAGCTACCAGTGCTGGCTGGTGTGTGGTCCCGTTCTGATGTGCAGGTGGGGCTCGCCGTGCAGGGTCCATTTGAAGCGTACTACCTGGTTGCTCACCACATGGCAGCACTGGGATACCATTGGGGCATGCTTTCGTGGCCCCACTTCATGCATCTGGCGGGCCACCCAGCTCCGGGCCCCTTTGTGGCCCCCTGCATCTGGCTGCGAGGCCCTCTGTGCCTTCTGGGCCCTGGTTGCTGGCCCCGCTGTGAGCTCCCGCCTCCGCCCTGAGGCCGTGGGTCGCTGCCCGCTCCCTCCATGATGTCCCACCTTGCTGCTGTGCTGCCTGCTTCCTGGGGTTCCGCTGCCCCTGCCTGTGGCTCTGGGCCCCCTCCATGGGCCCCCCTGTCTGCCTCTGCAACTGGTGTTCCTCTCCGTGGCTGCCTTCTCCAGTGGCCATGTCCTGATCTCCGAGCCACCACCCAGCACCCCGGGATGCTGCTGACCTTCCTAGTCCGCCTGCTATCCCTCCTGTGCCCGTGCCCCCCCGTTGGGTGACTCTGTGACCGCAGGGTTCTGGAGCTCCTGGACTGCACCTCCTGGCACCCTCCTGGGGTGTGTGTGTGTATTTAGACTAGCTGTACGGCTCCGACTCTCCTCCATCCCATCCATCACACCCTCGCCGGTGCTTGGGGTGCCTTTATGCCTCCTGGACCGTTCCTGGGCCGCTCCCTGTTCCATGTGGCCTCCCCCTGTGCCTGTGTTCTGCCCATGTAGGGTCCCCCCATTTCGGGACTGGCTGTGTAGCTGTGGGGGTGCCCATGCAGGCTGTGCTGTTGTGAGTGTTCTGGATGCCGTTCCCCATGTCCGGCCCTGCCCCTGGGCCGGTTCCCCCCTGCTCCCTGTCCCTGGCCCCCCTACCTCCCCCCTGTGCCCATTGTGCCATGTGTGTTGTCTGTTCCGCTGTGTCCCCCCCTTCCCTTCCTGTCCCGTATGGGTGTGTATGCGCCCGGGCATGTGTTTTTGCTGTGTGTTCCACTGTGACCTCGTTGTCGCTGTGCCTACTATGTGTGCCGCCTCAGCGGCTCTTCTCCCTCCTCCCCCTCCCTTCCCATTTTCCTTGTATGGGCGTTTCCTTTTGGCGCTTTGGGCTTCCTTTGCCCTCGGCTGGCCATGTCTGCCTCCTGTCCCTCCCTGGTGCCTTCTGGGTGTTTTGACCACAACTGGGAATTGGTGTCACATCTGTTGCACTGCCCCGGGCCATGGTCTGTCTGTCTGATTCCTTGCTGTGGTCCTGGTCCCATCAAGTCTGTTCAGGGCCTCCCTGGACCACGGGGGTTGGTTGGGCGGCTTGCCACCGCTGGGAATCCACTGTGGTGAATCGGGACCGCATAACATCTGAAATCTTCCTCAGTTGCCCTCTGAGTTGCAATCCTGGTCCTATTTACTAGAGGAGCGTGTAAATTTCTCTCGTTTAATTTTCCTAATTGGGAAAGCAGATGTTCCATACATTCTAAAATTTCTCTTTGACCGGCCAAACCCAAAGGAGGAATACAAGGCTTACTGTGGTATTTAGATTTATCCATTCCCCCCTCAACTACTTCTGTCTCCATACTCTCCCCCAATGCTAGATCAATGAGGTCATCCTCAGGAGTCTGTACTGGGCCCTGGGGTGGAACCTTTCCCAGATTGCCTTAACGTGGCTCCCTTGCTAGCTTATTCGTGATCATAGGCTGGGAGGTAATAACATCCTCCCTGGGCCGTGGCCCAGCCACTACAGTGTCAACCGCATTTGCTATCCCACCATTATCACGATACATTCTTGATATAGGAATCGCTCTATCCCTCAGGGAGTCCTCTTTCTTAAAGATAAGGGACACCAGCTGTAGGGAACTGAAGGTGATATTAACCACCCAATGCCCCCTAGTATGACACAACAGATCAATGGCCAAAATGATAGGTGCCTGTAGTGCCTGTAGTAATACCCAAAGGTGTTCCGCCACATCCAGGGAAGTGTTCCAGAAGGGTAAATGGCCAGAAGGTAAAGAGAGTACTGTAAAAAATATATTATGAGGGCGGAGAACAAACTTTCCTGCAGCTCCCATATATATGGCTTGATCTTTAGGCTGTTGAGTAACCCTGGGATCAGCTATCTCCTGTTGTCTTAGAAGCAGGGGGATTATACTCGGGTCTGCCTTAACCAGTGGATAGGCAATCATATTTTCCCCCGGGAGGGTATATTTTGATCCCTGGATACGAGTTTCAAAAGCTCCTCCATCCTTGAGTCAAAGTGATTAAATTGGGCAAACAAGAAACAGACTGTCTGAAATGTCAAAAGCACATGTTCATCTAGGAAGGAAGGAAGGGTCAAATCCTCTGTACCTATAAGAGAATGGTGTACAGGAGCCACAGAGGGCCAACCCATGGTCTCAGAGTTTCTTTGAAGGGGGGATTTAGCAACAGCCCCCAAGGTTAATAACTCAGCCTCCTGTAAGTAAGCAAGCACTGAAAAGCGGTTTGTAGTGGGAATGGTCCCTATCTTATTTAGACCCTTGGAGGCAGCATTAACAGTCATAAAACTTTCAATTTTCCTTTGCTTTGGCAGTTTCACCACGGGTGGTGAAATAATAGCTGCCTCAGCGCGGGTATACTTGAGACTCGACATTCTCTTTTAATATAAACCTCTTCAGTGGTAATACCCCTACACCCAATATCTCCACTGCTAGTGTAGGTAGGCCCCACGCCAATACCCAAACACAGATGTTGGACGGAGGGCTCTGGCTCTCTGGGCTTCTCCAAGGGCACCACAAGGGCAACACCCTTGAGCTCTCGCCCTTCGGCTCATGCCAAGGCTCGCACCCTGGAGTCCCTGATCCCTTTTCTTTCTGCAGGGAGAAGGCTCCGCCTCCGCTCCTCAGCGTCCCCGCTCTCCCCTGGCACACAGGTGAGTCTCTACTGATTAGTTAACTGGGCAGTGGCTCTGCCCAAACATCCCCTCTTTCCACAGTGCCTCGATTAGTCTGGGGCTTACCAGACCCGTTTCTTTCTGCAGGGAGAAGACTCCACCTCCGCTCCTCGGCATCCCTGCTCTCCCCCGGCACACAGGTGAGTCTCAACTGATTAGTTAGCTGGGCAGTGGCTCTGCCAGAAAAGCCCCTTTCTCCACAACGCCTCGATAGTCTGGGGCTTACTGGACCCTTTTATTTCTGCAGGGAGAAGACTCCACCTCCACTCCTTGGCGTCTCCGCTCTTCTCCGGCACATAGGTGAGTCTCAACTGATTAGTTAGCTGGGCAGTGGCTCTGCCCAAACAGCCCCTCTCTCCACAGCGCCTCCAAGCTAAATCATTCGTCCCATTCTGTATTTCTGATAACTGCTCCCTTCAGGCAGTTTAGTCCCTTTATAAGGACTGTAGCTGAAGAGAAAATCTGATAGTACCAATCCTCAATGCACACAAACCACTTACTCTGGAGCAGTTGCGCTTCAATGGACTTCTCCAGAGTAAGTGGTTTGTATATCATGGCCTAACTCTTTCCTTGATTATTGCGTTCTAATTAATTTTGGACATTAGGTATTATACATTTAGTTTTTCTATAAATTATATTTTATTTTAACTAATAAAATTAAAGGTGTCTCTCAAACCTCTTCTTTGGCTAAGCAATGTGTATATAAAAATATGTGAGGCAGTCTGGCATGCATAATTAATATTAATTGACCATTGTTGGCTGTTCTGTTGTGCTTCGCACAGCTGTCATCCTCTCTCATTCTCTTTTACAGTTAGCCAAAGACTGCTGCATTTAAGCTGTCATGCATTAGGATCCATTTAGTCAAATATTTCAGCTGGCCAGTATTTATTGTCACTGAGTTATGTCAAATAGGAAAAGTTTGGAGCTGTGTGACTTTTCTGGGCATTTGTAATAGCATTGTTTGCATAGTTTATATAACTATTAGGTGTAATGCAAAAAAACAGTTTGTAAATTAATCTATAAAATGCTCTCTATACACCCCATACTACAATATATGGAGACCACACCTACAGCCTTGCAGCAGATATTGTATGTGTTGCATACTATATGGCTAAAACAACTCTGGGTAATTTCAGACATGACAGGCCCAGAGGCCCACCACGCTGAACCACAGACCATTTCGGATCCCGGTCAGGAATCAGTCCGGACGTCCTTTAGATGTGGAGGCCTGATTCTGTAGGGGGATCGGGAAGGGGGCTGGACTGTGCTGGGAGGGAGTGGGGCTGCACGGTGCAACATGTGGCCGCACAGCCTCACCCCCCCCCACGGTCCCCTGGCCGCCCACCTTCCGGGAGACAGGCTGGCGCAGTGGCCAATATGGCTACTGTGCCCGATCCCGTCCCGTGGTCGGGACCATGATCCGGCAGGGCTGAAGGTAACAGACGTTACCTTTGGACCTTTATGGATCGTGGTCAATCCAACCATGGTTGGGGCCCGATTCCACCACAATTCTGGACCTCCGGGAGGCCGGAGGTCCAGAATCGTGGTCATTGTGATTCCCGCCCGAAGGCTCACTGTGGTGAACATCTGGCAGAACTCACATCAGACGTTACGGGAATCATGTCCACCACAGAGGATTCACTGTGGTTGACCGTGATCTCATAACGTCTGAAATTACCCTAAGACTCTTCCAAATTGTAAACTGTATTTGAAATTTAATTTCAATTAAGCGTTGTACACAGTTTTAAATATTTGAATATTTGCTTGATCCTTGACCTGGTTAAAGCTTTATTAGTTTTATTGTATTTCTTATTTGATATTTCTTATTTGGAAATTAATTGTTCTAAATTTATTAATTTGGACTGAAATTCACAAATCACTTCAGAGTTACTTCACTGAAGTCTGGTGAGCTTCAACAGAGCAACTCCAGAGTAAGTGATTTGTAGACTGTAGTATTTATTTGGAAAATTCTTCATTCAAAATTGTTAAAATTTACACTGCACTACACTTACATTGTTAAAATAATTTACACTGCGCCTTGTGATGACAACCAACCAATCACAGGATACCAAATTATTAACTCTCAACTGATGACATATCAAATGACTGAATATCAGTTTTTAAATTAACAAGTACAGAAGTATCTCCTATTTCCCCTCCCGATCCACAATCCTTCTGCTAGGTTAAAAACGGGATACAGGTTTCAAATTCCAAATTGAAATTTCATCTGGATGCTTTATGTGGAGCTACACTGCAATGACTGTTTGGAATCTGCAGCTGGTACAGAATTGACAGCTCACCTTCTGTTGGAGGGAGGCTGTAGAGACTCTGGCACATTATACTTGTGCACTGGCTCCAAATAGCTTTCTGGATACAATTCAAGATGCTGGTTTTGACTTATAATGTTCTAGGCAGCTTAATCCTCATATATTTGAAGGACCACTTCCTCCCCTATGCCCCCTGAGGTCAGCCAGGAGCACCCTTGTTAAAGTACCATCAGCACATCAGGTTCAGAGATAAGGGTGGACAGAGGGACATTCTGAGTGGCTCCATAGTAGAACTCTCTAGGTTTGTCAAAGGCAGCGTAAGATATTTTTAAAAGGGCTGTGAAATTCATTATTATTTTTTTAATTACTCAAACGAACAAGGCTCCCGTCATTTTAATAATTAAAATACTACAATGAATGATAAAGGTAACCAAAATGGATGAAAATGAAGGAAAAAAGCATCCATTTTTGTTATGAAAATAAGTAAACAAACATTGCACATACGCAAATAGTCACTATGGCCGTTCTGTGCATGCATGCCGTTTTCCAAAGGGGCACCGATGCTGCCGGAGCCCTTTTGCACAGAATGGCCCCAGTGGCCATTTTGCACATGTTCAGTGATTTTTTAAATTTTTTTTTTTAAAAAATGTAAAATATTAAAAAATTCACTGAGAATAGCCAAATGGCCACTGGGCCATTCTGCGTATGTGCACCCTTTTCCAAAATGGTGATGGTAGCATCAGCGTCAATTTAAAAATGTTATTTTTAAATTATTCCTAATAAAATTAAACAACCAAAAAACCAAACTAAAAACAAAGACAAACGGTTTTGTTTACGAGAACCCCTGAAAATGAAGATTTTTGTTTGAAATCGAAAATGAAAAACTGAAACAAAAATGAACGCTGCGACTGCTGCACACCCCTAATTTCTACTATGTATGGCCAAGCTTTTGGTCTGTGGGAATGGGGTTAGGGAGGTGGAGTTGGGCTTTCTGGAGCTTTTTTATTTATTTTGATTTATTCATTATTTATTTATTTCGGAACATTTCTAGTCTGCTCCCTCCTGCCCACATGGCAGCTCGGGGCGGCTCACAACCAAATTGACAATATAAAAACAATTCAAGAATTAAAACAAATACATAAAATGTATAAAAACTCATTAAAAGAGCAGAACCAAATCCCCCCATGTCCCAACCCTCCCACCCTACCCATCATTATGCACATGTTTGTTTTTTCTCTGTTGTTACCCACTTTGAGCCTTGACCTGATGAATATTTGGATCATTTTGAATATTCATTTCAGCCCTAGTTGTTGTTGTTGTTAGTTATTATTATTTTATTTATTATTTACATACCACTAGGAGTAGTGTATGTGGTGCTGTACAATCTATAATTATAGAAAGCTCCCTGCCCAATGGGCTTACAACCTAAGTGACATGGGAGGGGGAGACATGGGAGAGGTGAACATTGGGAAAGACAAGGATACATTCATGAGGTTGAGAAGTTGAAGGTGCATGTGCTTAACTAAGTTACAGGGAACTAACCTAGTAACCTAGGGTATTTTTAGACATGACGATACCACAGGTGCCCATGCTTACCCTGGCATGGCCACCCATGGTGGTGTCATGCTTGTTCCTGCTCACTAGGTGTTTATTGTGTGCAAACACTCTCCAGACTAGGGATGTGCAAATGCGGTTCGGATGTTCGGTGTTCAGACCGAACTCGGCATGTTCGGTTGACCGAACCGAACGTCCGAACTGAACGTTTCAACTTCTGAACAGTTCGGAAAAGTTCGAAAAAGTTCAGTTGAGTTTGGGAGGGAAAAACATGGTAAACAAGCCCAGGGAGGAGAGGGGACAGCTCAGGAGCAGACTTCCTGGAGCCAAGGGTGGAGAGGCTTGGAATAGCAGCCTGCCTGACCCATCGCAAGCCCTCTTTGCCTCACACCACTGGCTTCGAAGGCTGTCATTGGCCACAGGCTAGCATACACGGAGCCAATGGGGCTTGTGGAAAGGCGGGCACAGCAAAGAAACAAAAGTCATTGCCCTCCCCCCTTCCAAATCCTTCTGAGCTAGCCACTGATCATTTCAGCAGAGTTGTCAGAAGTCTCCCTCTCCCAGCAGTTTGTGTTTCCTCCCCAATCCATTGCCATCCTCCTCCTATTCCAACACATTTACCTACCTAGATTCATTTATTTACTTTAGATTAGATAGATTTAGGAGTTATTTTTTGTTTTTACCCCTCCCTGTGTTTCCTGTGTTCAATCTTCCTTCCTCCCTCCCCCTCCATTGAATCCTTTCCCTCTCCCTGTACATATTCCATCCCTGATACCCTTCCCCTGTTTTTTAAAATTCATTTAGAGTAGCATTAGATTGATTTAGGTTTCATTTCAGTTTTGTACCCCTCCCTGTGTTGTTTGTGATTCTCCCCCACCATCCCATATTATATATATATATATATATATATATATATATATATATATATATATGTATATGTGATGCACTTCTGGTAGCCAGGGCAGGACATGGGGGCACACGAGCGACACAGCTCGTTGAGGGACAGCCATCGCCTCAGCACCGGCAGATACCTCCTCCACAGAACTGCTGTCTTCCTCGCTCTCCCCAATCTCAGGAATGTCCCCCTGCGAAGGGGAGTACTGGGACCCAGAGGCTGCTGGACTGTCCATAAATTTTGTGCTCACCAATTTTGGCACAACTGCCATGGCGAGGCACCTCAAATCATGCTGTGCTGCTAAGCAGGCAGGCAGGGGCAGTGGACGCCAGTGGGTTCCCGGCTGCAGCATCCAGTCGTACGCCTCCATCAGCAGGCAAGCATCCTGCTCCACCAGGTGCCTCTAGGAGCAGGAGCAGTATTCCTGCTAGGGTGGAAGCACAGCAGCAGCAGCCTCGCCAGCAGCATCAGAGCACCATGGAGGAGCTGGGGTGGGGGAAGCTGCCAAGTCAGTCGGCAGCTGCAGGATGTGGTGGGTGGCGTGGCTTTCAGGAGAAAGCCACGCACCTATTGGGGGAAATGATTGCCATGGATGGGCAGCCCTTCGCCATGGTACAGGACATGGACTTTAGGTGGCTGATTGAGTTCCTGGCCTCCCAGTTTCAGCTGCTGTCCCGTAGCACCCCAAGTCCTAAAGTGGTTCCATCTCTGTACTGGGCTCTAAAGGAGCGGGTGAGGGAGCAGCTGTCTGGGGGGGGGGAGGGGACACTGTCCACTTCACCGTGGACCTGTGGTCCACCAGGAATGCCCAGCACGCCTACCTGGCGGTAAAGGCGCACTGGTGGCAGGACCTGGAGGCAGTTTTCAGGAGTGGCAGGAAGGGTCCTGAAGCAGGGTATCTGTGGGCCCTGCTTCAGGCTGAAGTTATGGATGTCCCCCACACCTTTGTAAACACTGAGGCAGCCCTGACTGCCATGTTGAGGGAGTGGGTCACACCAGGTGCGGCCTTCACCAAGGGATGCATAGTGATGGACAATGCAGCAAACATAGTGAGGGTAGTCTGCGATGGTGGGTTCACCAGCATCCCTTGTGCTGGACACACCCTTCACCTGGTGGTCAGGGATGCTCTGGGCTTGGGGGAAAAGGGGATTGGGTCAGGCACGCGTAGCTCCCTGATAGAGCGGGGGAGCGGGGGAGCAAGCTGGCCGGCTTTTTTAACTGGCCAGCTTAACTGGCCAGTTGTACCCTCCAGGGTACAATGGGGTGGAATGGGACATCCTCTCCCAAACGGTCTTTGTTCTGAGACCATTCCTGGCCATGACGGAGACCATCAGCTCCTCCACAGCCAGCATCAGCAAGGTGACCCCTCTGGTGCAGAGTCTCCTCAGAAGGCTGGACGAGATTCTCCAGGGGCAGGATGGTGGCCCTGAGGGCAGGAAGCTGGGGTCTGAGGCAGTTGGCCTGGCATGGCAGCTGAAGGCAGGGCTGACCGGGTGGTTTGCTGAGCTGCTGAAGCGGGAGGAATATGTGCTGGCAACTATGTTGGACCCCAGGGTCAAAGGCAGCATGGCACAGCAGACAGCAGTCTATGGATACTGGAAGGCTGAGTTGGTGGAGAGGGTCTGGCAAGCAGAGAGGGCTTTTGAGAGTGCACGGCGGCAGCAGTAGCAGCAGCAGGATGCCCCTGGGAAAGGTGGGAGTGGGAGCAGCCACCCCTTTGAGCCAGCTGGGTCTATCCCTGCCCCCAGCCCGAGCAGTAGCAGGATGAGCAAAAGCAGCAGGACTCCTATCGCAAGCAATAGCAGCAGATTGATTGTGCAGGGCACTCTGGAAAGCATGAGCTCGTGCACAGCAGGGCAGGCAGCATGGCTGAGGGCAGTGGTGGAGGTGGTGCCCCAGCAGAGCTACATGAGGGAGTGTGACAGTGCCTCAGCAACAGTGGAGAGCTACCTGGAGGAGGAGCCCTGCATTGAGCCCAGCAGCGATCCCTTGGCCTATTGGGCCAGCAAGACCAACACATGGACAGCCCTGTCCAAAGTAGCCAAGGGTATCTTGTCATGCCCACCAACCAGTGTCCCAAGCGAGCGGGTGTTCTCCATGGTGGGGGACGTTTGCTCCCCGCACTGCCTGAGACTGGGGGCCAAATTGGTGGAGCAGCTGCTCTTTCTGAAGGTGAACCTTCCACTGCTGGGATTCCCCGAGCTGCCTCATGACAAGGAGTGATGGTGCAGTGGCACACGCCATCTCATGCCAGGGGCAGTCAGGACGGGACTCCTACTCCTCCTCAATCTGGGTTAGGGCTACTGTTCCTGTGCTGCTGAGGTGCTGTCCCTCCCTCCCAATGCCTGGCACCTGCCCTACCTCTCTCTCTCCCTCTCTCTCCCTCTCTCTGTCTGTCACCAGTGCTACCGCCAGGCAGCTCTGGCGGTAGCAAAGTTCACATCCAGAAGGAATGTAATCTTCTGTAGTAAGATGCACGGTTATGCCTAGAATGCAGCAGGATGATGAGTAAAGTCCATGTGCCTAGTGAATGCCAGCACAGGGAATTGTAACCCATGAGAAAATTATGATATCTATACAGCATTGACCCACTAGTATGGTTTCCACCAAATATTTAAGGAGCATTCAATAGCAACTGTACAAGCCACTGAAGAAGGGAGGCTGCTCCCCCTGAAATGCGTCTGGTGGAGTTTGGATGCTTTGAGAAAGCAGGACAATTGAAAGAACATATTGGCCTTTTTGGGTCAACTATATTGTATTTTATTTATCATTGTGAACACAGTTGTGATATTTGTATTCATTTTATTGTACTGCCCAGGTGGGCAGCTGTATATGTTTATATTTGGGGTTGTCCCAAACTGGATTTATACATATATATGTTTTTACACATAAAGACTTTTCTTTTGAATTAATTGTGGTGGCTGCTCCATCATTCACAGCTTTTGACTCTTTCCCCCTGTTTGGTCATTAGGGTGTTGCCCCTTGGGGTGGGAACTTTGCCTCTCTACCTTCTCTTTGACATTCCCCGAGCTGCCCCTGATGTACAAGGATTGATGGTGCAGTGGCACATGCCATCCCATGCCAGGGGCAGTCTTTGGACGGGGCTCCTCCTCCTCAATCTGGGCTACTGCTGCTGTGCTGAGTTGCTGTCACTCCCTCTCCCCGATGCCTGTCTGCCCTCCCAGGTTGCAAAGATTGAACCGTGCCTTAGTCTGACTCCCAGTGCCTTGCGCTCCTACCACGCTGCCTGCCCAGATGGCCTAGATCCAAGCATGCCTCAGTCTGCCTGCCTGTCTTCCACTCCTGCAATGCCGCCCACCCGCCCAGGTGGTCCTAGATCCAAGCATGTCTCAGTCTGCCTGCCTGCCTTCCAATCATGCCATGCTGCCCGCCCGCCCGCCCAGGTGGAACTAGATCAAAGCCTGCCCCAGTCTGCCTGCCTTCGGCTCCTGCCACGCTGCCTGCCCAGGTGGTCTAGAACCAAGCATGCCTCAGTCTGCCTGCCTGCCTTCTGATTCTGCCACGCTGCCCGCCCAGGCAGCCTAGATCCAAGCATGCCTCAGTCTGCCTGCCATTGCATTGCGCTCCTGCCATGCTGCCTGCCCAGGTGGCCTAGATCCAAAGCTTGCTGCCAATGTTGCCTCTGCTGCCTGTGCCATGGGTTCTGTACCTGGGCAATCCAATGTCTGTTGCTGCTGCCAATGTTGCCCCTGCTGTCTGTGCCATGGGTTCTGTGCCCAATCAATCCAAAGTTTTCTACTGCTCCCAATGCCGCCTGTGTTGCTGTCTGTGCCATGGGTTCTGTACCCGGGCAACTCAAAGTCTGCTGCTGCTCCCAATGCCGCCTCTGCTGTCTGAGCAAAGGGTTCTGCCCCAGCAATCCAATGTCTGCTGCTGCTCCCAATGCTACCTGTGCTGCTGTCTGTGTCATTGGGTCTGTACCCGGGCAACCCAAAGTCTGCTGCTGCTCCCAATGCCACCTCTGCTGTCTGTGCCATGGGTTCTGCTGCCGGGCAACTCAAAGTCTGCTGCTGCTCCCAATGCCGCCTCTGGTGTCTGTGCCATGGGTTCTGTGCCCGATCAATCCAAAGTCTGCTGCTGCTGCCAATGCCGCCTGTGCTGCTGTCTGTGCCATGGATTCTGTACCCAGGCAACACAAAGTCTTCTGCTTCTCCCAATGCCGCCTCTGCTGTCTGTGCCATGGGTTCTGTACCTGGGCAACTTAAAGTCTGCTCCTGCTGTGCCAATGTTGCCAGTGATACCTCTGGGCACTCTGTTCCTGCTGTGCCAATGCTGCCAATGAATCTGCCTCTGGGCAATCTGATGTCTGCTGCTGCTGTGCCAATGTTGCCAATGATACCTCTGGGCACTCTTCTCCTGCTGTGCCAATGTTGCCAATGAATCTGCCTCTGGGCAATCTGATGTTTGCTGCTGTTGTGCCAATGTTGCCAATTAATCTGCCTCTGGGAAATCTGAAGTCTGCTGCTGCTGTGCCAATGTTGCTAATGAATCTGCCTCTGGGCAATCTAAAGTCTGCTGCTGCTGTGCCAGTGTTGCCAATGAATCTGCCTCTGGGCAACCTGAAGTCTTTTGCTGCTGTGCCAATTTTGCCAATGAATCTGCCTCTGGGAAATCTGAAGTCTGCTGCTGCTGCTGCGCCAATGTTGCCAATGATACCTCTAAGCACTCTGTTCCTGCTGTGCCAATGTTGCCAATGAATCTGCCTCTGGGCATTCTAAAGTCTGCTGCTGCTGCGCCAATGTTGCCAATGATACCTCTTGGCACTTTGCTGGTGTTGTGCCAATGTTGCCAATGAATCTGCCTTTGAGCAATCTGAAGTCTGCTCCTGCTGTGCCAATGTTGCCAATGAATCTGCCTCTGGGAAATCTGAAGTCTGTTCCAGTGTTGACAATGAATCTGCCTCTAGGCAATCTGAAGTCTGATCCTGCTGTGCCAATGCTGCCTCTACTGTCTCTGCCATGGGTTCTGTACCCGGACAACTCAATGTCTGCTGCTGTTGCCAATGCCGCCATGGGTTCTGTGCCCAGCGATCAATCCAAAGTCTGCTGCTGCTGCTGCTGCCAATGCTGCCTCCGCTGTCTGTGCCATAGGTTCTGTCCCCAGGCAATCCAATGTCCGCTTCTGCTGCCTCTGCTGTGCCATGCGTACTGTGCTCCAGCAATCCAATGTCTGCTACTGGGTGGGTGGCTACGTGATTCACCACCGGGCAAGGCTTGACCAATTGGCAGAATAGCTTGTTCAGATCTGGAGAGTATGATGCAAGCCTGCAATGCCTGGCTGAGTAGGGGGGCCAGCCACCCAGCCCTGGCCGGGTCTCTGCTGCTCCTCCACTGATGCCTGCCTCCCTTCGGAACGGTGGTCCCCTATCTCTTAGGACCGACAAACACATGTTCGACTGCTGTTCATATGGAACCCTTATCCACATTGTTCTTGAAACTTCTCGTTTGAATATGATTATTTCCTACTACCACCAAGATCTGCACCTTGGGTCAGCTCCACCCGGGACTGCGCCCTAGGCTTCAAGGCTCCCCACAGTGGCCCTCCTCCTTCTTCAGCTCCGTCGAGTATGTCCCTGGCCAGACCTCTGCCTCTCCCTCACCCATGCCAGTCAGCCTGGGGTGATCCACAGGAAGGGCCCGGCTCATGTCTCTTAGGACTGACTGACCCATGTTCAACCACTGCTGTTCACATAGAACCGTCCTCCACTTCATCCTTCAAAGTTCTCCTTTGAATATGATTGATTATTTCCTACTACCACCAAGATCACTGCTGCTCTGGCATGGTCCAGTGGCCTCTGCCACTCCACCACCTATGCCAGTCAAGTCTGCCTGCAATGCTGGCAAAGTTCTCATCTGAAGAGATGATTGATTATTAACTACTACCACCAAGATCACTGCTGCTCTGGCATGGCCTAGTGACCTCTGCTGCTCCCCCACCCATGCCAGTCAAGCCTGCCTGCAATGCTGGCAAAGTTCTTGTTTGAAGAAATGATTGATTATTTCCTACTACCACCGAGATCACTGCTGCTCTGGCATGGCCTAGTGGCCTCTACTACTCCCTCACCCATGTCAGCCAAGTCAGCCTGCA
This sequence comes from Sphenodon punctatus, assembly GCA_003113815.1. NCBI lineage: Eukaryota > Metazoa > Chordata > Lepidosauria > Sphenodontia > Sphenodontidae > Sphenodon > Sphenodon punctatus. The sequence continues at coordinate 60,353 of QEPC01014093.1, read as the reverse complement.
ACTCTGGCAAAGAGTGCAAAGAGATTTCCCACTTGAGCATTCAGGGACAAATTCCATTTGAATAGAAAAGAGGGTGTGTGTGTGTGTGTGTGTGTGTGTGTGTGTGTGTGTACAAAAATAGTCAAGAACAGACTCCGACCTTCACCAGAAAGATATGTAAATAAAGGGCAGGGACGGGGAGGGCTGTCCTTCCACTGCAGCCAGTCAGACACTGCTACTCTAGCCCTGGGACCCACCTTCAGGGTTCAACTGCCAATGCTGCCTATGCTGTAATTTCTGTGCCATGGGTTCTGATCTGTACCCTGGAAATCCAATGTCCACTTCTGCTGTCTCTGCCGTGCCATGGGTTCTGTGCCCTGGCAAACAAATGTCTGCTTCTGCTGCTGCTGGTAGTGCATGTCAGTCATTTGCTCCTCAATCTTGTAGATGGCCATAGCTTGGATGAGCAGTGCGCCGGCAGGCAGGGGCTGATTGAACATTACAATGGGGCAGAATGGGAGATTGCGGCTCACACAGTCTTCGGGCTGAGACCATTCCTGTCTGTGTCTCCCACGTATCTGCCGCTCTGGATTTGGGGATATGAACCCGACTCCCTTTAGATCGCCTGAGGGCAACCGTGATGCTCTCCTGGCACTCAGTGGGCAGTGGGTTCCCCAGGACTCACACCGGGTGGGAACATTGTCCATTGCGAAGACCAGCCTAGCGTGCTTCCCCCTCCACCATGGTCCACGGCAGAGGGTGTGCATGGTGGCTCTGTGTCAGGGGATGGGGAGGTAAAGGGATAATGTGGACCCAGACCCCTGAGAGGGAGACAGGGGGCAGACGCCACACCACACCACACCACACCACACCACACTTGCTTCCTACTCTTGACTCGCTTTCCCTTCAGTCCAGTAGAAAGCACAACACACAGACTCTTGCACTCACCCACACACTCCTTGCACTCACCCACACATGCCTCAGTCAGCAGGCATTTTCAGAAGTCTCCCTCTCCCAGAATTTTGTGTTCCTCGCAATCCATTGCCATCCTCCTCATCCTACTTCATCCATTTCTTTCCACACATTTACCTCCATCACTTCATTTATTTAGATTAGGTTAGATAGATTTAGGGGGTTATACCCAGCATCTAGAAGCAGCCACTTCAGCCCCAGGACCCATCATCAGGGTTCTGAGGCCGTCATCCCACTCACGGGGAGCCGTCACGTGGAACCCTTCTCTACTTTGGCCTTCAAGGTTCTCCAGGTAGCACACAATCATCCAGGTAGCACCTGTTGAACTTCACCAAGTTGATAAACCAACATCCATCCACTGCAGGACAAACTCAGCAAGCTCTTCCTTCATTTACGTGATGTACCTTCCATCATCAGCGAGGGCCTTGAAGATGGAACGGGGCTCACCTATCTCTTAGTACCAACTGACACAAATTTGACTGCTGTTCACATGGAACCCTGGCCTTCTCCACTTTGGACTTCAAAGTTCTCCAGCCACTCCAGTCCCACGATCCACCCTCAGGGTTCTGGGGCCTACGTTCCAGGCAGGGAGGGATGTCCATCCACGTCATCCAGAAGAAATAGGGGTTCTGCTACTGCTTGGGCTGGGGGCAGAGATAGACCCCACTGGTTGAAAGGGTGGCTGCTCCTACTCCCACCATCCCCAGGGGCATCCTGCTGCTGCTTCTTCTGCCACTGTGTACTCTCCAGAGCCCTCTATGCCTGCCAGACCCTCTCCATAACCTCACCCTTCCAGTGCCCATAGAGCTCCAGGATCTCCCATTCCTCCCCATTGTACCCTGGAGATACCCCATTGTCCATCACCAGTTGAACCTGATGCAAGGCAGCTTTCTGCTCAAGAAGCCGCTTGAGCATCAGGAAAGTGGAGGAATTCCACCGGGTCAACACATCCTGCAGCAGCTGGTGCCCTGGGGAGCCTTGCTCAGCTTGCTTCTTCGCCTGGAGGAGGTCGCTGTCCATCACGCTCCAGTTAAAGAAACCACCAGCCAGCTTCCTCCCCCACTCAATCAAGGAGTTAAGGGGGCCTGCCCCAATCCCAGTTCTCCCCCAAGCCCAGAGCATCCCTGAACACCAGGTGAAGGGAGGGATGCTGATGAAGCTGCCCTCGTGGACTGCCCTCGATACGTTGGCTGCGTTGTGCATCACAATGCACCCCTTGGTGAAAGACATGCCTGGCATGACCCACTCCCTCACCGTGGCAGTCAGGGGTGCCTCGATGTATCAAAAAGGGTGGGGGCCGTGGTGTCCATGACTTCCGCCTGAAGCAGGGCCCACCTATACTCTGCTTCAGGACCCCTCCTGCCACTGCCAAATGCTGCCTCTGGGTCCTGACACAGGTGCATCATCAGTCACTGCCACATAGGCATGCTGCATATTCTGACGAGTCGACCACAGGTTGGTGATGAAGTGGATGGTGGCACCCCTAGCCCCTGCCGGCTGCTCCCTCTCCCGCTCCTTTAAAGGCCAGTACAGGGATGGCACTACCTGCCAACTCAGGGTGGTGCTGGCAGAAGGTCTCCAGTTCTGTTCGCTCTATGCTGTTCTGGGTTCAGTCACCATCAGGGCCGGGTGTTTCAGGCTGCCAGGCATCGATGGAGCAGTGGCAGAGGCCTGGCCAGGACTTGGTGGATGCCACCCCTGTTTGGCCTGGTGTTGCAGGCTGCCAGGCATCGGTGGCAGCCTGAGTCAGGGTGGGGTGTGAGGGTAGCTTAAACTGGATGACCAGGAAGCCAATCAGGTGCCTAAACCCCATATCCCCGACTGCCGAGAAGGGCTGCCCATCCAGTGCTTTTAGTTGAAGGACAGCTTCCTCCCCAGTGCTTATGTGCCAATGGACGTGGCAGCTGCCCCCCACCCCTGCTCCTCCATGGTGTACTGCTGCTGCTGCTCCCCCCCCCCAGCAGCGATACCATTTCTGCTGCTATTGGCAGCTGTTAGAGCAGGATGCTTGCCCGCTGATGAAGGCAGATGACTAGCCGCTGCAGTCGGGAACCCGCTGGCGTCCACTACCCCTGCCTACCTGCTTAGCAGCACAGTGCTGTGGCATGCCTTGAGGTGCCTCACCATGGCAGTTATGCCAAGGTTGGTGAGCACCTGCCCATGCTTCAACACATTCTGGCACCAACTTAAAATGCGCCCAGACTGAGGATTTTTTGCCCCCTCCTGCGTTCTGGCCTGCACTAGGTGACAGATGCACCACTGAAAGCACTGCTGGGAGGGGAAGAACAGCACCAGACATCTCCTCTTCAGGACTAGTGTCTGCCTTGCTGTCCCCAATCACAGTGATGTCCCGTGAAGGAGAGTACTGGGACCCTGAGGCTGATGGACTACCCACCATGCTGCTGCCACTCTCTCTGTGTCCCCTATATCTGCTGTGGCTCCTCTCCATGCTGCCATTGCCTGGGGATTGGACCCTGCCTCTAGCAGCCAGGGTGGGATCCACCAGTCATGGAGTGCTGGGGATCACCTCAATAATGGGGGTCGGGGACATTGGTAGCCCTGGAGCACAACATCTGACCCCAAAGCACCTGCACCTGCTCCTGCAGCCACAGCAGAGACAGCCACAGCCTTGAGTGCAGGCCTTCCAGTGCCCTGTGTGGCAGTGGAGGATGCTAGCAGGAGGCGCTGCTGAACCACACCCCGGCTAGTGCCACTGCTGGGAGCTTCTGAAGCCTGACTGCCAAAATCAGGCCTGTGCAGTTTGGGGATGTGGTGATGGGCTCGGGCTGCAGCTGATGCCTGCTGCCCTCTGCTGGCATGGCCCCTGCCCACCTTACGCGCACCAGAACAGGCGGTGCCAGAGACCAAAGCCCAGGCAAGATTTGACAGGTGGTTTGCTACTCACCCACATGGAGTCATCGCCCACGTCCATATCTTGCACCCAGACGCAGTCCATGCTCATCTCTATCTTGTTGGTGGGGCTGCTGTCCGTGAGGGTCACCTGTGGGGGTCGTCCAGGAAGCTCAAGTCAATGGGTTGAATGGAACATGGGTGGGGTTGTTTTTAAATGTTTTAAAATTGAATAATTTTTATGCTTATTGTTACTGTTTTCATTTTGTTGCTAATAAATGTGAATGTATAAATAAATAAATAAATAAATAAATAAATAAACAAACATATGGGAGGGGCAGAAGATGGTGGCAGGTGACACAGCTCTTGGAGGGACATGTGGCTGGCCCTGTCCAATGTGGCCACGGGTCTCTTGTCCTGCCCACTAACCAGTGTCCCAGCGACAGCGAGCGGGTGTTCTCTAGGACAGGGGATGTTTGCCTGCCGCACCTCCTGAGACCGGGGGCCAAGTTGGTGGAGCAGTTGCTTTTCATCAAGATGTCTGTCTGCTGCTGCTGCTGCTGCTGCTGCCATGGGTTCTGCTACCGGGCAATCCAATGTCTGCCACTGCTCCACTGATGCCTGGCAGTCTACAATGCCTGGCCAAGTAGAGGTGCCAGGCCGGCCACTGAGCCCCAATCCTTCCTGGCCTTTGCTCCTGCTGCTGCTGCTGGGTCTGTGACAGCCAGCCATGTCGGTATGGGCACCCCACGGGGCCAAGCGCCGAGCCTGCCTGCCCGGGCAAGCCGGGGTGCAAGCCCCAAGCCTTCCTGGTCTCTGCTGCTGCTGCTGCTGCTGCTGCTGCTGCTGGGTCTGTGATGGCCAGCCATACCCCCACGGGCACCCTCAGGGGCCAAGCACTGAGCCTCAGCCTGCCTACCCAGGCAAGCCGGGGTGCCAAGCCCCAAGCCTTCCCGGTCTCTTCTGCTGCTGTTGCTGGGTCTCTGATGGCCTGCCATACCCCCATGGGCCCCCTGGGGGTCCGTGGAGCACCCCCAGCTTCACGGGGGAGCCAAACTCTGCCAAACGTTTGGTGAGACCGAACTTTTTCGAACCAAACTTCTGAACCAGAATTTGAATTTTCTACCGAACTAATGAACATCTGAACCATGTTCTGTTCACACATCCCTACCCCAGACCATGGCAGGATTAACTCCGGGTTGTTGTGAGCTTTGCTCCCTGCTACCTCACAACCAGGAGCTAGCCCTGCCATGGTCTGGGGAAGCCATCCCCAGACCGTGGTAGAGCAGGACATCATATATGATAGCCTGGTTTACCTAACTCCGACCAGTGGCCAGAGCTTTTCCGGCAAGCATGGTAGCTGCTGCACCCACCTGTCAGGGAGGGGGCTAGGCCTCTCTGAGCAGAGTGGGGGATGGGGCCGTTTGGTCCATGTCTACACATCCCTCCCTGTTCACTGGCATATTTGTTTGGCAGCGGGGACAGATCCTGCCTGGGGTGAGGTCTCTCACCCTGGGCACGATCAAAGCGTGGTGGCAACTAGCGGTGTCATGTTTAAAAATCCCCTTAGATACAGGACACAATTTCACTCATGATGAACTAGGGAAGGACTGACGGAAGGGATAGGTTTTCAAGAGGGATTTGGAAGTTAGGAGGAGGGAACAGAACAAATATATCCAGTCAGGGAGTTTCAGGGCCCGGGGGGGCGGGGGGGAGCAAGGGAGGATTATTCTGTGTTCAGAGTAAGGTACACACCCAACAGGAAAGTAAAACGACAAATGATTGGTTTTTAGCCATGTCCATTTCCTATACTTCTGTCTTTAATTCTATATACATTCTGTAGATGTATTTATTTATGTATTTATTTGATTTGACCAATAGATCTTATCAACCATACACTGAAAAAATGAAGTTTAAATAAAATACAATAGATGCAACAATACCCTCATCAACCCATATTCAAATATAGATTCTGTATGAAGATTTAAGAACAATCCATTGTCTTTAAAAGAGTCAATTATTTAAAAATAATCCAAGCATTCATTTGTGATGAGGATGCTGAACTCCAGCTATGCAGCTTAATGATTTTTAGAAATAATCTAACCAGGCAAACCATGCACAATCTCACTGCTGTTCAGTGCACTTTATTTACACTGTCTTTTGTTTTGCATTCAATTTTGTACATTTTCTTTTCATGACTAATGATCAAGACCATTACCTTTTATTTGTAAAGGGTGACACAGAAGCTGCCCCCAAACAATCCATTGTATTTTGGCATGCAGATGACGCTATATAAGTGGGTGTTTGAAATTATATATTTTTTAAAATAAATATTAATCATCTCTGAAAAATGTCAAGGAGTTTGCTTATAAAAAGTGAACACAACAACAATGTGGCTACATCAATGAGCCCTTCATAACAAAGCACTACACTTCTGCAAAGCACATAGTTTACACTTGTGTACAGCATAGGTGTTGTGTTCTGGAAGTTAACTTTGTAAGAAAAGATTATACAAACACCTGTCAGGGATGTCTTAGGTACAAGGTATCCTGATTCAGGACCGGGGGTTAGACTAGATGACCCTCAAAGTCCTTTCCAAGTGTTCAGTTCTATAATTCCAATGTTTGCCTTGTTATAATTTCGTAAGGAACACTTTTGACTAATCCACTGAACCAAGGTTAAAAGTTAATATGAATGTATGCTATGGAAAAAGTCATGGGCCCTTTTTACACAGGGCTCTCCCACTCATGAACATACAGAAATCTGAGCGTTCATGAGTGGGACAGACCCTTGTGAAGAACATAGGGTGCACGGGCATGGTGAGTGGGGGTGCGTGTGTGCTCCCACTTAACATGCATCCCCACGCACCCCCACTCATCCCCATGCACGGAGCAACTGGAGAAAATGGTGGTTGCTATGTGTGTGTGGGGTGAGTGGGGATGCATATGCGCCCGTATGCCCACCACGCACACCCACCACGCACCGGCATGCCCACAGACACCCCCCCCACTCTGTGGGGGCTGTATAAAAAAGAAAACAAAAAAACAAGGGAACAGCCATAGCACAAACTAGAGTATAAAACCAAAGAAAAAAGCAAGTGGCTACATTTAAAAAAAATATATATATAAAAGTTAAAAAAATATAAGAAAACAATATATACAAAATGTTGTTATAAACAAACACTTAAAATACAGTCATTTGTTAATCCTTTTGATGGTCGGGAGCATTTTCTCAGGGGATTCACCACTTGTGCGGTCTATGTGATACAGTGTCCATGCAAAAAGATTTATGTGGGGCAGACTACCTGGAAACTCAAAGTGAGAATAAGTGAACATAAGAGTAATATTAACAACAGAACAGCAGAACCTCTTTGGTTCAGCATTTTATCTCCCAAGGACATGGAGCTACAGAATTTAAATTTTGGGCTATAGGGTTGAATTGTCAGTAATAGAGAAGGAACAAGTGTTGCTTAGGAAAGAAACACAGTGGATCTTTAGGCTCAATTCAGTTGAACCCAATGGGCTTAATGAAGATCTTGAGTTGAGCTGTTTTCTTTAGGCATGTGGGAGTTATTTATTTCTTATATTTAGAATAGAAGATTAGTAGAACTTTTAGTTCAGTATTTTATCTTCTGTGTATTTGGAGCCATAGGATTGAGATTTTTGGACGGAGAGAGGATTGATTTTCAGTAAAAGAACAGTCTTTATGAAAGAAATAGAGTAGATTTTTAGATTCTGTTGATTCTAATGGGCTTAATGAATATCTTGATCTCAGCTGCGTTTTTTTAAAGTTGGTATAGTGGTTTCACCAGTTTTCGAGAAGCCCTGTGTGCTGTAGCCAATTAGGCACAATTGTGGTGGATATAAGTTGGTCTCTGCTGTTTGAAAGATTGATTCCTCAGTTTGTTGAGATGAGAACATGACATATGAGTGAGCACTGTGCTCCTCAAAGAGGCAAGTAATGGTTTATATACTTGATAGTAGTTCATGTTTGGATAACATTTTATTGATTTATTGTATATAGATTTTGCTGGCTGCTAATTTAAGATTAGCAGAGGTTTTTTTTACCCATTGACAAGTGGTTTGGTAGGAATGGAGACCATAATGAGAGAATCTATATTGAGAGTGTTTTCATGATAGAGGGATTCATTTAGCTTTGGGATTAGGAGGTTTTCAGGAGAGATTGGAGTAACTAGGATTTATGATCTGTAGTTTGCTATAACAATTGTTTTTGGTTTATCTCAGATTTTGGAATTTGAGGTTCTTGAATAAACTGGTATTCTTCCCCATTCATTGTGAATGTTGAAAAAGCTATACTGATGTATGTAGGTAGGCCAATATTTATCCATTTATTTTATTTTATTTTTTGAATTGGGTTAGTTATGCAGATACATCTTTATTATAGTATATTATAGATTTTATTACAATGGTTTTCGTCTACATACAGTAGAGGGTTTTAACCATTTGGTTTTTTAAATTTGCTGTTTGTTTAAATGGTATATTAACAAAGGTGGAATTTGGTTTTTGCGCTCTCTCTCTCTCTACTTTAAAATGTTTTGGTAGGGTTTTTTCACTTTTGTATTTTTTTTTTTACAAAGTTCTCTCATATATATGCCCCTGAAGAAGGGTTTGTTAACCCGAAATGCGTAGGGCTTATGTAGGGATTATGTCTTTCATAATGTGATTTTTTGGGGGGGTTTATGGAGTACATTGGTTGTATATATTGACAACATTTGGAATATATTGTATTCTTACACTTTTAACTGTTTTATATATTTAAAAAAAGTTTTTGTAGCGACTTGCTTTTTTCTTTGGTTGTATACAAAAGGCCATGGTTAGCACCTCTTCTCAAGAAAAGACAAATCCAATGTGATGGGCTTATGTTTAAGATAAAGCCCATGATGAAGTGATGTGTTAAATAAAGATCCTTGAGTCAGGGTTCCTGATTTTAATTTCTCCAGATGTAAAACAAAGATAAGGCTGCTCCCCCTTCCCCCCTGCTTACTTTGGGGAGGCAGAGGGTAAATAACAGAGATGATGTTGGGGCAGGTGGCACCAGATGTTGGCCCAGGATTGCCCCAGGCCATGTTAACAGCTGGCTTGGACTCTCACCCCCAGACTATCTCCAGGTCCCAGCATAAACTAAGGTCCACCTGATTGGGTCAAAGAAAGCCACAGTAGGCAATCACATCTGCTGTGGCCTGGCAGACATGGCCCAGATTGGGTATACTATGGCTGGCCGTCGTTTGACACCATGGCTGGCCATCATTGGCCAGTGGCGCCCTTCGCTGCTTATTACGGGGGGGGCAGGGTGCTGGGCGTTCAGTGGGAGCAGGGCCAGTTGGCCACACGTTTGTGTATCTCACCCCCTTCCCAGGCAGCCTGACCATAGACACGTTTGTTGTGCAGTCTGACCTAGTCTGGCCTATGTCCGCTGTGGCTTCCTGACCTGGCGCTGGTCAGGGTGTTGCTGTGCAGTTGTCACTTCTGTTTCCACTCAGAGGTAGGCCTCTTTGGATGGGGATGAGGGGAGGGGTGTAATGAACTGGATTTAGAGATGGGCAAGGCAGAAACCTACTAACCAGTCTTCATGGGTTTGTATGGTTTGATAAATCTGTTGAATATACAAATACATTTGAAAAGAATGTAAAATGGGAAGGTAAAGAGAGAGGAGAAAACACATGAAGAGGACCCAGCAGTGGATCCTAAAAGCACCTCTCGAACAAATAAGTCTTGAAGTGCTTTCTAAAACTAAGGAGGGAGAACTCGAGATGAACATTTGGAGGGAGGGAGTTCCACACCGTGGGGCCCGCCCCAGCAAAGGACAATCACCCATTGACTTTAGGCGCGATGGTGGGATCCCCAAAGAGGATGTGTGGCTGTGTTCCTTTGTGGTGCCCTTGCAAGCAGGAATCCTCCATTTATGATCACATGCTCATTGTCGAATCTCAGGAAGTTCCTATTCTGTATGCATTCAAATCATAAATTGTGAGCATGCCCATCCCACCCTAATTCTGGGGTAATGGCTGTTTGCTGGCAAAATGCTTCATCATCCCATCATGCTAGCCCACCCCACTCCTGGAATGGTATGCTTTCTGCCCAATGTTGTAATATTTCCATAATGCAGTTGCCCATTAAGGATATATCTACAATGTCACCCCGGCATAGACTATATAGACTGACTCCCAATTAGTTCAATTTTAATCCACTTTTGTGTGTTTAACCGGCTCATTATCCCCTGTCTCTGCCTTAGCATTTGGATCGGGAATGGGATCACTAAAAAGCAGGGCAAATAGATCTATATACTCCCCTGCCCAGTTTTGTTCCCCATTTTGCATGCAAAAAATGTACATCTATAGGCACAGTTACCTCACCATAGCCACCCTGCGTGCAGGAGCAGTACTCATAGCCGGCCTGAGGCCTGTGCTTGTTGCCTGGTGGATACTTGGGGCAGGAAGGGCACACTACATACTATTATTTGCATTCAGTCCTGTTAAGCCAAGGAGCTACTGCCCCATTGCCTTCCCCACTTGTTCACCCCAGGATATATGGGTTCCTGTGGTTGCCTTACCTCACCCAGCCACATAAACCAGTTTGAATTGTGCTGGGCAAGGTTGGTATCAACTCTACCCTCGGAAGCCACCATAGGCCTAGATACTTCACCTGTAGGGCTGAGATGAGACCAAGTGTTCCCGTTCCAAAGGGGAATACTGACTGTAGCAGGGTGTGCCTTCCTAGGGTAAGTCCCTGCAGGACTAGGCCCAAATAGTCATAAGACATAGTCATAGGTCCTGCCCAGTCCTTTATTAAGCCTCTATACAGACTCTACTTCCAGGCACACAACAGTCCTCTGACTGGTACTCGGTCTCCAAGAACACGCTACCACCCAACAAGTTATGGCTGACTTTATTGTTTATTTGACTTAGTGTCGAGATGTATGGGCCCCCTATGACTATACCTAGCTTTTAGTATTTGTGACTAGCTGTATGATCATTCTTGGATGATTGTCTTGTTTTTATTGAAATCTTCTATATCCTTCATGGAAAGATATTGAGCAATTTGTTTTTAAGTGCTTCTGTTTTGGTCAATTATGAAAAAAGGTTTCCCACCTTTGGTTACATGGTACTCGGTCTCAGCAGGCCTTAGTCCAGGCACAATGCACTCTGCTTCTAGTAGGTCCTCCAGCACCTTGGTCAGCATAGAGTGCTAGGTTCCTTCAGCCCAGACACTAGATTTCCCCTTGCTGCTCACCCTGGGAGTCAGGACCTTGGTCAAGGTTCCTTTGCAATCCAGCTGTCTGCAGGGAACCTTCTTTGTCTGCATCCAGGCACAGATTGACTCAGGGTTCTGTCTTCCTTTATATGTCTCCGACTGGATGTAGCTAGTCCTCCTGGTTTCTAGTCCTTAGAGACAGTCTCTTCCCACTCACAGTTCTTCTGCCTGGCTGGCTAGCTTACTCAGTGGCAGCATCCAGGCACACACAGTCCTCCAGATGGTACTCCATTTTCTTTTCATCACCGTAAACATAGCAAGCCCTTTGTTTGTTTGTTTGTTTGTTTTATTTATTTATAAATATTTGTTAGCTGCCCCTCGTGCCTATGGCATCTCAGGGCAGCTTACAGAATAAAAATACACAATAAAATTTATTAAAACAATATTTTAAAAATACAATACCCCCCCTCCCACCTTCCCCACTGTGAGGTTGGGGAAACCTCACGCCAGCCTGTAAGTGGGGGGGAAGGCCTTACAGAGGGATAGGAGGCTAGTAGAACAGGGATAACCCCAAACGTTACCCACCCAGGAGCGTCTGGTTGCAAGGCAGTGCCTGGAGTAACTACCCTCAGGATAGAATAGGGCCTTAGAATCCAAGGATCCCCAGCCTAAATCATCACAGGGTATCTGGGTGGAGTGCAAGCCTTGAACTGCTCCCAGGTTCCCAGGCACTCGGACACCAGGGACATGGGTCGGTGGTAGGGGGGAGTGAGAGACCCAGAGGGGAGCACAAGGAAGGGATAGGGCAACCACACGAAGGTCTCCGGGACACCCCTGTGCAAGGGGGAAAGGAAAATACTTACCCAGATCACCTCATCCACTTGTTCTCACTCACCCACCGTTCACACACTCACTCACACAACCTTTCTCTCTCTCTCTCTCTCAATAACAAACTATGAATCAACGATACTGTTACCAGGGGCCAGTCTCACAGGCAGAGCACTGTTCATCAGCAAGGTGGGCCTGTCTCTGCCCAGCTTATAAGCCCTATGAGTGAAGGGGGTGGAGCCGGAGACGCTCAGAATGTCGGGGCCCTCCCAGCGGGGATGGTTGTGGTGCTGCAGCTGTGGAGGCTGGAGATGCCCTATTCTCAGAGCCTCCTGACGTTGGAGGGGGTGGGGCTGACCCCCGTTGGCATGCGTGGTCTCTGCCTCTCCTGTACGTCCGGGTGTTTCTGCTGTCGCCACTGGAGCGGGGGCTGCCGGAGGCTTAGGTACTTGTTGCACCGGGGGGGCCCTGCTGTCAGGGGGTTTCGGGTCCGCCCTGCGGCTCATCTCGGAGGCCCTGGAAGGCAAGGCCTGACACCCTCCAAAGGCCTGGGTGAACAGCTAGGTCTTGCAGGCTTGCTGAAACTCCAACAGACCTGGGGCCAGATGGGCTTCCTCCAGGAGGGAATTCCAGAGCCTCGGCCCGGCCACAGAGAACGCTCTCTCCATTGTGGCCCCCCGTTTTACATGGGGAACCTCCAAAAAGGCACCCCCAGTGGACTGCAGGGATTGCTCTGAGGCAAGGAGAGCGAGGCGGTCCCCAAGGTATGAGGGGCCCAGACCGTGCGTGCGCTTGCTCTTGCTCTTGCTCAACCTCCTTGTTGCGCTTGCGCAACCTCCTGTGCTCTACTGTCACCTCCCCAACCCCCTGCATTATATCCCCCATGTTTGTGGTGCGCAAGATGGACAATGGATAGGCAATTCAAACCAGGCACCCGAGCACCTTAACCCTTACTTTCCCAGTTGGATGTTAGTCATTCCCGGTCAACCATGCTCCTCCTCCTGTGCCTCCTTCCTCAAATGGAACATTTGGAAACAAGGATCTTCCCCCACAGTGAATGTGTGCAGGAAGGAGTGGTATTGTCATCTGATAGCATTCTCTATATCAACAGTTACAACATACAGAAATATTTATTTAATAGTGTACTTTCCTATTTCTCATTGAAGATACATCACATCTAACACAACACAAATTTCTTCAAAGGTAAAAGAAAAATGTCACCATTGTTGGTAAATAATTTCCAGGTTAAGTTCAGAATATCAAGGCTTAGGAGAGTATCGGGATTTAGTAATCCTGTTGTATACGTATGTCCGCTTTTATAACTTAAAACAGTTTCTAGAAAAATACAAGGGACAAGTAAAACAATTTTGAATGATATATTTTCAAAATATATCAGTGATACTGAAAGAAAGTTTTCTTTTTTAAACTGATTTTTGTTTAGAACACTCAAAACTTACTGTTCAGTAAGATGTTCAGAAATCCCAATTTTCCATTTGTATAAAAATGAACGTTTTGAACTTCTAGCCAAAATCAGAACAAAATTTTGAAATCTCAAAAATTTCACAGAACAAAATTTTCAAAATCTCATACTCTTTTTTAAAAATGAAAGAAATATAAACTTTCAATCAAATAAACAAAATGACTGATTAAATTGTGGCATTTTGAAACAAAATAGCACTTTAAATGTAAACTGTACTTGAGAATTTACATTTTGGTATTCAATGCTGTTTTCTATTTTTTTAAAACTGCAGATCTGAAACAAATGGCATTAAAGATGAAGCAAAAGAAAAGAATATAGTTCTGTTCTGAAAAGATGATTCAAATCTAAACTTTCCATTTAGGAAGTTTTTGCCAGAAATTTTTCTCATTGGAACTGAAATTTTCCTTGGAGGGAAAGGGGAAGCGGGAGAGAATCATTTTTGATGAAAAAGTATGTTTTTGGTATAAAAGCATTCTAAATGAAGCTTGAACAGCTCTGTTGATTATTTTATTGCCACTAGCGATGGGCTTTTTTGGGTCTTGCCTATTTGTAGAGTTAACAGGAGGTAGTTACAATAACTGTCTTTCAGGCCTAGAGAGCATCATTGTGAGAAAAATCAACTGGACATAGCTAATTTATTACATGTCAGAAAATTCTGATAGTCATTCAACTCTGCTTACACATTTTATTCCTCTTTAGATTAAGTGAGCCGGAGTTTAGAGAATGTGTACCAAAAGGATCGATCCAGAAGTGGACAGGAGCTAATGCAGTTCTGTCATATCCTGATGTACTGACAAGATGAGCCCAGTTAGTAGATCCCTACAGATAAGAACTGGAAGATTGTGCTTAACACTTTGTGGCCTGTTTGGTGGAGGAAAATGCATCACACTGATCAGAAAGGAGAATTTAGAAAAATGACCCCAATGGATTGTTCTTGGTATCACTGCAATTCAGTACCACTTTATTTGCATGACAAGTCATTCAAAAACTACTGCATTGTGAGAAAATAAGAAATCCCTTAGGTATCTGGCAGTGGAGACGATGTGACCAACATCTCATGTGTTGAATCTCTGGCTCCAGCAAACTATAGAAGTACCTGGGATGATACATCTACATTTATGTCTAAACCTCTATATCTTTACATTTAAATATTTTCATCAAAATGTTTACTAAAGGGTTATAGTCTGTTTAAAGCTCCATTTTATTGCAAAACATTTCACAATACTAAAAATAACAATCAATCAATCCTTTATTAAGAGCTCAACCCATCGGTTATTACTCAACATCCAAAATTAAAATAAACTAAAGTTAAAAATTATAAATTATACAGGCTTTACATCAAATAATTTTATCATTAAACGATAAGACTAAAAAACACAGACTGCACCCTTATAATCTACCATTAGTTAATCAACCATTTTTAACAAACCTCCATTTTATCCTAGCTCCACCCCTTACTCATATTCTACTAAGGAAAATTATGTACCATGACTCCCTTCACCATACTTATAAGCCAACATTTTTTTCCTGATAACAAATTCTTTCTCCAAAAACAAAGCTACCCTTTGAGTCAAATGCACGTCAGTACCCTTCAGCATAATCCTTGTTAAACATGAGCCAGACCACCCCTTATATTTAATTAAATAGTTCTTCAAATATAACAATCTGATATTATCGTGGAGATGGCATTCAAGTAAAACGTGTTCGGTTGTTTCCACAGTCAATTCATCCTCACAAGCGAAGCTCAAACTTAATGTTTAAAATTCAGCCTTCAAACATCCTATTTGGAAGCAAATTTAATCTAGCACAAAAGAACAAATATCTAGCTCTAAAACCTAATTTCTGGGACAAGTAGGGGGCCATACAACCCTGCTTCGGATATAAATATATATAATCTCGTAGGAATGGGACATCCCTTATTCTTGCTCAGGGGCGGCTGGTGGGTTTTGATGGTGGAGGTGCACTGAGGCAGTAAGGCCGGGCCAGAGGGCCTAGGGGCGGAGCCAGGGGGACGGTAGGCTAGTGGCATGGCATAACCCAGCAGCAAGGAGTTCCTAGGATTAACATTGGATGGAAGAAAACAGTCTACATGCACATCAAGCTTAAAATAAATAATTTGTAAACCCAAAACACAGGGAAACACCCAAAACACTGGCATAACCCAGCAGCAAGGAGTTCCCAGGGTTAACATTGGATGGAAGAAAACACAGTCTACATGCACATCAAGCTTAAAATAAATAATTTATAAACCCAAAACAC
>QEPC01014093.1:1986-38578 GCA_003113815.1 Sphenodon punctatus | reverse complement strand
CTTGGGTGAGAATAAGGGGTAGGTTGGCTGGAGGAAAGCCACTGGAGGCGGAAGAGGGAGAAGGAGGGGGGCCATGAGAAAGGCGAGAAGGCAAGGGGGGTATGGGGAGGCATCCTAGGTGGTAGCAGTCTGGGCATCAGGGGAACCAGGCTTGCGGGTGTGATGTGGAGCAGCTCACCTGGGTGGAGTGGAGTGGATTGGAGGCAGCCGTCAGATGGGGCTGGGCTGGGCTGGTGGGGGGGGCAGGGCAGGGCAGAGTGATCCTTGTATTTATATGAAACAAGTGTATTAGTTGGAAAGCATGTAAATCATCCCCATCATTTTGGCTGCCTGATCTGGGTCTGGAGAAATGGGGACAAACCATGATCTGGGCCCCATTCCACTGGAGATCTGGATCAGCAGTAGGGCTGAAGTGGCAACTCCTTTTTACGCCATTTTGGAATTGTCTGTGACTTTCCGCAGCTTTTTCGCTGGCATTTCACTAATTCCGCACCCTTTGCTTTGCGACATCGGAATTATCGAAAAGTGTCAGAAATAATCTCAAAGTGTAGGAAGAAACATTGTTCTGCTACTTTCACACCATGACCACATATCAGAAAGTGCAGATTGAAATTACTGAAGATCACAGACAAATGTAGTGGAATGAATGTTTCTATTGCACCATGCCACTCATTGCAGAAGAGCTCTTTCCGTCAAACAGCTACTACAGCAACTTGCCATTTCACCCCTAATCAGCAGGACTTTTGTTGCAATGTATGTCTGCGGCCTCCATGGCATCCCCCTCCCACCACACCGTAGAGTTGTGAACAGATTGTCTGACACTCTAGACTGCTGCCTACAGCCCTATGGGTTGCCCATGACAACCATTGGCCATAAGCAGAGCTGTAGCGGTTGTTCACCAAGCAGACAGACAGCAGCCCTGCCTCTGGCTGGTGCTCCACATTTGGGCAGCCCACTTTGCTGGCAGTGGTCCATGATGTTCTGGAGCACGACAAGTGGGACTGGAACAGAGCAGGTAGCACCTGCTCCACCTTTGCTTGCCATGAACGTTTGGCCACCCAGGGGTAAAGCGGAGCAGAGGTGGGGCTGCAATCCATCTGTTTATACCCAATGGCTTCCAAATTCAGGAATATAATGACTAAACAGTTTGACTTGATGAGTTAATCAAACTCTGTGATGCTGTGACATCTGTGAAATACATATATTTAATAGGTAGTTTGGTCAAATGAAATATGGTAGTTTGGCCATATGAACATGTTGTGTAACTTATCCATAATTAAATTTTAACTATGAGATGTATTTTGTGCCTGGGATTCAACTCATATCAGATGCTTAGAAGCTAAATATAAATGACTGGATTTATTACTCATGGTTACAGCAGTGATTGATTATTTGATATTTTATTTATTCTGTGATATTGAGTGTTTGCATTTCTTAAATGATTTGTTGTTTCATTTAGGCTGCATTTAATCATGTGACCACATGACCAGATTTAATTATGTATATATTGATCGCTCTAGGCAATGATAAACTCCGTCCCCTCTGATTTCTTGCTATACCTGCAGTCAAATCACTACATATTCATTTCTTCAGCTAATTAGCTTACAGAAAGTTTTATAGGTTAATAAGCATAGACTTGATTAAGATTAAGAGAACCTGTTAGTGTCACTCCTTTCTGCTCTTAACAGAATGCAAAGTCAAGGGATATAAATCCAGTATGGCATTCAATGATAGCTTTAATTAGGTTTCTGTAATATGCAGGGTTAACCTCAAATAATTTGAAGGCTTAATTCGAATACAAAAACAATGATAGCATGCACACATCTCATAATACTAAAAACATTAGGGACAAATTGATGGAAAAAACCTCATCTCATTGTCATAAGTACATATTGTTGGTGCATCCCAAATGAGACAAGACAACATGGATGGATTTAAATGGCCACATTCTTTATTCAACTCTCAAATTAGGATAGGTGGGCGTAATCGTCTATTGTGATTTGGGTCCAGTACCACAAGCTAAACATAACCTCCCGGGCGTGGCCTCAATATACCCTTGATTAACATCCCCCAACCTTAACAAGCTAAGGTCTCTTCCCTCATCCCATACTGGTGGCTGTTGTCAAGGGGGACAAAGTCCTTCCAGACCTGAGTAAGGAGGAAGGTACCTGCAGGCTGAGAACCATACCTGTCCTGATTACCCTTGTGGGTCACCCATCCCAAGGGTAATAAGGACACCCACTGCTTTTGCGGTAGGTGATTCCTCCCTATCTCTTATGGAGATGAGTCCTACTTTGGAATTTTATCATAACATAAGACAACAGTACTAGACCCCTGGCAAGAGTGTGGCAAAGTATACCTCAAGCAAACCCCCACCCCCCAATGATATGGGGTAAGATCAAATAAAATTGAATCTTCCTACACTGTGAGGAAGGTGAAAACTGGGAATCCTTGGCCCAATCTGGCTTCCTTGAAAAAATTATTTCTTGCTCCGCTAGGCAACTGGGATGGCCCACAGTGTTTAAGGGAGGGTGCTGCTTGCTCAGCTCCTGCCCTGGAATGAGGCAGAAGTGAGTTCTAATTTGGAACTCTGTCCCCTCCGTGAGCGCAGGGTTCCAGTCGCAAAGTGCTGTTTTTGCACCTGCCGGCCAGGGTTACCTAATGACCCTCACTGGATCCAGCTTGCAGCTAAATGGCCACATTTTATTTCCCACCTACACTACCTTCAGGCACAGCTGCAAAGGGAGGAAATTAAATGCACCAAAGCTTTCCCATTTTCAATTGTGGGGAGCACGACAAGAGGCCCAGTTGCTGCCAGAGGGGGAAGCGAAGGGCCATTATTTTTGCAATAAAGAGTAATGTATTTAATTCAACTTGTGTATTTCTTAAGAAAATCCCTGGGCTAATGTCCATTGCTGAGAGGAGGTGGGCTCTTACGCTGGAACTCATCCAGGATGTTTGAATCGTCTTGAAGGTTCGCCCCTTTATTTTTTTAAGAACTTTTGGTTCTTGTCTCACCTACCTCTGTCTCCCCAAGCCCTTGCTACTTTCCCCTAGGCCCTACCAAACTGACTTTTAACATGAATGACACTATGATACTCCTTTCTTGTTCTGCTGCCCACCTTGGTCCTGATAGCCTTATAGTTGGGAGTGGCTACTTAACAATAGCTGCACCCTCACATCTGACCAGAGCGAATTCATTTGTCTGCTAGGGGTGTGCATGTCATTTTTTTTGTTACAATACTGATAATGAAAATTGTTTTAATTATTGTTACAATAACTAAAATTAATAATAATAACAAAAATAGAAACAAAAATGACATGTTTTTGAAATAAAGGAAAAAAACCTGAAAAATGTATTTCTGGCAATTGCTTTTTTGTTTGTTGTTCAATTCTGATGAATTATGGGGAGATTGTATCCCCAATGGAGGGCACTATGTGTACTAATTTTGAAAATAATTAGATAAAGGAAACCTATTTTAGAAGCAATTGAATATTATGATTTTAAGAAAAGCTCTATACACATTCATGGCTACAACATCTTTAACTTCCATCCAATTTGCATGAATCCTGTAAATATTCTGTCACTCCACAAGCTTAACCAATTTTTAGAAAGATTGGATAAAGGGTCCTGATGGTACAAGACATTAACTTGAAAATACATTTCCAGCTGTAACATTTTTATATTCCATCCTGTTTACATAAAATTTGACAGGAATGTATCGCATACATTCCCTGTTATCTCTGCCAAATAACAGGACAATTTGAATAAGGACCTCAAGTTTTAATAAGCAATTGAAGGTGTCCCCTTGAAGACCATCATTCAGACAAATAGCAGCACATGCAGTGCCAGTCAGAGGCAGGCACCTGGCAAGGCAGGGACCCAATTTTATAAGCAACTGAAGTTGTCCCCTTGAAGACCATTATTCAGATAAAGAGCAGCACATGCAGTGCCAGTCAGAGGCAGGCACCTGGTATGGCAGGGGAAGGGGGGGGGGAGGCTGTAGGAGGGAGGATGTGTATCAACCCAAAAGACTGACAAGACACATTNAAAGACTGGACATGTTCACTGGCCAATTACTGCATGCTTCTAGCATTACAGGACTAATCCATTGTGGCTTTGAGGTGGACACAGGGGGCGGCCCTGGGATGGTCACAGCACAGAGTGAGGATATTTGGTTGACATTTCTGCTGGCCAATTGGCATCACAAATCAATCTTATACCACAGTGACATGTCAGAGGATCCCTGGCATAGGCTCCTTCTCTGCATATGCTGTGCAGGCATATAAAATTGGGACCCTTGACCACATCTTTCTGATATTTGGCAGAGATTATTGTGGAAGTGTAATATACATCCCTGCCAAATTGCATGTACACTGGTTGGACTACAAAGATGTTATAGTCACATACATTTATAAGTTAACTGCTTATACCACTAGGACCCTTTATCCAATCCTTCTGAATGTTGGCAGAGATAGTAAATATGGGAAGGAATGTAAACTTGCCAAGTTTAATCTACATTCAATTTGAGGCAAAGACGTTACAGCTAAGAATTATATGTAGATTTTTTGCAAAATAATATAATTCAAATGCTTATAAAATTAGATTCCTTTATTCAATTGTTTTGTAATTTGGTACACTTATTGAATTCCGTTGGAGGTATAATGCCTCCAAGGTTCAGCCAAAAATGTGTTTTCCATTGAAACCAATGGAAAATGAAAACAAAAGCAAAAACGAAAACTTGATATTTATGAAAATGAAAACAACAGATTTAAATAACGAAAATGAAAATAAAAATGACACGGGCCCCTGCTGCACATCTCTCTAAAACACTAAGCAAAGAGGCAGAGACTGCCTCTCACCCAGTTAAGGTAATGGTAATACCATCTTGTCATCTTCTGAAGGCAGGCAAATAAATTTCTCACCTCAAGTGGTGAGACCACATTTTACACAAATAATTTAGCTTTTCACACATGTTCATTATTATCTTCCTGTGTGCTTATTACACTGTTGAAATATGCTACAGATAGATGTGAACTCTATGCTGTGCTGTGATCAGCACAAGACTGATGAAAAATAAAACCTTCACTCCCCAGAATTCTATTGAAAAGTGCAACAGAAATATCAGTGAATTCTGCCACAGAAATGTGACTAAGGAACACAACAGGCAGATGTTATCCTTTCAGATTATTAAGTGCATCACAAACTCAGGTCTGGGACAGACAAGCTTGAGGTAGTAGCATAGGGGTTGCATTGCCATATGGGTTTAGAGATGCACAAGAACTCTTGAAATGAAATTGTTCCTCTGGCTTTTAGACACCAAAGGCTTCCCCCAGGTCAATAGGGTGAAACTGCATCTGATATGTAACTGGTAAGTTTCATAACCTTGGTGACCTTTAGCATCTATGATGACAAAACAGGCTAAGTTGTCCAGAATGTTTGACATTTAATATGTTTGATATTTAATACATCTCCCTAGGATATTCACTGGCAACATCTGGACTCACACACAGAACCAAAAACATGTTGAACTCAATGTGGGCATAATAAATAAAAGAGCTGTCCTTCTACCCTGCTATTCACCACTTCAGGTGGAAATTAGAGCTCTGACATTCACCACTTCAGGTAGAAATTAGAACTCTGTCTAAGTAAAAAAATAAGTAATTACTCTAGGTTATAGGTCCTAAAATAAATGCAAAATGTATAGCAAACTCCACCCAATCAAGAGGCTGGGGGGGGGGGGCATTATTTATATTTATTTATTTAAAGCATTTTTTAACTGCCCCCTCATGCCTATGGCATCTCGGGGTAGCTTACAACAACACAATAAAATTCCATAAAATCAATATTAAAATACATAAAATTATTAAATATTAAAAATTATAGTGATAGACACGTGGTAAAAACAAACATGAGGCCAGTGGAACTGCTCCTCAGACTCCCTCAGGGCATAAAACCCCAGGTGACATGGCCCGGGTCAGGTCAGGACACCAACATGACATGACCATGCCTGGGGAGCTGTCCCACCAGTCACACAGTCCGGGTTCGACCAGGAGCACAACAAACGTGGGCAGATGGTCTTACCCATGCTCTACTCCCAGTGCCCCACCCTCACCATGACAGGTAACCATGGTGGCCAATAAGGCACAGCTATAGTTGCTGGCTATGGCGGTCCCCAGCATGGGCTGGGTACGCAGTGGCCACACAGATGTGCTGGCCTGCTTTGACACTGGGTATTTTCAGATGTTACGAGATCACGCTCAACCATGGTGAATCCCCACATGGTGATCATGATCCCGTAACATCTGTTGGGGGAACGGAAGCTCCCCACCAGATGTTCATCCCCGTGAATCATGTGGGGGGAATCACATTCAACACGCAAATGGAGGTCCTGCCCGGACCATCTCAGTTTGCGTGTTGAATGTGATTCACCGCCGTGATCAAGGGGACTGTAATGTCTGTCCCCTTACCATGGCCCGGAATCAGCCGCGGTATTCCAGGCCATGGTCAATGCGGGTGCGTGCTGCGGCTGCATTGGCTGCGGCGCCTGCCTGTCTCCCAAGAGGGTAGGCAGCTGGGGGAGCATGGGGGGGCAGGGCTATGCAGCCGCATGTTGAGCTGTGCTGCCCCGGCCCCTCCCTGATTCCCTGCCAGGATCAGCCGGCACATCTGTTGGACATGCAGGTTTGATCCTGATGGGGGATCAATGGGTGATTCCAATACAGGCCCCGTCACGTCTGAAAATACCCTCTGTTGGTTGGGCCTTAGACCTTGGAGATTGTCCAGAAGTCAGAGCCTGGGCTAGGCGCCAACACTGCACTGGGAAATTCTAGGAATCTAGTGGTGCCTGCTTACATGTGTCTCTGGGTCCTAGGCCGAAGCCGAAAGCCTGACCAAATCACCTCTGTTTTTACCCAAGGATCCCCTTTTATCCTTCAAAATACCATGTTTTCAGTCAACAAACGACCAGAAAAACATATATATATAATATAAAGTTTATTGTGTAGCCAAATGGCTATTACAAATCGTACATAAGTTTAAAATTTTTCAACACAACCAAACAGAACAGCTACAGGACTGTGATAGCACACACCCTCAGTCCAAACTCTCCCAAACTAGTACTCCAGCAAATAATCTGCCCACCAGTCATCGCCTCCTGAAAATAAACCCAGCTACATAAATTAAGAACACCAACCACCAGTAATGGTTTTTGCATTTAACTTACTAATTTTATACCAATTGGGAGGCTTGCCTGGTCTTCAGAATGGCTTTCCTAGCCAATAACGCCATATAGGCAAAATTGGCCATCAAACGGGTAAGAGGGGAGTCACTTGCACTCAGTAGTCTCCGAAGCACCCCGGAGTTGGGGCACAGTAGTCCTGAGAAGGCGGCCCCTAGAAATTTTAACCGAGGCCCTGCCAGGGCCGGGCAAGAAAGGAGAATATGTTCCACTGGGTCGACAACACCCAGGTTGCAAAGGGCATAAAGTCTCTCCTCGTAAGGGATACCCATGTAGCGGCCCTCAACCACAGCCGAAGGGAATACATTACATCTCATTTTTGTAAAAGCCCCACGTCTCTCAGGATCTTGCCAAATATAAAGATAATTGGATCCAGGGAGGCAAGGGCTATCTAATCCTAGCCTTGGAGCAATTTTTTGTGTGGCCAACAATGCCTGTTCGGTTTGACACATCTGGTCCAAAAACCTCTGGTGCAGCAGTTTCTTAAAGGCTTTCGACCCAACCCTCCTCCATTCCTCAGGGAGGAACCCCAAGCGCTGGATTAACATCTGGACTTAGGACACCCAACCATTCAACAGCCCAGACTTCAGGGCATGCATCAGCAGAGAATAATCCACCACAGGGGTTGTCACCAGTTTCAGCCAGTAATTAATAAGCTGGCAAGTTACCAAGACCTCCACCGGCGCCATCCCCAACTCCGTTCTAGCTATTACTTGGGGGGAACTTCTGGGAATACCCAGGACTGCTGCCAGGAAGCCATTTTGGATACTCTCCAGCTTGTCCTTTAAATCCAAGTCCCATACCAGGGCACCATACAGGACCTGGGCAAGGGCCTTTGCCTTGAACAAGGCCAGAGTCGGAGCTATCATGTGCCCGCCCTGTCCAAAGAAAAATTTCAGGATAGCAGCCGAAGACCTCCTACACTGAGTTTTGACCGACTCTACATGTGCCCTCCAGGGGGCTCCCACGGAGAAGGTCATCCCCAGGTACCTAAAGGCTCAAACCTGAATAATGGAATTCCCTTTTATGATCCAAGCACTAGGGTTACAATTCATTTTACCTCCCACTACCAGCACCTTACTCTTGGCATAATTAACTGTCAACGACTCCCCAGCGCAAAAATCTCCAAAGAGAGCCAGCTGTTTCCTTAGACAGACAGCAGTTCGAGACAACAGAACCGAGTCATCTGCATAAAGGAGGAGCGGCAGGTTCTTATTGGCCAGTGCTGGGGCATGAGTATCCTCTGTATTCATATATAAAACCAGATTGTTTAAATACAAATTAAACAGCGCTGCTGCCAGAATGCAAACCTGCCTTACTCCCCTATCTACCTGAACAGGTAGTGACAGAGTCCCAAGTCTATACGTTCTGATTTGCAGCGAGTTTTAGCCATAATCGCTCCCGGTTGATTGAGTCAAAAGCCTTTTCCAGGTCCATGAACCTCAGATATAATTTGCCTTTGCGCGATGTATATTTCTGTATTAAGCCAGACAATAACAGAATGTGGTCTAGTGTAGCCTTCCCTGAGCAAAAACCAGACTGCTCTGGTGCGATAAGACAAGACTCGGTAATCCATGCCTGTAACTTCCGCAGGAGAAACTGGCTGTACAATTTGCCTATCACGCTGAGCAGGCTGATTGGGCGATAATTATCCAGAAGTCTGGGGTCCCCTTTCTTAAAGATTGGAACCAATATACTCTTTACCCAGATACTGGGGACAATCCCTGACTCATTGATGGCCGTAAAAAGTGGGGCCAAAAGGGATGCCCACCACTGTGGGAAGCTCTTGATCAGATCAGTGGAGACCTCATCCGGGCCTGGGGCCTTCCCTGTCCTCAGGCCCTGGATTAGTGACTTCATCCACAGTAACTGGGGGCCATAATTCAAATTGCTGGATTGCCCCCAATTCAAGGGTTCTAACCACTCCTATAGGGGCCGAATACAAAAGTTGGTAAAATGACTCCCAAGTTCTAGTTGGAATTGAGAGGGGGCACCTACCAGGACCATCCTTCCCCAAAGATTATATTATGGACCAAAATCTAATTGAATCCCAATGCATAACTGCCTCGTGCAGCTTATAACATTGGGTCCTACTATATATGTTCTTTTTGGTTACCAACAGCTGCTTGTAATGTCTCCTCCCGCCTGCTACTGCTACCCGGTTAGGAGTTGATAGCAATGCCCTTAAATGCCTCAGCTGTCTCCTTAGGTCAGATCTCGCTCTTTGACACTCACCATCAAACCAGGCAGGGGGGCCTACCAGGCTGCCCCTGCCTGAGCTGGTATCCTGTATTACAAAAAATGACTGACAGAATCCGGCGGAGGAGACTATCGAATCCAGGGAATACTCTGCCATCACACCGTGAGGCTAGCAGGTAAAGCTCCTGGACCTCCTGCTGTTCAATAAATCTCCCAAAATCTGCCAATAAATTTTCCGAATGCTTCTTTCTGGTCCTAACATCGGCCTGTGACCCCTCACCTCTTACCATCTCACTATCTGGTATCCCTCTGGGGGCCTGTCGCCTTCCCGGAGCTCCAGGAGAAGTGGGAGATGGCCGGTGTCGGGTCTTGAAAGAACCTCTAGCCTAATGGCCTTGACAAAGTCCAGGGCTGAAGCCAGAAAATAATCAATCACGCTGGACCCAAAAATTGAATGATATGTAAAACTTCTAACCTGATCCCCCTGGTACCCAGCCATTAAGCACAACTAGTTCCAGGATATCCAAAAGGAACCCCATCTTGGCTTTCTGTGGGCTCTCAAAGTGAACTTCTGACGTTCGTAGGGGGAGTCAGGGGAAATCCTCCATCTCTCCCGCTGGGGGATTCCTCCCCTGGGAAGCTGGGTTCCCCAATCTGCTGTTAGTCTCCCCCTAAATACATGGGCACCCCAAGGTAATCCTCCTGAGCCCTAAGAAGCAATTTAGCCATTTGAGCCCAGATATTATCTGCATAATGTCTGGAATATAAGGGGGGAACATAAACATTTCCTAGCAAGAACTTCCTCCCCTTTGCTGTGGTGCATAGATACAAAGCAAAATTCGACTTATAAAATCCGAATTCCTTTATTTGTATCCCTGTATCAATGGCCACTAGCATAGCTAGACCCCCACTAGGCCTGTTCCCCCCCCCCCCCACAGATGGGGTAGCCCCAACACTGAAAATTGTGTAGCCATTTAAATACATGTCCGGCTTCGCTCCCAACAATCAGGTCTCCTGCAGTAGTACAAGGTCATATTGCCCCCAAAATAGCAGAAAATCAAAATCCTGGCTGCAGGCATTCCAACCCGCAATATTCCAGGATAACAGGGAAATGCCCCCCTGTGAGTTCCAGTCTAGTTATAACCCTGGACCCTGGGAGGAGTCCTGCACCATCGGGGGGCCCTGCACCAGGCTTTTATTGGGGCTTGAGATTGCCAACGGGTTTCCCAAGGGGACTCCCTGACAATCCACTTCCTGATGCAACATAATACTTGTCTCCCTTCCCCCCTCATACTTTCCAGGACATCTTGGGGTGCTGGCTGCTTTCTCATCTAGTTGTACCACTTTCTTACCCTCTGCTAGAACCACAGCGTGGCTCGCCCCCAAAGCCAACAAGCTAGAATCCCTATCCCTCCTGCTAGGTCGATGAACCTTCACTATGAGGGGATCGATAACAGCAGCGGAGGCTAAGGACAGCCTCCCAAGATCCGTAGCGCCGACCGAACTGATAGAAGGAGCCAACCCCATGGCCCACGACCGAGTACCCCCAGATGGGGGAACGGGTATATGGTCTCTCCCCCCCCCCCCTTTCCCTGACTAATCTTCCTAGATCTCAATGCGAGGAGTTGCCTCTGAACTGTCTCCAACCTATCTATCAGTTTAGTTGGGGTAGTAGGAAGAAAAGAACCACCCACATCAAGTCGTGGTCTAACTGTCTGTGTCTCAGTGGAGGTCTCCTTTATACTTAGCACCTCCAGGTCCATCGAGTGTTCTTCCCTGGTTGTACTATGTAAATGACTCGTGACCCTAGAACGGACCACATAAGACTCCACCTCATCCTCCTTCCTCCCTTGTTGTGCATCTACAAAGGAAGCCCCAAGAGGAGGGCCTACCTAGAGGGCTTGTGTATGGCTCTGAACCCGAGCTACAGTCTTATTACCAGGAGGCAAGCATCAGTGGAGAATTCTTGCTATATTGATCCCTCTCCTTCCCAAGAACTCCCTATGTGACAGTATTTTATTGACCTAGGGCAGTGTTAGAAAAGTCACTAACACCGCCTGCCTACCCTTGGATGTATACAGATGATCTACTGAGGCCAAACCATGCCAGGTGATCTTAACTTTTAACAAAATCCTGATGTGCTCAGCTACATCCAAGCTAGTCTCCCACATAGGTTTAGGCCAACCACCAACTGGGTAAATTGTAAAAACCAAAACATTGGGGGTAGCATTGAGGCATCCTCCAACTGGCACTCGGTCATAACCTGGCGGGACAAGTCTGGAACCACTGTGGAATGGACTGGGACAGGATATGGCAGCAATCCCCTCTGTGAGCACACCTCCTGCTGGGTAGGTTGTGCCCTCCCCTCCGTAGGAGATACAATTGGTGGCTCACGCTTGGTTAATGCATTCAGAGCAGTCTGTAATGATGCAATTCGGGAAACAACAAAGCTTAGAGTATCTCCTGTAAGCAGAAAATGATCTGCCAGAAAAGCTGCTAACCCACCATCCACCTGAGGTCCAGCAGGTGGGGAGGACATGTAAAGCTGGGGGGCAGACTCCACACCATCGCATGGAGCCGGTGAGGCTATCGAAGGCACAGACCCTCGCTTACCCATATCAAGGGGCTCAATGTTGGAAAGAGCCAAGGACAAGTCCAAAGGGCCCGGCTGAGAGTACGACGCAAGAAACTCCTCCCGCCGTGCTTGCTGCAAAGAGAAGTAGCTTTCAATCTTCCGCTGCTTAGCACCCTCAGGTCGGGTTAGGGCACTCTCCGGAGACTCGCCTCTTCCACTTTATTAGATGCTGGATCCATAGCGCCTTATTCCACAACCACAAGACCTACCCCGCCTACCCCCTCACCTAAGCCCGCGCACACAAGGGCGAGCCTTTGCGCGTGCGGCCCTTAGGTGCATGGCTGCAGGCACGCAACCGCCGTCGCCGCCGCGGCCACTCCGCTCTCTTTACTCTGTGTCCCAACCAGCTCCGCCCCTTTCTTAGGCTCTAGTCAGTTTCAGGTGTTCCATACAGTTCTCCAGCTCTGTACTCGAAGGTAGAGCGGGCAGATGAAACACAGACGGGACTCACGGCTACCCGCTCGCACTGGCGTTGGCCATTCCGCTCTCTTTACTCTGCGTCCCGGCCAGCTCCCCCCCTTCCTTTTTTTTTTTTAATATGTCTTTTTTTATTTTAGCTTCTAATACATAACATCAAACCAAAATTTACATGTATGTTCCCTTCCCCAGTTACTCCCCCCCTTCCTCCCACCTCCCTGAAACCTCCCCCCCCCCAATTTTAATATATTTCTCTTAAGCAAGTCGAGTGTGTGAACTGTTCCATCTTTATCTTCTTTGTTAATACTGTCCAGCATTGGTCCCAGTCTTTATAAAATTTGTCTAGGTTGTCTTCTAGGCTGGCAGTGATCCTTTCCATTGAAAGGCAATGCCATAGTCTGTGGAGCCATGCCTGCCGGGTGAGACCCTTAGCAAATTTCCAAGTCCTGGCAATCGTGTGGATCACTGCAAGAATCAGGTTGGTGCTTCTCCTCCTCTGCTGTTTGGATATCTCCTTTTCTGGGTATAGCCCCAATAGGGCTTGAAATTCTGGCTTGAAAGGAAGTGGTATTTTCAAAGTCTCAGTAATAACCTTCCATACTTTATTCCAGAATTCAGACATCTTTGGGCAGCTCCATCATGAGTGTAGGTATGTACCTCTTTCACCGCATCCCTGCCAACAGGTTGGGGGGGTGGGGTATGCTGCTTTTATTCTATTAATCTCTACAGGCGTGGTATACCACCTGTGCATTAGTTTGATTTGTGGTTCCTTAAATAATAGGGATCTAGAGCACATGTTGGCATATAACCAAATCTGTTTAATCTTTTCTTCAGTTATCTGTCATTAATTCATCCTCCCACTTAGACACATAACCCGCATCCGGCAGGTGGTATATTGTCTTTAATATCCTATGTAGTATTGAAAAAATTCCTCTTTGTCCTATCTTATTAAATAGGATTTTTTTCTAGCTCTGTGGGGGTTCTACTAAAATTTGGTTTATCCCTTGGATTTGTCAGGGCACTATGTAGTCAGCAATATTGCCAGAACTGTATCTTTTCCTTCAGGGTCTATTCCAGTTCTTCCCTTGATTTTAGCCCCCCCTGTGTGAACAGGTGTGTGGCCCGGTAAATTCCTTTCTCTCTCCACCCCTTCATAATCTCTCTCTTGCATCCCATTTGGGCCCAATTTTTTCTAGTAGAGTATATGGGATTTTACCGTGTACAATCTCCAATTTTCTTTGGCATTCCCGCCATGTATTTAGTGCTATACCCGCAAAAGGGTGATCCTTTTGTTAAGGGCTCTTCAATTGTATTTTTTCTGGGCAGTCAAAAATATCTTGCCCATTTTCCAATCCTAAACTCTCTAGTTCCAAATTCCTCCATCTAGGCTCTTCTCCCTCATTAAACCATACTTTAACTGTCCTCAGGGCCGAGGCCCTGTGGTACATTCTCATATCCGGTAGATTGCATCCCCCCTGTTCTATTTTAGTTTTTAATATTGTTCTGCGTACCCTAGGTCTTTTTTGCCCCCATATTACATATCTCATAATCTTTTCTATTTTTTGGAAAAATTCTTTATTTAAGGATATAGGAATTGCCTGTATAGTGTATAAAATTTTGGGTAATAACTGCATTTTAATTATATTCATTTTCCCTATCCAGGAACATCCCAATCGCCTCCATGAGTGCTGTTTATTTTGGAACTCCTGAATAAGGGGTAAATAATTCTTTTTGTATAGGTCTTTCGTGTTTTTGGTTAGCCAAACCCCTAGATATTTCAATTGTTCTGTTTGCATTTGAAATTGCGCTAATTCATCTAGGTCTGCCTGTGTCATTCCTGTTTTATTTAGTGTCATGACCTGGGTTTTATTTGTATTTACCTTGTACCCTGAGAGTGCCCCAAATTCCTTTAGTAATTTAGTCAATTCCTTCATTGATGATTGTATATTGGTTATCGTCAGCAGCATGTCATCAGCGTATACCATTGTTTTATGTTCCACTTCCCTTGCCTGCAGTCCTTTAATTCCTTTGTTCTGGTTAATGGCTACTATCAGTGGTTCTATTGCCAAGTCAAATAGCAGGGGAGATAAGGGGCAGCCCTGGCGTGTCCCTCTACTAATTGGGATATTCGATGTGAGTACCCCATTTATCGCAATATTAGCTACCGGTTGTTTGTAAATACTAGACACCCATTTTAAATATGCTCCCTTGAATCCCATTTTACCTAATGTGGCCATTAAAAATTCTTTTTCCAGTCTATCAAAGGCCTTGTTCGCGTCGAGGGAGATTAGTGCTGTGGGGGTTCTGTCTTTGTTGGCTTTGTATATTAAATTTATCGCCCTCCTGATATTGTCTACTCCCATTCTGCCATTGATAAACCCCGTCTGGTCTGGTCCTATAAGCGATCTAATAATCCCCTGCAGTCTGGTGGCTAGAATCTTAGTAAATATTTTAGCATCCGTATTTAGTAACGAAATAGGTCTAAAGTCCCCACATTCTTTGCCTATTTTCCCTGGTTTAGGGCAGAGCGTGATGGTAGCTGCATAGAATGTCTCTGGCATCTCTTGTTTTTCTTGTATCCCATTGTATACCTTCGTTAATAGTGGGGCCAACTGCTCCCCATATGTTTGGTAAAACTCTGGGATGAACCCATCCGGTCCTGGAGTTTTATTTTTGGGCAGTTCCTTAATAACTTGTTGTACTTCCTTTATTGTAATGGGCTCATTTAGCCATCCTCTCTGTTCAACTGTTATGTTTGGTAACTTTAGTTTGTCTAAGAAGGTATTAATCTCCCCCCCATTAGGTGCTTCAGTGGTGTATAGGGTTTTATAAAAGTTTTGAAATTGCTCCCTCATTTCTTGTCCTGTGACCCATTTCTGTCCTTTGGGGTGTAATATCTGTGTTATCTGGGTTTTTTTCCTTTTCTGCTTTACCATCCATGATAGTACTCTATCCGCCTTGTTACTTTTACTGTAGTAGTACTGCTTTGTATATCTGAGTTTCTTTATTACCCTCTCCGTTTCAATTGTGTCTATTAGTCCCCTTAGCTCCCCCCTTTCTCTTGTACCCTGTTTCGTAGGTTTCTTTTTTAATCTCTCTTCTAATGTGTTTAGTCTCAGGTAGAGGTCATTTAACTCTTTTTTACTTTTCTTTTTGTTGTAGGTTTCGATTTTAATGTATTGGCCTCTCAAGTATGCCTTTGCTGCTTCCCACACCACCCCCTGGGACACCTCCCCGTTATCATTCCATTTCATGTATTCTTCAATGTGTTGTTTAATTTGCTCCTTGTTCATTGCATTCAATAAAGTTCCCTTCTTTAAAACCCAATGTGGTGTCCTGTGTGTTGTTTTTTGCCCTGTTCTAATCGTTGCCGTGATTGCACTGTGGTCTGTAAATGCTGCAGGGGTGATTTCTATCTGGCTACATTTTTCCCAGTCTTTGTCTTGCATGAATAGGTAGTCTATTCTTGAGTATGTCATATGCCTATTGGAGAAGAATGTGTATTCCCTGTCTTTTGTGTGCTTTAATCTCCATACATCTGCCAATTGTGCCTGTGTTATTATTTGGGCCATTTTCAATTGGCCTCTTTTCAGCTTCCCCCCACCTGATCTGTCAAGCCGTGTAAGTGGGCTGTTTAGGTCTCCAGTTATTATAAGTGTCCCCTGACATTCTTTTTCTATCATTTTCACTACCTTTGTCATGAATGTTGTTTGTCTCATATTAGGGGCATACAGGTTTAGGAAAGTAAACAGTTCTCCTGCCACCCTCCCTTGTACCATTATGTATCTTCCCTCTGGATCTTTCACTATTTTCTCTCTCTTAAATTTCAATGTGTGGGCAAAGGCCAGTAATACTCCTGCTTTTTTCTGCCCCGCATTTGTGAAGTATATATGTTCAAAGTATTTATCTCTCATTCTGGTATTGTCTCTTTGGAATAAATGCGTTTCCTGTAGAGCCAGTACCTGTGCATTTACATGCCTAGCATATTACCATGTCTTTTTTCTCTTTGTTGGACAGTTTAACCCATTTACATTCAAAGAACATATCCTAAGATCGGCCATATTCCCTGTTTCCCATAAGTTCTGTTACTTGACCTGCTTGTTTGCATTCTCTGTGTGTACCTTTATAACCTTCCCTTAAACCCCTTTCCCCTTCTGCCCCCCTTCCCCTCCACTCTCCCATCCCTCCCTCCTTTACCCCCCCTTTGGCAACTTATCCAGTTGTCCATTTCTCTCCTCCTCCTCCTCTGGAGGTGCCTCTGGAGCCGCTCGATCTGTGCTGTCCCTCCAGACAGGCTCTTCCTTCAAAACATGGTCCCATATAGTTCTATATCTTTCTTTCGCCTTTTAACTCTTTTTCTTTCTCCTGCTGACGTGGGTTTATTCAGTTCTTTGTCTGCTTCCTCTTGGCTACTCTCTTGCTGGTCCCAGTTCTTCTCTCTGCATCTCTGGCATCTTTGCTGCTATATATTTCTCTAGCGCCTTTGTATCATAGAAGTTACTTCTGCGGTTTTCGTGCATGAAGGAGAAGGTAGCAGGGTATCTTATTTGCATTTTTATTCCCTGTGCTGTAAATTTTTCTTGTATTCTGTACCATCCCCTTCTCCATGCCACCGTTGCTGCTGCTAACTCTGGTTGTATATTAATTCTATGGCTCTGGTATTTAAGATCTTTAAGTTTTTGAGCTTCCCATCAAATTTTCTCCTTATCAGAGTATCTGAGACATCTGAATATTACTGCATGTGGGGGGTCTCCGTCTTTTGGCCTGGTGTGGAGAGTCCTATGAGCTCTGTCAATCTCTACTTCATGGAGTTGGGGGCTCTCTGGGAGGATTTCTTTCAGGATTTTTTTATTAAGTCCCTGGGCCTCTACACCCTCAGGGATTCCTTGTATGCTCAAATTATTCCTCCTCCCCTGGTTTTCCAGGTCCTCCATTTTTCTCTGCACTCCCCCCAGGGCTCTTTCCATTTCTTGTACCTTATCCTCCCACCTTTGCTGCTGATTCTCTTGCCTTTCAAGTCTCTGTTCCAGGCTGGTGACTCTCTCCGCCATGCCATCCAATTTTTTATTAAGACAATCCACTACTGAGATGACTTTCTGTATATTTTCATTTAAGAGAATCCATTGCTCTCTAGAATCAGCGTGGTTTGAATTAATTGTGTCCATCAGGCTTGCAAGCTGTGCTGTAAGGTCTCTTTGCTCTCTGTGTTCTAACCCACATGCCTCTGCCATACTGTCTGCCTGAGGTAGCTCCGGGTCCCCTCCCCCACCTCTTTCACTTCTCCGCAGTTTTTCTCTGCTTTCCGTCCCTCTCAGCCCTTTATTTGTGGGTTCTTGGGGGGTGGGAGGGGTTCTTCTTTATATTTTTCCCGATTGAGGGGATCAACACCACGTTTTTACCTTTTATTTTATGCAAAATCGTGCTGGGCCGTCTGGAGTGTCTCGCTGAAGCGGCTACTGCTCACGCATGCCCAGGTGCCCCCCCTCCCAGCTCCCCCCCCTTCCTTAGGCTCTAGTCAGTTTCAGGTGTTCTATACAGTTCTCTGGCTCTGTACTCGAAGGTAGAGCAGGCAGATGAAACATAGGCGGGACTCACGGAATTTCTGAAAACAGTGTTCCGGGATAAAGGTGATACTAGAAATATATTGTAAGCTCTCAGGCAGGGACCGTGTCTATCTTGTTTTTTTGTAAAGTGCCAGGTTCATCGCTGGCGCTATATAAATGCTTAGGATAATAATAATAATTAATAATAAATATATGTATGGGAAGAAAGTATAATTTCACTGGAAATGTCTTCAGTAGAAGATACCAAAACTTTTTAGGATATATAAATGACAAGGTAGATAAATACATCTCTTCGACCCTGGAAATCGTTTTCAAAAATATCCACAAGTAAGCAGTACAGCCAATCATTACATGAAAAAGCTTTAAAGACTAAGGTTTTTTAAATTTCTTTTAAAACAAAATCTTCATTACACTTGTTAATAACTCTGGCTGCAATATTTAACCATAGTATTTTAAAGCAATTAGCGTTTTGTCACATTACTTGTAGGTCATCACAAATAATTTAATGTGAATTCATTGCAGTATTGTGTGAATAATGTGAACGGCTATTAAACAGAACAATCCATTGATTTAAATCTCATTCTGTTCTAATGTGGTTTTTATGTTAAAACCCCAGTTCTTGATGGGTAGCTATTAGAATGAATTTCTTTTACCTTTGAAATATTTCAACATCTTAACATTTTATTTTTGTGCCTTATTTAAAGCTCAGGAAGGAGAAAGAAGGAAATTTTTCAGCAGATGGTGTCTGACATATGTATTAAACGTAACAGGTGTATTAAAACCCTGCTAGTCAGAACAAGTTTTTCTCTCCAGTTAAGCAGGAGCTGCATATGCATGTGCTTGTCTATTCCCCTTATGGAGGACAAGAAAGCCATCAAGATGTCAATTGCCTGTTGTTAGATTCACACGGGGAAGTGTATGTTCTGAGCCCAGGACATTATCACAGTTGGACAGAAAAGTCTATTGTCAATGATGTGGAAAAGGGAAACAAAGAGAATATGTTTAGTTCATCAAAAAGATGAAAGTTTCCCTGTGGTTAACATGTTGCATTTGCTATTGCTAAAACCAAACAAACTCAAAGACCATAACAAAGCCATAATAAAAAGGAAATCTTGGGTGCAACCAGGTCAAAGATTAGGATCTTTATAGAGTTTTCCTGCTCATTTAAACGCTGAGACTGTGTAATAGAGTAATACGAGTACTTTTCCATTTGTGATTTATTTTTAATTAAACTCTAAGCCTAGCTATAATTTATACTACAGAAGACTAATAATTCCTCCAACATAAAAGAAAACTTAACTCAGCACACCTTTATTTTCCATAAATTTCCCAATGGCCTTTTCTTAAGGAAGAGCTTAGTAGGTAGAGTAGTATAACAAATTATTAAATTGATCCCAAAGTAGTATTTAATATAGGCAGGTGTGGAAATCATGTCTAATTTTCTATCAAGATGTCTGCTTCGGAATCCCACAGATGAAAAAGATATACGGACCTGAAAGCAGTGATATGGCGCAATGACTTGTGTGCAGTGGTGGACTGAGGCCTAAAATCAGTTCTGGCATTTTGGACTGGGACCTAAAATCAGTTCTGGCATTTTCAGTAACCTGGTCCCCATCATTAGAAAAATGCAATAATGTAAAATAAAACATAAATATTCTCTCTTAAATGTGAGGGGAAAAACCAACAGCCCTCAACAGCACCAGCCCCTTTGGCATTTTCCAGAACTGCCAATGGCCAGTCCACCACTGTTTGTGTGTTTGGATGAATAAAAGTGGGAACAAGGCAAGCATCTGCAGAATTATCTGTCAGCCATTTTGTGCATGCACAATGTTGTAATTTTTTTAAGGAAATAAAAATCACTGCACTACTGGACCATCCTACACATGTGCTAGCAGTGTCAGTGCCATTTTGGAAAAGGGCAGCTAATCTGCACATGCGCAGACTGGCTGTCGCTTTCCAAGATATCACTGATTCTGCCAGTGACACTTTGGAAAAAGGTTCGCATGTGCAGAATGGCCCAGGTGGCCATTTTGCAGATGCTCGTTGATTTTAGTTTTATTTTTTATTACAACTAAATTGGGGTGGGGTGGGGAGGGGCTAAAACAGATGTAAGCTTATATATTCATTTTTGGAACATTATTTACTAAAACTAATGGGGTGCCATTCATTTTAGTAACTAATAAAAACAAAATAAATTGCACAGATGGCACAGGACCTCCCTGCAAACCTCAGTGGCAAAACTACAGGACTGCTTTGGGGCTTCTATGTGGTGGAAATTCTATAGTACATGAACAAATCGACCATGGGTTAACCCTGAAGTGGTCCATGGTAGAAGCAACATGTGGCAGAGTCTGTTCAAACATCACAGAAATTGAAACCACGTGATAATGCCAAGGCAACCATGACATTTTTCCACTGAGGTTTGCAGATGTTTTTGTGGTGCTTCTACCATGGTTTATCTTGGAATTTTCAGACGGTACATCTATTCACACATCCTGGAAAACACCACCATGCAGGATCCCAAGGCAACATGTGGAGCTGCTGTTGGGGGCCATTGGGATTCTTGTGGTGCCAGCACTCAGAGGGTATGCAGTACTTCCCAACAAGAACTAAACAAAATGATCTCTCTTTCATTCTGCCTCATAGGTCATTTTTAAATGGGCATGGCTGGGAGGCAGGTTCATGTGCACTGCATGGGATGGCCATGGACTGCCCACACACATCGGGGGGGTGGGAATTAAAAAGGGCCAGGGATAGGTTGTGCCCCTCCCGGTGCATGTTTTCACATGCCCCTGTCCGGAGCATATCAAATTTTTCTCCGATGCTCTGTGACTGGGCCATGTGTGGCACCCCCCCCCCACAACGCCACCTTGGATGTGTGGAATGGGTGGACCTGCGGGGGTTCATTTTGTCTAAAAACAGCCATAGTCTTATCAGCAGGAACACATTTAAATTGGTGTTGGGACTTCAATTAAAAATGAAAAGAGTTCCCATTTTCACAATAGAACTGATGTGTGTAAAAAAGCTAATTTCCACCTTAGTTACAACACATGGTGTAATCTTGACTCCATTGAATTTAATGGCTGAACTTCCATTCACTAAACTTCCATTCACTATATTGCTACTATATAGCCCATTGTTACTATATAGCCTGTTAATATATTTCACACATATAAGCCAGTGTTGGGCAAGAAAATATATAAAAATTGTGGAGCTGATGTTGTTGAAAAAGCTATTGTGAAAATGGGAACTCTCCTTGAACGTCCATGACCCTTATGTCACTTAGGGAATAAAATTTTCAACTGGACCTATCTCAACTGCTGTGGGGAAAAAAGCTTATTTTAGCTGTCTTTATTAATGATCTTTAATAGTTTAAGAAATTCTTTATTCAGTGTTATTTTGTGTAAAATTAGTATCCTTCTATGAGTAAAGGCCATTGGTTGTACTGTTCTTTTTTGCCAACACTATTACATTTTGTAAAAATAAGTTGAGATGTGACAGCTACAGAAGGCCTAGTTATCTACACATCCAACCAATTTCCTTCATGCCGCGTGTTCCATTTCTTAACTCAGTCTTAAATAAAATGAGAAGCAAGATAATTTCCATTATCACAAACAGCAGAAGGGTGCAGATTGGAATACCTGGGTATACAATGACATATTATATTAGAAAGGTGTCATATTATTGTATCCTGACATATAATTCAGTTATCAGTAAGCTGTGTTATCGAATTCCTTGCATTTTTTACCTCCCAATAGCCTTTCAGACTGGGTACCCTGTAATGTAAAATGTATTCTGTTATATATCCACATTTTTATTTTGTACTGTCTCCAACCTAGTAAGTTGTGTTAGGTGATGACTCTATAGACAAGTGTGGTAAGGTCAAATGTAAATGACTAGGTAGAAGTGGTCTAACAACAATGCCCATTTTTAATGTGGAAAGGTAAAACATTGCCCCCTATATTTACCAGGATGTTTTTAAAATGAAAAACTGAAAACAAAAACAAAACAAAATTAAAGCTTGCTACTAAAAAATGGTAATTGGTTTTCAGTTTTTTAGACTGGCTTCCTACGGAAAGACAGCTTCTACTGTGTGTGTGTGTGTGTGTGTGTGTGTGTGTGTGTGTGTGTGTGTCTCCATAACA
The DNA here is from genome assembly GCA_003113815.1 of Sphenodon punctatus. NCBI lineage: Eukaryota > Metazoa > Chordata > Lepidosauria > Sphenodontia > Sphenodontidae > Sphenodon > Sphenodon punctatus. The sequence goes on along the minus strand of QEPC01014093.1, from coordinate 16,377 downwards.
TTTGTTATAGGCCTGTTTCTGCCATATTTGTTATAGGCCTGTTTCTGCCATAATTGCGTAATTCTGCTGTTAAATTCTTTATTCAGTTTTGTTTTGTGGGTGGGAGCCCCCTGCTGGGGGATGGGTATGGGCATGGGAGATGGAGATGGGAAGGTATGCCATGGCCCTCCTGCGAGAGGGGGTGGGACAGGCATGGGGGAGGGAGGAGTGCCCTGACGGGGAGGGGTGGGAGTACAGCCTTGGGGAGGAAGGGGAGCGAGGGGATTTCCCACTCTACTGCCTCTGGGGATGCTGGGCTCAGGAGACATTTTGGCTGGCTGCCTTCCTGTGTCCTTGTGGGCTCTTATGGGAGGTGGGAAGTGGGAATTAGGTGCCAGCGGGGGGCTCAGAGAGGGGCAGCTATTGGGGTCATGTTGGGCTTGGGGAAGTATGGTGGGAAGGGGGGACACAGACTATTGGGTCTGTCAGGAGAGGGGTTTGTCAGGAGAGACACTTGGTGTCTAACCCCCAATTATCTCAGGACAGGTGGGGAGTGGGACAGAGTCGGTAGGGCCCTCGATCTGATGCTGAAGCTGCTTAATGTGAGGTTGGTGGCTAATAAAGCATTAACCAACCATGATCTGTTCTCAGTGGTGAGGGGCCTGATTAATCCGGTCTGCCTCCACCCAGAAATGGAGTCATCAAATAACCACTGTGACATTTTTATTAACTACTTTGCAGACAAAATCACTTGTTTTTATTTGTGTGCTGTCACTTTTTATGCAGAATCAGAGTTTGGAATTATGGAAGTGGAGTCTTGTCCTGTTTATTTGGATCAGTTTCAATTGGCTTCACCCACTGATGCAAGGGAAGTACTTGGGGCAATGTGGGAAACCTTTTAAGGGGGGGTGGTTACCTGACAGCTCCAGGCTCATCTCAATGCTGTCTGATTCCTGGACCGACTTCAGTTAGGGCTTTTGTTCTGTGTATGGCACAAGGATTATGCTTGTATCTTTGGTCAGTGATCTGTGCCTAGAGGTTGACAAGGGAAATTCTACCCTGTTGATCCTGTTAGATCTTTCAGAGACCTTTGATACAGTTGACCACAAGGTGGTGTTGACACTGCGGGATCTGGCTGGGGTGTGTGGGAGAGTGGTTTAACTCCTTCCTGTTGGGGAGATACCAGAGAGTGGTGATGGCTGGTTGCTTGACATCCTCTTGGGACCTCCCCTGTAGGAACAATCCTGCCTTGGCTGTGACCCCCATCCATTCAGTCAGAGCCAGCAAGGATCGTGCCCCTTTCAGCTGAGAGGCGGCTGGGAGAGGGGACTGCAGGGGATGTGCACTGCATATGAGCACTGCTCCTCTCCATTTCCACCAGGAAAGTAGAGCAGTGATCACTGAAGGGGGTGGGGGGATAACAGACAGTCTTCCCTGGTTGTGACCCCCCCCCACGCACTTTCCAATGGAGCCGGTGCTAGCACATCCCTCTCAGCTGATGGGGGCAGGGAGTGCCCAGGAACCCAGAGAAATCCTGTGCGGTTCCCACAGAGCACTGTCCCCACTGTGGACAGTGCAGGGAACCTTTCACATGGGCACTCCTCCCAGGCTGCCTGAAAGTTGGACAGACACACCAGCAATCTTGCTGTCCCCGGAGGCCTGTCAGGCAGTCCCCAAGGATAGCGTGATTGCTTTCACACCTCTTTCCTTCCTCGTCAGCTGTCTCAACTGCAGACAGGTGTGCTCTGGTTCTGATGGAAAGGGGGTTCATGTGAACCCGGTCACTACTCTCCTTTCCAGTTGGGAAAGGGGGGAGGAGCAGGGATCAAAGCGTGCGTGGTGCCTGCACGCCACTCTCCCAGCCACCTCTTAGCTGAGAAGCAGGATGTGATCTCCCCTCTCTCAGCTGAGCAGTGTGATCTGTGCTCTTCTCTTCCAGCTGCATCTCAGCCGAGCATGGCAAAATCTGCACTCCCCTCTCCCAGATGGCTGTCAGGTGACTGGGGTAGGAATCCTTACTGTCTCTGATGGAATGGGGGTATCAAAGCAAGGGAAGGCTTCTTCCCTGGCCATGACCCCCCTTTGCATTGGAGCCATGCTAGTGTGCCCCTCTCAGCTGACTGCTGGCTGAGAGAGGGGAGTACAGATAGTGCCCCTGAGAGCCTCAGGGGACGTCTGTGCTACCCTCTTCCAAATGGTAGGGATGGGAAAACATGGTTCGGAAGTTCAGACCGAACTCGACCAGTTCGGTCGACCGAACCGAACTTCTGAACCGAACTCGATTTTTGAACCGAACCGAATTTCCGGACTTGACTCTGTTCACCCATCCCTAAAGGATAATATTCCATTTAGTTCAATGGGGTTTGAATTTCCAAACTTTGTTTGGGAGTTCAGACTGAACTCGAATAGTTCGGCTGGCTGAACCGAACTTCCGAACCGAACTCGATTTTCAAACCGAACCGAATTTCCGAACTCGGTTCTGTTAACCCATCCCTACCAAAGAGCAGGCAACTGAGAGGGGCATGCTAGCTGCACCTCTCTGGTACTGGTGGATCCAGGACTGCAGGGGATGCTAAAAAATGAGACCTGACCCTGTGGAAGCCTGTTGCATGCTCTGCATTCTTAGTGATTGCGTGGCATGGGACTGCCCAAGGTGGCCCCAGCTGGCATACCGGGCACCATTCAGATAGACAGGTGGATCTGGGACTGAGGAGGGCAATGGGGGCAGCGTCTCATTTGTTTTCACCCGGAGTGTATACATCTCATGATTTCAAGAGCCATTTCTAAACGCTACCAAATATTTCAGGACTCACAATGACATTGTGAGAGTTGTCAATGGTGACGAAGTCAATTACTTTGGTAACACTATTGATTTATTTAGCCAGGTTATTACAAGGTTGCTTGCACTAAGGGTGCTTTTAGATGTCATGGGAACCCTGATTGATTTAGTGACTAAATCAATATGTTGGTTTTGCTACGTGAAGCATTTCATAATAATATATATACTAAAACTTCTGTATTCTAGACCTCTGTCTGGTTCTTTTTCTAGTCTACACAGCTTTATGTCCTCTGCTACTCTGGAGGTACTTAAGACATATCAAGAAAAGAGAGGGGCTCAAAAGCTGATCAGCGTTGAACCTGCCTCGTATCCAGAGATTTTTCTGTTCTACACAAATATCTTGTTCCTCAGCATGTTCAGATATGAGAGGTTACACTGTATATGTGTTTGAATGGGTCAGTGTGTGTTAATCTATATCTGTCTCTCTACATACATATATATAAAACTGAATTTGTACATTTTTCAGTTTAATCTTATTTTTTCACTTAGCATGGAATTCATTTAAAATGCAATGAAGGCAGCTGCCTGAAAATAAGTAGGGAAAATTTCAAACTATAAACTGTGTATTTAATGATTTCTGCTTATGAGCTGAGACAGAAAATCCCTTTGATTAGAGGCTCACATGTGGAGAAGCAGACCTGGACTGAAGGTCCTTCATTGCAGTTTACTGCCTGTCTTCCTGAGCCCTGACAAGCTAAATCAGGGTTAAGCTGCTATAGGTAAACGGACCTTGGCTTGTCAGTTCTGAAAAGCAGAAAGTGACTTCAAAGACCTCATGTCAACACTAGAAAAAGGACAGACTCTGGCCAGTATTGTTGCTTAATGGAAGAATATGACTTTCTTCATTGCTTTGCAGGCTCCATTGGTACTTTGCTGCTTTTCTTGACGTATTTTGACAAATTTGACTTTAAAAGCCTGGGTAGTTCTCTGAGAAAAGTGATTTTGTAAAAATGGCATAGTCACATTCCATGCTTATTGTCTCTCAGTGGCTTACAGATCAAATGTACTCCATTCATCAGTGAAAAGAGGTTGTTTTCTAAACTGCTCACCCGGCAAAATTCAGGCAGAAATATAAAAATCATGGTGGGTTTATTCCTTCTCATACATCTTCACCAGGAACAAAAGGTGTTTTAAAACAAAGGCTTGAGGAAGGGTCCATGGTCACTGAAGGCCATGGCTGTGGAGCACCCATGCATGTGGTGTGAGTGGAGAGCAATTCTAATGGATGGCCATCATGCAGGCAGCCTCCACACACTCCCACTACCACCGACTGGCCTTGAAAACAACTCATACGGGCAGCCATTCTCCCTCTCCCCCACCCAGCAACACACACCCCTTCAAGCCTCCCCCCTCAACTACTCACCTTTTGTCATGACACACAGTTGCAGACACCATGGAAACAGGAAGCCCCAGTAACCCCTTCCTGCCCAGGAGCCAGTGCTACAGCTGCTGGCAGTTTGTTGCCCACCTCCTCTGGGCAACAATGGAGGTGCATACTGGGGGAGACATGCAGGAAGCTGCTGTCTGAGCTGCTGTCCTCCATGGTTGTTGGCTATTGTGCATCACGAGGTGGTGGTTGTTCTTTGAGTCACCATTGTGTTGTATTTTGTATATGTGACCTTTTTAAGAGCTCCACAGAGAGCTCCTGGCTGGACTGTGGGCAGGCCCGGGGAGGTGGCCGGCTGCAGACCTGTCTGCTGGTGTGAGTGGGTGCTCTAGTTCATATGGGCAGGGATGTATGGGCACCTGCTGCCATGCACTTTTTTTGGCTTGCCCCATACAGCACACTCCAGTTTTTCAGCAGTGGCTATGAGTGGGTGCTGTGTGGCTCATAGGAGCATACATCCCCACACACTACCTTCAGATGACCAGTTGGATGCATGGTTGATGAGTGGCCATGCATGGTAGCGTTGTGTTTAAAAACACCCCAAAGGCAAGAAAGTCAAACGCTAACCCCAGTTACACTCTTATTAATATTTGTCTTCTCTGTCATAAGCATATATCCTTCATAGCTTTCAATGTGGTTGCAAAGGTGCAACCGATTGGCCGTGGTCTGAACTTTGTAAACAGTTTGTGCTAATGCTCATGAAGGAATAGTTTCCAGCTCCTATTATAACTTGGTAGAGCTGACAGAGTAAAAGATATTAGAAACTTATTTTTGTCTCTAAAATAAGTAGATGCGAATCTGTGAATAGGCATAGGAAGAACATGTATTAAATAAGAAGTCGGGGGTGTTTTTTTTTTTTTGTTTTTTTTAAACTGTTTTGAGCAGAACCGCTCTGTAACTCTGGTTTCAAACAGATGTAAATTCGCTGTGTCAGCTCTTGCCCAGTCCTGCGGTCAATCTGCTGGTGGAACACCTATTAAATTTAATGGGAGTTTTGAATGCTGGACAATTGCAGCCTCAGGAGCTAGAACACAAAGGAGATGCAGCCAGTTTGTGTTAAGCCAATGCAGATACCATAAGGATGACATCAGGGGAGGAGGGAAACAAAAACTTCATAGCTGGAAAAAAGTTTTTTTTTTTTTAAAAAAAGTCTCAGAATAAGAGTTTCATAATGACATCCTGGGGGTGATGTCAGAACCATGGCGGCTGATGCAATTGCATGGGGCCCTCCAATTGCACAGGCTTAGAGTTCCCATGGCTTGCAGACTCAGTGGAGAGGAGGAGGGAGGGCCAATTAGTTCAGTGCATGCTTGCGTTCTTGAGGCCGCCTCCTTGCTGAGGCTATTGGCATGCATATAATAGCTGCTGACAGATATGCAGCATATGCCATACCCTCCCCAAGTACTGGTGGGGTGATAGCTTGCAACAACACTAACTCCACTTTAACACCGCTCTAACGTTTCTTATGCATGTTGCACGGCTGTATTGGTGCCATATGAAGCCCTGCAACATGCATAAGAAATGCTAAAGCAATGTTAAAGTGAAGTTAGCATCATGTCTGTTTTCACCCTGAGTTGCTTGGACTTCCCATAAGGTAAAAGCCTCTACTGCTCTGTAGCTGGCTTACAGGAGAGTGTGGTTTGAGATAGGGGCTGGGGGAAAGGGAAATTAAAGTGTTTCTGCAAGTAGAGTTCACTTTATTGACTGCTCGCTGACACACAGTGCTGTTGTGTTCGTTCTGCAGGTCTGGCTAGTTCAAAGAACTGTTGGATATTTTTTAACAAAGTGGCTGCACTGAAGTCCTAAAGATATTCCTGATGCTAATGTTTTTTTAAAAAAATATTTTTTAATGTTTCTAGAAGAATGTCAGTCAATGGGCAGATTTGCATCATTTACCCCATGATGAAAACTGCATAATCGTCAGCAGAAATATAAATTAGTTTTGTTCCAAAATGAATGCTTTGAAGAGGGGACCGTTTCCACGCAAGAATAGTTTCAAAGCAGCAACGGACAAATTTGCCACACTAACTTCAGTTGTAAGAGATGATACCTCTGATGAAATAGGAAAAAAACCAAATATGGGCCATACTTTGGAACATCTATTGCCACCAAGCTGACAAATATGTTATTTATGCTAGCAAGTTTTAACATCCATTATCCTAATGTTACTTAATTATTATAATGATTATTATGCAAATTGTATGCAAATTATGGTGATTGTTATGGAAATGAGAAGTAAGATCGCATTAGCATTCTATTAGTAATATATTAAATGTGGGTTAATCCTGTGAGATATAGCAATTCTTGTATTAAGACAGGTAAAACGAGCATTCCATTGTAGCTGTTTCAGAGTAGTAGATCATTTAAAATAACTAGCAAGATATCAGCAGACTATTATGAGGAGAAGGCCATTAAGGAGGGATAAATGCCACTCTTAATGCCTATCAATGACCTCTGGGTGTTCTTAAATGAGATATTACCACACATAGCCAGCATCCAACCACCTATCTGAAGGTGGTGTGTAGAGATGAGCGCTCCCGTGAACCATGAAACACTTGTTCATGGCCACTGATGGGGCATGGCTAAAAAATCTAGACTCTGTTGTGCAGGGCAAGCTAAAAAAGTGTGTGGCAACAGGCACCCACTGTCCGTATGAATGGCATCAGCCAGCCAAGCCAGCAGAGCAGTCCACAGCTCATAGGCACTGTAAGAGGGGGACACAGCCTTTGTGAGTCACAGGAACTGTTCATGAGCGCTGGGGGGCCCAAGTTCCTCAGCGCTCATGTTGAGACATGTCAACTTAAAAGGCCAGCCCAGTGTGCTTTCCCCTCCTCCATGGTCTCTGGCAAGGGAAATGTGTGGTGGCTGCCGCAGTAGCCATGCTGGGAACCACCCATTAGAATTTCTCCACACACTCCCTACTTCTCTGTAGCAGTGCCACTCAGCAGCCATGGATACCCCCACCCCTCATTGCCTTGCTTGTTTAAAAACACTGTCAGACCATCATGTATGGGTTTGATTGTGACAGCAGCAGCCAAATCTACCACCCTACTGCTTCTAGCTGTTTGTTGGCATGTTCAGAGTTCATTGTGCAGGGGGCCTGGGACTGTTTAGAGCCCTCCATAAACCCCATGGAATGGACTGGTGGGCTGCAGGTGAAGGGGTCCCTTTTGGGCCCCAGTTGAGATTGGTTTCTCCCCTCCCAGTGGCAGAGGGAGAGGGGACAGGTCCAGGGATCCCTCCCTGTGGCTTCTGGGTGGGGGTCGAGCACAGGACAGAAAGGTGATGTGTCTGCCAGCAGTGCTGCAGTCCGTGCGCCTAAGGGTACAGCCTTAGGCCCTAAGGGCTGGGGGGGCAGGAGGTGTTATTTTCTGTGGGGATTTTAGTGGAAGGGTGGTGCTATTTTACTTGTCCTAGTACAGTGGGGATATAGGTGGTCTGGTTACTGATAGGTTTTGCTGGGGGGAGTTTTAGTATGGGGAGGTTTGTGCTTAAGGGGGGTGGGTTTTTGGGGGGAGATTTTTGGTTATGCTCCCTAATTTTTGTGGGAGCAGGGGAAGATGGGACTAGGTTAGGAAGGGACCTGTTCCCCCAGTGAGAGGGGGTCATGACCCTTATGAGGGATTTTGTTACTGCCCGCCCAGTGAGAGCGGGGGTTATAGGGTTTTGGGGGGTGAGGGTCTCTCTCTTCAACTTGGTGGGACAGCCAGGGTGGGGGTGGGTGTCCAAGGGGTGGGCTGGCTGGTGTGTGTGTGCCATTGGGGTTGTGATGGGCCGGGGGAAATGATGGTCCCTGTGTGTGGGGGGTGCGATCTGTGAGATGGGACAGGTGTTTGATACCTGTCCCAGGGTGTTTTCAGACATGACGAGATCACAGTGAACCACGCTGAATACCTACATGTGGTCACTGTGCCCCGCACATCTGTTCGGTGGCTGCCAGATGTTCGCCACACTGAATAACCACATGGGGTCAATTTCAACCATACTTCCCGGGCTTCCGGCACAAAAATCCGCAGAAGTGTGGTGGAAGTGATTCCAGGCGGGCATCAATAAAAAGTAACATCTGGTAGGCTATCACGACCTGGAATCCCCAGCGGGATTCCGGGCTGTGGTGAACTCGGCCAGACGCTCACCGCCCGCCCGTCTCCCCAGAGGGTGGGCGGCGAGGGAGCGTGGAGGGGGCGGGGCCGTGCAGCCGCACGTTGCGCCGCACAGCCCCGCCCCCTCCCTGATTCCCTGCTGGGATCCCCGGCATGTCTGTTTGCCGTGCCTGGGTGATCCCGGCGGGGAATCTCTGGGTTGTTTTCAGGATGGGGCAAAGCCGCCCTGTCATGTCTGAAAACACCCCCACTCATTCCTCCCTATGCAAGTGATGTGGTGGTGCAAGATCAGAAGGCCTCTGGCATGAATCTGATGCTGTTACTTAAACACGAGGTCAGTGGTTAATAAATCTACAATGGTTCGGGAGTTGATCCTGGACCATGCTGCCAACATCATGTGTACCACGGAGACCCAGCTGGACACTGAGTCGGGGCCTATATTGGCTGACCTTGTTCTGGTTGGTTACTCCTTGCAGCATCAGCCATGGTCAGAGGGATGAGGGGCAGTGCAGCCTTTGTTTTAGGGACTCATGGTGTGTAAGGAGGTATCCAGTATAGCTTGTGTCTAGTATGGAGGTTCTCCATCATGTGATTGATCTGGCAGGAGACAGGTTATGGGTGCTTCTAGTATACAGGTCACCTACCTGTATGGCAGCATCTTTGCACACTCTAGCAGAACTGGTGTCGGAGATGGTGTTGCGGTCCCAAAAGACCTTGGTCTTGGAGGACTTCAATATCCACACCGATGCCAGTCCTGGACGGGCAGAGTGTGAGTTCATGGCAACCATGGGCCTGTCACAAGTGGTCATCAGCCCGGCACATGATACAGGGCATACCCTGGAACTGATTTTCTGCACTGGCTTTGAAGTAGGGGATCCGATGGTGGGGGAGGTGTCAGTTGTGCCCTTGCCATGGATGGATCATTACCGCCTCTGGGCCTTTCTCCCGACACATGTCTGCCTCCTGAGTGGTGCGGAACCAGTTCAGTTTGTTCACCTTCAGAGACTAATGGAAACAGAGAGGTTCCGGAATGCTCTGGGGGCTCTTTTCCAGGTGGTGAGGGGTCTGGTTGGTCTGGCTTCCCTCCACCTGGAACTGGAATTTTCCAGTGCCTGCTTTGTCAGGTTAATAGACTACTTCATGGATAAAATCACTCATATTAATTATAATGTTGACACTGCGCTTATTACAGTGGAAGAACCAGAAGTAATGGAAGTTCCACCTTGTCTGGTTTCGTGGGATCAGTTTCAGGTAGGGATGTGCGAACAGATTGTGGTTTGGGTTTGATCTGTTCAGTTTGGTCCAGTTGTTCGGTCGAGTTGCAGGGTTCGGGTTCTGTAGTTCGGTTCAGTGGCGATCAGTTTGGTTCGGCCGTTTGGAAATAGGTATCACGTGATCGCGTTGGAAACCGGAAATATGAGTTGTGTGCAGAGCTGTGTGGTGGAGAGTGTGTGTGTTGACTGGCTGGTGTTTGGTGTGCTTTGGCTGTGTTTGTGTTGGACTGTGTGTTGGTTTCGGTTTGGCTGGTTGGTGACTGTTGGTGGGCGAGTGCTTGTTTTTTTGTTTTGTTTTTTAAATGAAGGTGACCATTAAATGCCAGGCCTGTAGGAAGGCCAAGGTGGCAGAGCCAGTGGTGGAGGAAGAGGTTCCTGCCACTTCTGCTGGACCTTGGGTGGTGGTGGAGGAGGAGCAAAAGCCGGCGGGCACAGGAGGTGCTGCCACTACTGCCAGGTTTGTAAACTTTTCTTTTACTTTGAGGACAAGAAGAATACTACCGTTAGAGTAAGCTCACTGGCATGTGGGTGGGTGCGTGGGTGGTGGGCATCAGTCAGGCACAAACAGTGGACATCAGTGGGTGGCAGCGGATGTCTGCCACAGAGAGAGAGGGTACTGTAGTGTGGGGGGCTCTTCCAGCAGTCAGGCATGAGCAGCACCCCCACGCAAAGATGTGCCAGGCTAGCAAGGGTCTCCACTCTCCAGTTGCCATCCCTAAACACCCCCAAACAAGGGCAGGATTTGCATGTGAGTTGCCATCCATAGCACCCCAAGGAGGGCAGGATTTGCACGTGCCAACCAGGGTCTTTCCAGTTGCCATCCCTAGTGCCCCAAAGAGGGCAGGATTTGCACGTGCCAGCCAGGGTCTCATCTCCATTGCCATCCCTCCCTAGCACCCAGCCAAAAAAGGGAAGCATTAATTGCACATGCCAGCCAGGGTCTCTCCATTTGACATCCCTAGCACCCCAAGGAGGGAGAACTAGAGGCATCATAAATGCATATTACTTAGGTGGTGTTTATGTGCTCCTGTTTCAGAGAGGGTGATGATGCTGCCCCTGGTGCTGGTGCCATGCACAGGACATCATTGAGGTGGAGGTCGCCAGTGCCACCCCCAGACAGTGGGCAGACAAGGTCCAATGTCTGGAGGTGGTATGATAAGGAGAATGAATTTGCCATCAGCAAGGTAAGGCATGGGCTGGAACAACAGGGTATGCATTGCCCTCTATGACCTGTTAGGAATGGAAATCCCCTGCAGAGAGCTTGTTGCCCACCCACTTGTGGAGACAGTATGCAGGCAGGGCTTGACACAGACCATTGGTCTGATGCAGTATGGCACTTCTTATGGTCCTTCCTATCTTTTATGTTCCTTAGGAATGCAGCAAAAGATTCAACTGGGCCAGGGAGGGGATCACATCAGCCTAATTGCGCACGCCAAGAAAACGCACAACCTGACAGTGATGTGGGGGAACTCTGGCATGCAGCATCAGCGCCAGAAGAAGGGGGGGGGAAGGCAAACCAAAAGAGAAGACACCAAAGCCCTTCCCCCTCCTCCAGCTCCGATGTGGAGTCCCCTGGGCCCCGGGAGTCTCCAGCGGCAAGAGTCTTTTGGGACGAGGTGGAGAGGCCCACCCGGGACTTCGTGGCTGGCCTCCATCAGACAGCAGCCACCATGGAGAACTGACTGGTGGCAAAGTTCTAGGCAGTCGAGGTGCGGGAACAGAAGGTGGAGGCATACGCGCAGTATGTGTCAAAGTACGTCTCCACTGAGATGACTGACCTTGAACTTTTCCGTCAGTCGGTCTCCAACTCACAGGCGGCCATGGCAGGGGCCATCGACTATGCCGTCGAGCATGGTATGAAATGCCGGTGGGTGTGATGCCCCCTGCCCCTACCTCTCGTGCACCCGTTCTGCCTTTCCCTCACCTTCAGGGGGGGCAGGCCCAAAGACTAATAGATAGCTAAGTTTCCTTTCTTGTTTAAAATGTTTTGTTTCTGTTTTATAATGTTGTTGTTGTTTTGTTAAAAAAAAAGTTATATTACTATGAGCTTTGTTTTTTACCTGTCCAATCTTTTATCCCTCTGTGCTAAAGTTCTGGCTGGCAGGTGGCAGAATCTCATACAGCTTGTCAATCCCTACCAGCAGCACCTGGCACCACATGTAGCATAGTTAAGGTATTAACCCAAAGATGTGCCAGGCAGCAGCAGGGTCTCAACTTGCAGACAGCCCCCGAGGAGGGGCAGGGCTTGTCTGTGTGGGTGTGCCAGAGAGAAAGATACATGCTCTTTTGGCAGCAGGCATCCATGGGTGGGTGCGGAGGAGTAGGCTGGTGGGGGGGCAGGTTGCAGGCAGGCGCCGCTGGCCGCTGGCCAGTCAGGCATGAGCAGCGGAAGCACCCAGAATGAAATGACAGCCCCCGTGACTGGAATGATGGTCCCAGAATCTCGTTGGTAGTTCCTGGGATGGGCGGGCATGACTGCTTCAGGTACAGTGGAATGACAGCCTAAAGCCTATGGGAGTTGAATGATGTCCCTAGAATTAGTGCATGGTTGGGCACACTTCATTCAATTGTGCGATAGGTAGGTAGGTATAGGAACGCACACAGGCAGGCACATAATAGGTTCCATGTTTTGTTATATTCTATCTCATTCTGGTAGGTTTGCTGCTGCTGGATGTGGGCATCGGGCACAGATGGGAGTTCTTCCTGGTTCTGGCAGGTGGCAGCTTGAGCTGGCCTCCTCTCCACCACATCTCTCTCATTCTAGCAGGGAGCTTCTCTCCCTCTCCCTCTCTCTGGTCATATAGTGCAGGTGACAGCATGGGTGGGATCGTATCTGTCTCTCCTTCTAGCAGTGGGGAGACTCTTTCTCTCTCTCTCTCATTTCTCTCCCTTAGAAGCAACCTGGGCAGGTAGACAGGCATCTTTGCATGAGAGGCAGGAAGGCGGGCTGAGGCAGGCTTTGAGCTTGGTGGCAACCTGGGGTACAGAACCCTTTGCAAAGACAACATATAGGCCTGGGGGCCATCGGTAGCAACAGACAGTGGGTTGCCGGGGTACAGAACCCTTGGCACAGACAGCATATATGCCTGGGGGACATTGGTGGCAGCAGCAGACATTGGTTGCCAGGGCAGGCAGGTAGGCGGCATGGCATGAGCGGCAGTCAGGAAGACTGAGGCAGGGTTTGGGCTTTGCAACCTGGGCGGGCAGGTAGGCAGTGTGGCATGAGAGGCAGAAGGGCAGGTGGGCTTGGGCAGGCTTTGAGCTAGGCAACCTGGGTGGGCAGACAGGCACCTTGACATGGGAGGCAGGAAGGCAGACTGAGGAATGCTGAGCTTGGCGGCAAGCTGGGTGGACAGACAGGCAGCGTGGCATGAGAGGTCATAGGGCAGGCAGGCTGGGACATTGGCAGCAGGGCACTCAGATAGGCTTAGGCTAGCAAAGATTGTGCAATGGGAGAAAGCAAGAACAAGTCAGTGTTACATAGGCGGGCTGAGATCGTGTAGCCATAGGCTGGCTGGCAGGCTTACAGTTTCCCAATGCCACTCTGTGTCATGAGGTCAGTCAGATAAGGCGGCTGAGGCGGTCTAGTATGAGGGGGGGCAGGGCGGGTGCCAGGCATTGGGAGGGAGGAACAGCAGCACAGCAGCAGTAGTCCTAGCCCAGATTGAGGAGGAGGAGCCCATCCCATGACTGCCCCTGGCATGGAATGGCGTGTGCCACTGCACCATCAATCCTTGTCCAGGGGCAGCTCGGGGAATCCCAGTAGCGGAAGGTTCACCTTAATAAACAGCAACTGCTCCACCAACTTGGCCCCCAGTCTCAGGCGGTGTGGGGACCAAATGTCCCCCATCATAGAGAACACACATTTGCTGGGGACACTGGTTGGTGAGCAGAACAAGAGACTCTTTTCCACTTTGGACAGGGCCGGCCACACGTTGGCCTTGCCAGTCCAGTAGGCCAAGGGATCGCTACTGGGATCAATGCATGGCTCCTCATCCAGGTAGGTCTCCATGGCTGCTGAGGCACCGTCGTACTCTCTCATAACTCTGCCTGGGAACCACCTTCACCACTGCCCTCAGCCATGCTGCTTGCCCTATTGTTCTGGGGGACCCCATGCTCCCCAGACTAGTGGCCTGTATGTAGGCTGAGCTGCTTCTGCTGCTGTTGGCAACAGGGGTGCTGCTGCTGCTGGTGCTGCTGCTGCTACCGCTAGTGCTGGGGGCAGGGATAGACCCACCTGGCTGAGAGGGGTGGCTGCTCCCACTCCCACCATCCCCAGGGGTGCCCTGCTACATAGCCCACTCTGCCTGCTGGACCCTCTCCACCAGTGCATCCTTCTGGAGGTCATAGAGCACTGTCTGTCATGCCATGCTGCCCTTGACCCTGGGTCCAGCATTGTTGCCAGGACATATTGCTCCCGCTGCAGAAGTGCGTCAAAATGAGCCTTCAGCCCTGACTTCAGCTTCTGCACCAGGTCAAGTGCCTCATCAGCCAGCTTCCTGCCCTGAGGGCCACAATCCCATTGCCCTGAGAATCTCGTCCAGCCTCCTCTGGAGTCTTCGGACCAGAGGGGTCACCTGGCTGAGGGTGGCAGTGGAGCTGCTTATGGTCTCCGTCACGGCCAGGAATGGTCTCAGGCCGAAGACCATTTGAGCCAGGAGCTCCCATTCCACCCCATTAAACCCTTCTGGTTCCCTGCAGTCCATCTACACTTGCACCTGATGCAAGGCGGCTTTCTGCTGAAGAAGCCGCTTGAGCATCAGGAAGGTAGAATTCCACCGTGTGGCCACATCCTGGACCAACTGGTGCCCT
>QEPC01014092.1:1792698-1802826 GCA_003113815.1 Sphenodon punctatus | reverse complement strand
TGTGGCCTTGGAAATACATTTTCTGCTTAGAAAGTGATTTTGACAACTTTATTCTCATGGGCCTAGTTGGATAGTGTCAGCCTGAGACCTGTGGCTGAAGAACCTGAACTGAGTTGTCCAAACCTGATCCTGCTTGTGTCTCTGATCATGGCCAATATTGCCTAATTGATACATAACATGCTCTGTCATTTGATTAGCAGCAGTCTTAAAAAGAGTCTTAAATTGTTTCAAGTGTGTGGGTGGGAGGGGAGAAGGGCTAATAATTACATGGATAATGTCCAGAAATTCTGCAAAAACAAGATCCTTCTCAGCAGGGTCACGATCACCAGCCTGCATTCTGTGGAAAAATCTAAACTCCCATGAAGTGAGATTCTGATCAAAGCTCACCGAGACTAATCGAAAGCAATGGTTCTCAAACTGGGGAGCACCTTCCCCACCCCAGTGGTGGTGCAGAAGTTATTCTGGGTGGGGTGGGGTGGGGGTGCAAGAAGGAGTACAATTGCCAACACATAGTTCCACTCTGAGCTGAGGGGAAGGGGTTTTCCAAAATGGTGGGGCAGCAATGGGGAGAGGTGGAAAGGGGGAGAGGGAGCATGTGTGTGGTGGGGGATAGACCTCAACTACCAGTGAAGAGGAAGGGAGGCACAGTTTCAGAAGTCTGAGAACCACTGATCTAAAGACATCTGTTGAATTCAGTTCACTTTTTGGAGCAGGCCTCCCTCAAAAGATTTCAGTACTGCAGTTTAGCTGCTCCTGGCTTAAGTCATTATGTTTTGTGCTGTCTAGTGTCTGGAAAAGAGAGCATTTCCCCCCCACATTTAATTTCACAATACACATTCATGTGGAATAACTCAAACAGGATTTTTGTGGGAAGTAAAACTCCAGAGGTCACCATACCTCTGTAGCTAATATCCTGTTTACATAAGGCAAGTTTCTTTAACGGCAACAGTATTATTTATAACCAAATCCTAGCTGACCCCAAAGGAATTGCAGTATATGTTGGGCTAGTTCAGTTGAAGTAATTACCCTTGGATTTCATGTAGTGACAGCACATTCATGTGGTGATTTGTTTATACCAGGATAATTACCCCAAGATAAACTTATTCCTATTTAAATCAAGAATAAATTTTCCATCCATTTTGGGGATGGAGTCATGGAGCTATTCCCACAATGCAGGAGCAATATGGACAGTGCTGAATAAAGTACCCTAAGGTAATTGGTCAGCACTATCTGAACATGCTGGAAAGGATCTTGTATCAAAGTAAGCTTTTTCTACTAGGAAACTCCTCCCCTGCTAAAATTCTGATTTAGCAAGTCTTACAATCTGCAGATATACATCACAATTTAGGGTATTTTCAGACGAGATACTCTCCACCCACTATCCATGTTGTAGGGCTGCGGTGTTGCCCTATAGGTGCCTTGTAACATGTATGGCGGATGGGGAGTGTCTTGTCTGAAAACGCCCATAATGGATGAATACACAAGCATTCTTTTTAAGAAAATAGAAATGCCCCAAACTAAGAATCTTCAGAAGACACATTAACATATCACTTTAACTTCAAATGGCATTAAGCCAAAAGAGGCAACAGAGCTTCATGTCTGGCCTTGGGTTTTCTTTCATGGTCCTGTGTCTCCAATGCTAATCCCTCTCTACAAATATAAAGTTGTGGCTTGGGCTGCTTTTAGACGAGCGGTGCGTGATTGCGCATCGCGATTGTGCATATTTTGAAACGTCCGCATGATGTAATTACATGAGATGGAAGTGGGTTATTATGCGCATATTATGGCGGTTGCACATTTTTAAAGTCCGTGAATTAAATAGCTCACGATCGAGTGCCACTCCTCTAAAAGCGGCCTTGGTCTACATTAGAAAGCTGCGTCATTTTAACTATACTGATTGAATTAGACTGGTGCAAGTCTTGATCTATACAGGCAACTAGTGTAATTTGATCACTTATCAGCAAAAGTTCAATGGGTTTAAGAGAAGAGAGTTAAACCTAGCTGGATTCGTTTTTTCACTGCTTACAGTTATTTTAAATCAACATAGCTCAACCAATATCACTTTGTAATATAGACATTCAACCTTTGTTCTTGGATTCTGACCTGCTACACAACAAAAGCTGGTGATTGTGCAAGCTCCTAGAAGTTGGGTGAGTTCTGTTAATCATGTGCCTTCTGTAGCAATACCTCTTGACATGAACTCTTACTAAAGCAGTTACACTTCCTTTTTGAGCAGATTTGTTTCCAGACAGCTCTGGGCTTTGTATTTTTCTCACCATAAATTTACATAGACCTTTGGCTCTACCCCAATGCATTTACATTAAACTGTCATGAGACAAAGAAAAGAATGCATCAAAGTAACAGCAAAGAAAATACAAAATGGATGCACATAAGGGGGGAAAGAACAGTTCGAACTGAACTAAAGCATGAAAGATAAAGTACTAATCTGTAAAACAACTTGCAGAATCCTCAAGTCTCCTTTTTCTCTTATTTTTGGGGTGTAGGTGGGAGGTTTTTGGTGTGGTGGGTTTTTAATGAGTGGTTGGGTTTTTTTTTGCAGAGACATTTCCCCCCCCCCTTGTGATACTTATCACCAGTTTTTAACAACAATAAAGGCTAATTCACACACAGCCCCAACCAACCATCCCAGCATGGGAAGAAACAGGGAACACAGCCCAGGGCTGATCAGCACAGATCTGCTTGCTCTGCAAGCCCTCTTCACCAAGTTGGCCCTGGTTGGCAAGTTGGCACACCCTCTACGTCATAAGGAGAAGCTACTAGGCCCCACTGCCTCCCACTTCCATTGCCTCTGATGAACCTGTGGGGAGTTCAGGGAGGGGGGTGTTTAGGGGGCAATGGGTGTGCAAAATACTTTATTAATAATAATAATAATAATAAATCCAAATCTAACCTCAAAGTTTAGGCAATGGACTATTTTAAATGTGCACACTTATCTAACTTAATTTATATGTATTTTGTGCAAATCAGGATAAGGGAGGGGTGTATGGGGTATTCCACTATGAGGGTTTCAAGATGTGGACATCTTATTGCATCGTCTTCCTAACAAGGTAAAAAGGTGATAGAGCAGTTTTTAAACTAGAACCTGGGGGAAAGACTATGACATATATGCAGGAGGATGTTAACTTAGGGGATTTAGAGTTGCATAAGACTGAGGAAGGGGTAAAAATTAAGGGACTTCAGGTGGAATTCGCTGTATTTTCAATGTATATTGCATTTAATGTTTTATATTGTATTGTGAGCCGCACCGAGCTGCTATTAGCAGGAGGGTCCAGGATAGAAATGTACTGAAATAAATATAGTTTGAGTTGCCATTTTATTCAGAATGGATTAAGGGGTTGCTTTAGACATGCTTGCTGCAAGGCTTGAGCAACTCAATCTGTCACAAGACTGTTAATAATTTGAAAACTCTGGGTTTCAGCTAAGGGGAAAAAATTTAAACTTAGGTAGCCAAATCTGAACCAGCAAGGGAGTCTAATTTTTAAGGAAGTGCTAAGCAATTGCCCAATTTTTTTCAAGGCACTTCCATCATAAAAGATCAAGTAAACGAGGCAGAATGGAAACAAAGTTGTTGAGAGAGCTGGCAGCGCGGGGTGGCGAACAGCATATATCAAAACAAAATCCAAAATACAGTCACAATGAAAAAACATAAAACGTTCGACAGAACCAAATACCCCACCCACCCACTACCCATCCCCCTCCCCAGACACCTGGCAAAACAGGCAAGTCTTACACTGTCTATGGAAGGAGGGGAGGCCCAGAGAGAGGCAAATCTCCACTGGGAGGGAATTCCACAGTTGCAGTGTGGCCACCAAGAACGCCCTCTTGAAGGTAGCAGAACATGCCCCATGCTAGCTGCAGGGGCCAATTGAGGACACACGAGGCAGTTCCACAGGTAAGCAGGGCCCAGGGCACTTAGGGATTTAAAGGTAATAACCAACACCTTGAATCGGGTCCGGAAGACTACAGGCACCCAATGCAGAGAACAGAGCACCGGTGTTATGTGCTCTCTGTGGCCCATCCGTAGCAGGAGGTGGGCCGCCGCATTCTGCACCAGCTGCAGTCTTCGGGTCATCACCAAGGGCAGCCCCACGTAGAGTGCATTGCAGTAGTCCAATCTTGAGGTGATGAATGTGGCAAGATCGGAGTCTGAGATATAAGGCCAAAGACAGAGGATGGACCAGATGTAATTTACTAAATGCACTCCTTGCCACAAGGGGCTGTGAGTTCAGGAGGCCTCCCAGGGTGATGGCCACGTCACGGAATCCTAGGAATTGGCCATTCATAGGAATCACCTATTGGCCACGTCACAGAATCACCCAAATGATTCCCTGGCGGAATCAGACCAGCACGGCAACAGACGAGCCGGCAGATTCCGCTGGGGAATCGGGGAGGGGACGGGGCTGTGTGGTGCAACGTGAGGCCGCACAGCCCCGCCCCCCCCACGCTGCCGAGGCCGCCCGCCCTCCGGGCAATGCGCGGGCGCAACGGCCTTTCCCAAATGCCCATAGTTGTCTGTCGGTCTTAAAGAGGGGTGCAAAAATGAACTGGGTGAAACCAAAACTAAAAAGTGTAAGAGAAGGGTTACTGAGATGGAGAATGGAAAAGGAAAAGGTTAAGGGGAAAGGTGGTTTTTAAGTTAATGAAAATATTTGTCTGGAAAACCTCCAGAATTAGTCTGTTAAGCAGGGGTTAAATGCACAGTCTTGAATATGAGGTGGAGATGAAGAAGATGGCAAAAATCATAACTGAGGAAATTTGCCTAAAACCCAGACTTATTTGGACCATACAAATCAACTTAAGGAATGGTTATCTGAAGTAGTGTAGCACTGCAAAATGTATCTACCTCGTAGTTCAGTCAACACCAATGAGGATGTCGCAGTCAATTAGATGAGGCTTTCTTACCTGATGCCTGTAGTTGTACCAGCCATTTGATCCTGCGACAATAACAACCCAGTGCTTGCCTCCATCTTCAGGATCATCCAAGGGAAATGTGCTGATCCCCAGGATATAGCCTAGCACTACAGCGGTCTTCAAAATCATTTTCTTGGTTTACTTCACAACTACAGGAACTATGGAATAAAGAGAGAGAATGACTGTTAGAAAACACCCAAACACCAGCATAGCAGTTGTCCTCTACATTTTAAAAAAGGTCCCTATTCTTGCAGTTCTTTGCATTACCAGTCCAATGTCAAACTATTATTTGTAACTTACTTTGATTTTTGTCTTATGCTTCCCCAGTCCCTGCTCCCACTTTCCAGTCCCTTTTCAAATATGAAGTTCTACCTATGTTTGAAGCAGGAAGGAACCACAGAGAAACCAGCCACAAGATCATCCCAGCTGCTACATACAGATGCTGGCACAAAGGGTTGTGCCCTTCCTAGTCTCTCTCTCAAAATCCAGAGGGAAGAAAAGCTTCCCTCCGGAAAATTCTTGTTTGGGGATGAGTACAAACGCCTGATTCTCTGTACATCTTCAAACGCTTGTGCCAATGCAAAGAGAGGATAACGTGTCACTACGCCATAGTGGTATTTTTACCCCCAATTTGCACAGACACAAACTAATGCTCCACCAAAGGCAAGGCAATAGAGGGTATCTGGATTTGCGGTGACCTGTTGGGTAGAATTCTAAATCAGATGTAGACATCATTATTTCTATAATTTCTGCCACCTCTTAACAGGTGACAGTAAGGTCCTCATTGGCTGTTGTTAGAGAATTATTTTCTTTAACAACAAAGGATCTTGCACTTTACAAATAGTGTAAATGAGATCTTGCATTTTACAAATAGTGGAAAAGAGTCAAACAGAGGGGAAATCAAGAATAAAATTATCAGTATAACAATACAGGCAGGCACCTATTAATAAAACATCTAAAAACCATGAGAAACACATCACTTCCTTGTTTCATAGCATGGAATGAAAAAAGACAGACCTAGCTTATGTCTATAACTGGATCTGCAGATTCTCCATATTGGCTAAGTTTTGCCACAACACACAAACTAGCCCATAAACAAATTCATCTGTTGCTGCCCGGAGAAGATTCAGGCATGCCATGACTGAGCAGAGTTAATCTTGGTAGGACAGCCATTGACTTGGCAAAATGTCATTTCTACAGCAGGCACAAAGTAATAGTCTTATGAACATTGAGATCACCACCAAGATGGCCAATTATGTCTCTAGTACCATTAATTTCCATTGCATCTCAGAATCATATAACAAAACACATCTCTTTCTAGTGTCTGGTCTCCAGATCAGAGACCTCTGAGAAAAGGTAAGAAAACTGACTGCTTTAATTACATGAGCACCATTTAAACCTCATGTTAACAGACTCTTCTGGTCTCAAAATTCCTGTGGTTTTCTTTTTTTTTCTTTCAAGTCTTTTCTCTAATATTTAGTGACATACTATGTAAAAGATGCTAAGATGTGCAGAAAAGAATGTGTGAAGATGTAAAAGATGCTAAGTCAAATTAAGGCTGCAAAGGAGAAGCTGATATTCAGGGGATTAGAAATGGGATATTTAGCTTTTACATATTGTGTAGCTCTTGCATAGATGAAGGTCACTGGCTTAAATTCATGTCATGCTGACAGTGACCAAATTGTTCCAGTCTTATGGCTGTTCAGTAACTTCTGGGAAGTGAGTTGGGGTTCTGCCCAATTCAAAAGTAGAGAGGTGGTCATTGTTGATTCCAGCAAAAATTGGGAAAGAGCAAAAGGGAACGGTAAGATTCTGCTTTCCCTGTCTGCTGCATGTCATCAGCTTGCAGGTATAGCTTTTGACCAGAAAACATGGACACTACTTTTATGCCAAGATGCAATCCAACAATCAAACTGGTATGACTGTGGAGTGTTTACGGTTTTGAATGCCTATTCTGTTGTCTATGGACAAGAATATGGAAATGTTGTAAGTCAGCATGCTTGAACCTGGATTGGTGTTAATGTGGCTGAACACCAAAAATGCAAATGCAAGAAACGACAGAAGGGAAAAAAACTGTTCGTCTTTCAGAGGCATGTACACCAAACTCCTGGAAATGGAAATGGCTATTGTGTACTTAGTGTCACTCTACGATCCCAAGAACAGCATATGAGCCACTTGTCCACACGAAAAGTGCCCTGGCAACTTTACAACTGAGGATGAAATGGCTTTCTGCTGTTCGTGTAGAAATTGGTTCCATGTTGCGTGCCTTCCAACAATCACTGCAGAATTCTCATTGTATTTCATTTGCCCATCTTGTAGTGATAATGGTAAGGCTTCTTTTTTGGCAATGCACGATATTAGCTGCAATTAAATTTCTACGTTTGTGCCAAAAAAAAATTCCATGTACATTTCTAATCCATCATATGCCTTGGTTTCAAGTTGACTCCCAATTCTTTAATGCAATAACTACAACTGTGAACAGTGTTAACCAATAAAGTCAACTATTAATCATCCTGCACAGCCCTGTGGGGTATGTCAGGCTGAGAGACCAGTGACTGGCCCAAGGTTGCCCAGTTACCTCCTGCACCTGTAAAGGCTTCATTTCAGGAAGGAGTGTGACAGGTATGAATTTTCCTGGTTTGGTCATCTGGACGCATACCCTGTTCCCAACTCAGGCCACAATTGGTTTACCACTGAGCATACCTGACTCCGGCCTTGAATGGAGCTCTTACAGTAACGGAGCTAAATTCTGCTGTCCCCCCCAGCCCATGTGGCCATGGGGGGCTGATCCTACCAACATAAGGTTGGGGGGGTGAATCCTGCGCCCCCTTCCCCCCAGAGTCTATGCCCATGTCCTTCAGTGAGTACTACAGTCATTGAAGGGAAGAGGTGCCGTCAGTTAGTGCATGGTGCTGTACATCCAAATCATGCATCTAATTCTCTTTCTTCCAAGCGTACTTGGAGAAGATAAATTAGTGCTTGGCACCACTTCCAGGGTGGCAAGATTCACAGCCCCAGCTCTGCCTATCCAGGCCATATCATGTCTGTTGGAATAGGTAACCTTGCCCACTTCCCATTGACTGAATCCGCAACCCTTGAGGTAGAGAATCTTACTAACAGAGGAGTTACTAACAGAAATCTTACTAACAGAGAAATCTTACTAACAGAGTTTTCATAGGCAACCTAAAGACTTGACCATAGAAGCTGTTGTGTGCTAGACATTTAGGTACATACTGAACCTTGCTTGTCTTCATCAGCAGGAACACTGAAAGGACAGGAGGACAGCTGAAAACTGCCAAATGCAACTTGTGAAAAAAACACCCAAGCCAAGGCTAGAAAATATCATTCAATACTTAGTGAAGTATAACAGCTAAGTCAGCCACCTATTTTAGCATATCATTTAAGTCTTGTTTTGTAAGATATATCAAGTATTTTGTCATATATTCTACATAGGACACTGGTTATATTAGTATCTATGCTAGTAAAAGTTTGAAGAAACCAATGCTTTCTGGACACTTTCATAGGGCTCCTTTTGCACATTCGTGACTGACTACCAAAATTATAGTGTCCAGCTCAGCAGGCTTCTTAGTGAATGTTTCTAGGTGAAAACCCCAAGGTACATTATAAGGACCACCAGCCAAGATACCAGAACTCGGAGTGTATATGACCTGAGAGTCTCAGTAACTCCATGCTGCTGGCTGGCCTGAACAAGTTACCACAGAACACATCATACTGCAGAAAAGACTGAAGGGGGTGACCTTGAGTGCAGGACAACAGGAAAGGCGTTCCTGAATTCAGAAGAGAATTTACATTTTAAAAAAATATATTTTTACTGGTGTTTGTTAATTCTGTACTTTTATTTTTGTTGAAACACAGAGCATTTTTTAAAGAAACTTCGTACTTCTCAATGACTATGGGCAGGACCCTAGCGGGTTTCAACACATTCCTTATCATCCATTTGCAAGATGTCGAGGCATTAATGAATCCCTATGGGCATTCGGGGAAGGTGAATACGTTCCTATGGGTATTCTGTGTCATTCGTATTTTGGGGAGGGGTCGTCTTCCCCATGAGCACATTGTGAGGTGTCCTGGTGTGTCCCGATCGCCCTTTGGATTAATGTGAACATTTTCAATACATCCCTATGGGCATTCAGGGGAGAGTCAATGTGTTCCTATGGGCATTCAGGGGATGGTCAATGCGTTCCTATGGGCATTCTGTGTCATTCTTATTTTGGAGTATTTTGGGGAGGGGTCTTCACCCATGAGCCCATTTTGAGGTGTCCCATTGAGTCCCCATCACACTTCGCATTTTTTGAATATTTTCAATGGATCCCTATGGGCATTTGGGGAAGGTCAATGTGTTCCTATGGGCATTGTGTGTCATTCTTATTTCGTAGTATTTGGGGGAGGGGGTCTTCTTCCCCCATGAGCTTATGTTGAGGTGCCCCAGTGAGTCCCCATCACCCTTTGGATTAATGTGACCATTTTTAATGGATCCCTATGGGCATTCGGGAGAGATCAATGCGTTCTTATGGGCATTTGGGGGCATTCTGTGCCATTCTCATTTGGGAGTATTTGGGGAAGGGGTCTTTTTCACCCATGAGCCCATTTTGAGGTGTCCCGCTGAGTCCTCATCCCCCCTTTGGAGTTTTTGACTGCGTCTATTTCTATGTTCTGTACAGCACCAGGTCACACGACTGGCGCTATATAAATGATTATAATAATAATAATAATAATAATAATCTCTATGGGCATATAGGAGATGTCAATGCGTTCCTATGGGCATTCTGTGTCATTCTTATTTTGGAGTATTTTGGGGAGGGGTCTTCACCCATGAGCCCATTTTGAGGTGCCCCGCGAGTCCCCCTTACCCTTTGGATTTTCTGAACATTTTCAATGGATCCCTATGGGCATTCGGGGAAGTTCAATGTGTTCCTATGGGTATTCTGTGTCATTCTCATTTTGGAGTATTTGGGGGAGGGGTCTTCACCCATGAGTCCCTTTTGAGGTGTCCCAGTGAGTCCCCATCACCCTTTGGAGTTTTTGAACATTGTCATGGAGGCGTCTTCTTCCCGCATGAGTACTTGGGGGTGGGGCCTAATCTGAACATCTTTTAATGGATGCTTATGGCCTTTGTATCTTTTAATGGATCCCTATGGGCATTCGGGGAAGGTCAATGCATTCCTATGGGCATTC
>QEPC01014092.1:1781006-1791556 GCA_003113815.1 Sphenodon punctatus | reverse complement strand
GTCAATGCGTTCCTATGGGCATTCTGTGTCATTCTTATTTTGGAGTATTTTGGGGAGGGGTCTTCACCCATGAGCCCATTTTGAGGTGTCCCATTGAGTCCCCATCACACTTCGCATTTTTTGAATATTTTCAATGGATCCCTATGGGCATTTGGGGAAGGTCAATGTGTTCCTATGGGCATTGTGTGTCATTCTTATTTCGTAGTATTTGGGGGAGGGGGTCTTCTTCCCCCATGAGCTTATGTTGAGGTGCCCCAGTGAGTCCCCATCACCCTTTGGATTAATGTGACCATTTTTAATGGATCCCTATGGGCATTCGGGAGAGATCAATGCGTTCTTATGGGCATTTGGGGGCATTCTGTGCCATTCTCATTTGGGAGTATTTGGGGAAGGGGTCTTTTTCACCCATGAGCCCATTTTGAGGTGTCCCGCTGAGTCCTCATCCCCCCTTTGGAGTTTTTGACTGCGTCTATTTCTATGTTCTGTACAGCACCAGGTCACACGACTGGCGCTATATAAATGATTATAATAATAATAATAATAATAATAATCTCTATGGGCATACAGGAGATGTCAATGCGTTCCTATGGGCATTCTGTGTCATTCTTATTTTGGAGTATTTTGGGGAGGGGTCTTCACCCATGAGCCCATTTTGAGGTGCCCCGCGAGTCCCCCTTACCCTTTGGATTTTCTGAACATTTTCAATGGATCCCTATGGGCATTCGGGGAAGTTCAATGTGTTCCTATGGGTATTCTGTGTCATTCTCATTTTGGAGTATTTGGGGGAGGGGTCTTCACCCATGAGTCCCTTTTGAGGTGTCCCAGTGAGTCCCCATCACCCTTTGGAGTTTTTGAACATTGTCATGGAGGCGTCTTCTTCCCGCATGAGTACTTGGGGGTGGGGCCTAATCTGAACATCTTTTAATGGATGCTTATGGCCTTTGTATCTTTTAATGGATCCCTATGGGCATTCGGGGAAGGTCAATGCATTCCTATGGGCATTCTGTGTCCTTCTTAGACAGTTCCCTTTCTATTTCCTCGTTCCATTTCTTTACCTCACTGTAAAGCAAATACAAGCAGATTTTGGTGCAGAACTCTCAAGAGATCTCTGCATAAAATAATTCTTGAAAATGCTTCTACTATGTAAGGTACTGTGTATGAAAGGTACTGTATCAACTAACACACCTATGAACCATCAAACAAAAATTACTCTCCACAGCTTCTGTTTAACTAAAGATACCCCATCAGTGGGTAAGTCCAACCCTGTGTGGTATATTGATCTGAAGGGCTCGATTGGCATAGTGCTGGGGGATTCCTGTGTTACCCAGTACTACCCCACCGGTTCCTTGCCCTGCATGGTCCAGATCTGTGTACAAACCCTTACCCGTGAAGAATTATTTATTACCTATAGTCAAATGAGGCATGAAGTGGGCAACCCCAGTACCTTCCATCAACCCTGCATAACTCAAGTGCCTTCATTGTTGACTTTGGTTGCTCATGCCAGGGCACAAGGCAGAGGGCATATAGCCCCAGAGCCGTCGCCCCCCACCCCGCGTAGCATCCCCTGCTGCTGCCAGGGCAGTGTCCCATCTGATCTCCCCCAAAAGCGATGGGTGCCCCTGAAACTCTCTTCGCCCCCCTCCTCGCACCCAATTTCTCTGGCTTCTGTGCCCAGGGCCGGGCAGACACCCTTCGCCTTGCCAGGCAGCGCTGTCCTCACCCGCCCGGAGGGAACGGGCTCTTACCCAGGCCGATGGTAGGTGAGAATCGCAGCTGCCCCTGGACTCGCTCGGTGCCTCACGCCAGTTCCCTCGCGAAATCCGCCGGCAACTACTGCTGCTGCTGCTGCTGTGATTGCTGCGACCAGGCTGACTGTATAGCGAGGGCCGGCCTCGGCCAGGGGCGGGAGAAGAAGGACGATTGGCGGCTCGCACAGTGCAGGGGCGCGGCCAGAGGCCACAGGACTGTACACTACAGTCTCCACAATGCAACTGGCTCCCTTACAGGCAGAGTAACGTGCAACGCACCGCCATGCCAGTAGGGTGGGGATTGTAGTTCTGCGATTCCTATGTGACTACAACAAACTAGGGACTCCTGACAGATGGGTGTCTCTCTCAGAGGCTCTGATTATCCCACTGGGCGTGCGTCTGCCCGTGCTCCAGCCAGCTGTGCACCGTGCTTTGAAGAGGGAAATTACTGTGGATGTGCGCATATTCTAGAAAGCCCCTATATAATACTAAACCTCCAAGAGATTAGTAAAACTAACCTCCAAGAGATTTTTTAAAACACTGGGTGTGAGGTGAACCAATTTTGCGGCTTATGAATGGATTAAAACCAATATGAAAGTGTGGAGATGGATCGGAGCAGAAGGCTGCTACCTTGTAAACAAGGTTCTTCGAGATGGCTCTAAACATTCTCACAAATGCGCCCTTCTCTTACCAGCATATACCAAGCTCATAGTTAAAATTTCACGTGATGTTCACACGCCCCTACACCCTTTATAAGGTACCTTTCCACCTAAACCCAACAGTTCCTTCCAACCCTGGAGCCATAGAAGAAAATTCCATGTGGGGCTGGAAGGGTGGGTATTTGTGAGAATGTTTGGAGCTATCTCGAAGAACCTTGTTTACAAGGTAGCAACCTTCTGTTCTTCTTGGAGTGGCTCCTTCCATTCTCACAAATGGGAAAGTACCAAGCACAGATGTAGGTGGTGGGGGTATTTTCTTGATAATAAAAGTGTAGATTCATCTCGTTAATAAACTTTATTACTTTAGCACTGGAAATCAGTCACGAGAAATACCTTTACACAATATTTGTATCAAGGAATAAATTCATCTTTGAAGGTACACATCAGATTTGTGAACTATCTATTCTTAAGAACAGAATTAAGGATTGAGACTCCCACAGCAGTTTGGACTTGAGAATCCAAGTGGAGGGCATAATGTTTGATGAAGGTGTGCTGGGAACTCCACGTAGCCGCTCTGCAAATCTCCTGTGGGGATACATTGGCAAATGCTGCGGTGGAGGCTCCAAGAGCCCTCAGGAAATGAGCTCGTAAATTGGGGGGAGGATCTAGACCCAAATGTTGATATGCCAGGGAAATTACCCTTATCAACCACTTAGAGATAGTTTGGGAAGATACTTTACTTTCCAAAGAATTTAGGGAGGGAGAGACAAAAAGACTATCAGTGCGTCTGCAGTCTTTAGTTTTCTCTAAATAAACAAGAACAGCCCGTCTAACATCGAGGGTATGGGCAGACTTAAGAGCCTCTGAGTCATGAGGTGGAGGGGTAAAGACTGGAAGAATAATTATTTGAGACAAATGAAAAGGGGAAATGGCCTTAGAAATGAAGGAGGGGTGGGCTGAAATTTCAATTTTGTCATGAAAAACTTGTAAATAAGGTGGTTTGATGTAAATAGCAGCCAATTCACTGACTCGTCTCAGGGAAGTGATGGCTACTAAGAGAGACGTTTTCAAAGTCCAATGAAAAAGGTCTGACTGTTCATGTAGCTCAAAGGGATCACTTGTGAGATATTGCAGAACTAAACTAAGGTGTCACTGAGAGATAGGGACCTTATGCGGGGGAAATAAATTGGAGAGACCTTTAAGGAATCTCTTAACCAAAGGGTGAGCAAACAAGGACTGGTTGTGTTTCAGTGACACCTGTTTTGCAATTGCTGAGAGATGGATCCCCAATGAAGAATGAGCCAGTCCACTTTCAGCTAGATGGAACAAATATTGTAGAATTAACTGTACTGAAAAGTGATTAGAGGTGAGATTATTATTATTATTATTATTATCTAATCAAAAGGTAAACCCTTTCCATTTGGATTCATAAGATTTTCTGGTAGATGGCTTAATTTTATTCAATAAAACTAACCTTAGCTTATCATCTATGGGTACAGGCACTACGGAATTTGAATCCTATACGCATGCAGGTTCAATCGGGATATGTCTGGATGGAGAATTTGTCCCTGATCCCTCGACAATAACTGGGGTGACTGAGGGAGTGGAGTTGAGAATGTGGTTAGAGAGAGGAGCTCGCTGAACCAAAACTGTCTGGGTCAGTTTGGACACACCAATATCAGATTGGCCCCTTCTCTCCTACTTTGTTCAACAACGTACTTTGTTCAACAACGTACACCCCAAGCTGTTTTCAGGAGGGACGGGATATAAGTTGATTAAATAAATAAATAAAATTTAATAAACTTGGGGATCAGTGGAATTGGAGGGAATGCATAACATAGATTGGGTTTCCATGGGATGAGAAACGCGTCCCCCATGGAGGCTGGGTCGTGCGCCGCCCTGGAGCAGAACTCGCTGCATTTGGTATTGATCTCAGTGGCGAACAAATCTATTTTTGGCATACCCCAACGAGTGATCAACGCGCTGTACGCCTGATTTGAGAGTTCCCACTCGTGCTGTTCCACTGTGAGCCTGCTGAGGACATCCCCCCTCATGTTTTCTGACCCAGCTACATGAGTGGCAATCAGGTAAATATTGTGTCAATTCGCAAAATGCCGGATTTGAAGAACTAGATGGCAGAGTTCCGGTGACTTGGTGCCGCCCTGCTTGGGTTTATATACCAGACAGCTGACATGCTGTCCGATGTCACATTGACGACAGTTCCTTGGAGACACTTGTGGAATGCTCTCAATGCTTTTAGGATAGCTATGGTCTCCAAGGCATTTATGTGGGTCTGTCTCTGTCTGGTATTCCACGTCCCTGAAATGCTGAGATCTCGGAGGTGAGCTCCCCATCCTGTTACGAAAGCATCGGTTGTGAGCACATTAGTAGGGACAGGCTTTTTAAATGGCATACCTCTTAACACAAAATCTCTTCGACACCAGCACTTCAAAGAATCACTACACTTCAAGTGATTCGTAACCTTCTATCTGGGGAATCTAAAAGCGGATTAAATAGCTTTAACATCCAAAACTGCAAAGGACGCATATACAATCTTGACAAAGGGGTAGTGGCCATGGTGGAGGTGATGAGACCTAAAAGCCTCTGGAAAATTTTAACACTTTGTAGCCTGTGAATTGAAATTGACTTAATTAAAGAGGAAATATCCTCCAAACGCTCAGGTGGAGCATACACCTTTGTAAATGTGGAGTCAAGGATTGTCCCAATGTAAGAAATACGTTGGAAAGGACAAAAGGTGGACTTCTGAATATTGACCGTTAGACCCAAAAGTTCACAAAGATGCAATGTAAACGTTACATTTTGTTGAAGTACCTATGGGGAGTCCGCTACTAGAAGCCAGTTATCCAGGTAGGGGTAGATAGTAATACCTTGTTTTCGAATATATGCAATCACCTGGGCTATCACCTTGGTGAATATTCTGGGAGCTGAAGACAGGCCAAACGGAAGTGAACAAAATTGGAAATGGATTGAGCCATGAACAAATCTAAAAAACCATCTACATTTATGATGGAGCCTGATATGAAAGTATGCATCTTTAAGGTCTATGACCGCATACCATTGATTTCTGTGCAAAAAAATTGTTAATCAGTCAAGAGTTAATATTTTAAATTTGCGATAAGCAACAAAATAATTAAGGTCTCGTAAGTCTAAAATTGGTCTGTAACCACCACCTTTCTTTTCTATAACAAAATAGTTAGAATAAAAACCTTGTGAAACATCATGTTGGTTAACAACTCATATAACACCTTTATTGTACATTTCTGCAACCTCTTTATTCAACGCTTCGGTTTGAGAAGAGGACAATTGAAAATGTGTTCTAGGCTTACGGGGGGGGCAAAGTGAAGAAAGAGACAGAATAACCAAACTGTATAACCTTCAGCACCCAGTTATCAGTAGTTATAGCCTCCCAAACGGGGAGGGAGTTGAACAGGGAGAATGTGAAATCAACCTGCTCTTGTGAGGTAGAAGAGCAGGGAAAAGAACCATTCAGTAATTGTCATCTGCACCCCCTCGGAGCTGGAGCAGAATATGGTTGCCTGGTATTACCCTTAGATATATACGGGGTGTATTGGGGTCTAGGTCTCCCTTGGTATGGAAAATGTTGGGGGTAATACCTCTTATTATAAGTTTGGGATTGCGCATAATATTGTCTTTGAGGTCTCGAGTAAGAAGATTGCTGCATATATGGTCGTGACTGGTAATACGGAGTCCCTGAGTCTCTTTGGGTAATTTTTATTTTGCTTGCGTTGGCCTTGAACCTCTGGATCTTGTCCAGTACATTGTCCGTGTCCTTGGCAAAGAGACCTGCCTGGTCGAAGGGCAAATTCTCAATCCTCGCTTTGTGATGGGATTCCAACTTTGTACCACGAAGCCACGCGAATCGCCTAGTGACAATGGCATTGGCCACACATCGCACTGCAGTATCTGGTGAGTGGTGAGCCGCTTGAAGTTGGAAACAAGTGGTAGCGGTTCCATCTGAGCACAAGCTCTGCATCAGCTTCTGTTTAAGTGCTTCCTCCCACAAATGATGCTGGAAGGATGCCATTCCAGCAGAGTAATTGGCGGTCCTCATCAGCATAGTGCTGGAGGTGAAAGCTTTGCATCCAAAAATGTCTATCCGTCTATTATCTTTGTCAGCAGGAGAGGTGTCTTGAGTATTCCTTTGCAGCCTCTCAGTGGATGCCGCTACCACGAGGGAATTCGGTAGAAGGTGTTTAAAAAAGATAGACCCCTGTTGAGGGGGAAAGAAATAAAAAGAACTGTAAGTGGTAGATACCGGGTGACTGGATGTGGGGTTGATCCACAATTTTTCAGCCTCCATTGCATGTCGTTTGAGTAAGGGGAGGGTGAGTTTAGCCTGTGGTGGATGCTCAACCTCAGTCTCAGCCATAGGGACAGTGTCAAGTTTAAGAACTGTTGTGAACTTTTTTAACAGTGTCTGGAAGTCTTTATGTTCTTGGGAGGAGAGTGAAGACGTCGTTCCTTGGACATCGTCAGATGGTGGAGGTGACACATCTGTATCCTGCGCCTCGAAGGGTTCAGGTGTTTGAGGAATTTTTATTTATTTATTTATTTCTATTATTTATACCCCGCACCCTCCTGTCACCAGCTCGGAGCAGCTTCCAACAATTTTATAAATACATAAAAACACTATAAAAACAGTTTTAAACAATCAACAATATTTAAAACAAGGCCACGGAAATTAAAACAGTAAAACAGGATGGGGGCAAAGAACCATAACCCTAACCCACACCCCCGAAGGCCTGGGTGAACAGGAAGAGGGAGAACCTCCTCAGGTTCGGCTGGATCCAATGTTGGTTGTGGATCAGGTTCCTGAGGGATAATAGAAGCCAGCAACTGTCTCTTTAACTGCTTTCTGTGTTGTAATTTACGGGTTTGTTTTTCCCGACGTCGAAGGAAAGCTTGTCTTGCCTCCTGCTGGAACAACGTGGGATCGTGTCTCGACATCGTAGAGGCTATCGACGTCGAAGGGTTAGTCGCCGACATCGAAGGTCCTGACGTCATGGGCATCGAGAGTGCAGGTCCACTAGGTGGCGCTGTAGAGACTGTCGACGTTGAAGGCTTGGAACTGCATTTTACAATGACTTTACGAGGTCGAGTTGAGCTAGCTGGAGGTGGAGAGGAATCGACGTCTGAAATAGGAGACGTCCATTCTCCACGCCTTAGAAGTCGTAGCCTTTATCAACTGTTTCAGGCATGATACTATCAACATGCTCTCTTGTTTTCTCAAGTTCTCTTGTTCCCTGAAATAACTCCAGAGAAAAGAATGTTCAGGACGAGGTAACTGAGGTAAATCCATTCGCCTTGGGACTACTTGTTGGCGAGTGGTTGATAAGGCGAGTCAAGAAATCTTTAATCTGGTTGCTCCTCCACAGTATAAAGCGGGGAGGTTATAACAAGAGGCAAGACAGGACCTATAGAAGTAGTAGTCCCTGGTCCTAAACTCATTGCTTCCTCATCAGAAAAAGAAAGGGATAACGAGCGGACTGCTGAACAAGCAGGTTCTAAACCTTGTAGAAACTTTGCTCTTTTAGGGGACGGAGAGCCAGCTTCTGGTCGACCCAAAGGGCCGGGAACCAGGGACTCCCTGTCAGTAGTGACAGACTCTGTAGTAGCCACCGACACTGTTTCCTGGGCACCAATGCTGAGGACCTTAGGAGGGGTCAGTAAGGGTTTGTCTTTATCACGAGACTTACATTTCTGTTTATCTTCAGGTTCCTTTAAAGAGCTGGTAGTCTGAGTGAACGGTCTCTCAGAGACTTAGGTTTCAAAAGTCGGCAGTCATGCGGATCATGGGTGATACCCAGACAAAGTAGGCACTGCCATGTGGATCCTTCGTTCTCATCTTTTGGTTGCAAGAAAAACATCTTTTAAAACTATGCTCTACAGTAGTCATCTTGACAAAAAGATAAGAGCTAGTCAAGATGTCAGTAAGCCGCGAAAGCGGTTGGAAGGAACTGTTGGGTTTAGGCGGGAAGGTACCTTATATAGGGTGGGGTCACGTGAACATCACGTGAAATTTTAAATATGAGCTTGTTATATGCCGGTAAGAGAAAGTCGTGGAGGCGCAAACCCATTTGTGAGAATGGGAGGAGCCACTTGAAGAAGAACTTGGCTTTGCATCTTACTCTCAGAAAATGTGCATAACTGGAGGTCTGGTTTCCCTGGATGACGTGGTGGACATCCTGTGGGGAAGGGTCTGAAGTCTCAGCAGAGCCAGCCTTACCCCACGCCAGGGCTATCCAAGTCAACAAACCGGGCCGCTATTTTCTCTACTTCTGGGTGCCCTGCAGTAGCCCCTGTTTTCACCAGGACAGGGTCTGGGCCCTCGACTTTCTCCAAGTGGGGCCCCAAACATGACCACTTCTGGGCC
Source organism: Sphenodon punctatus (assembly GCA_003113815.1). Lineage (NCBI taxonomy): Eukaryota > Metazoa > Chordata > Lepidosauria > Sphenodontia > Sphenodontidae > Sphenodon > Sphenodon punctatus. The sequence continues at coordinate 1,782,734 of QEPC01014092.1, read as the reverse complement.
CCACAGATGACACACCAGGGGCCCTGAGTTTTATTTTTGCCCTGGACTCCAAAAGTTCAAAAGCCAGCTCTGGGTCTTGGTCCTTACATCTTTGCCAAAGTGGTAATATCTCTCCGTGCAGGCATTCAACGAATGGGCCCTTTTTCCAACTATTGATTGGTCATTTAATTAAGGAGGTGTTAACCTAAAAGTAAATAGGGTTTGTTTTGAGGTGGTTGGTTGTTTTTGTTTTTTCAAGTGTAAGATTCCCTCCCCCTTTGGTCAGCTTGCTTTCACTCTCCTGTGATATAATCAGGTTCCCAATCCCATCCTTAAAGTGCTGTTTTGCCACAGTCTCAGTCTTAGGAAGCCATTGCTTCATTAGTCTTTGTCTAGGAAGATAAAGACCTGCAATTTTAATGTGTGTGTTTTTTGTTTATTTGTTTTTAAACCACCCAAAAAAACTACACCCATCCTAGGGCTGGCTGGGAATTGTCCAATTATACTGAGAAAGTGAAGTAACTGTGCACACTGAACATGTGAGAACCACAAAACTTCAGGCCTTCTCACACGGACCGTGCTAGGTGGGGGGATGGGTGGGCAGCATGGTAGGTGGGCAGTGCATAGGGGTGCATTCCTACAGACCCCACCCACCTCCACACACAGAGCATTGGGCATTGGTGCCCGTTGCTCTGTGCGTGGGTGATGGGTGGAGCATGGGAGCGTGCACACACCCATCCTCCCTGCGGTGTTCCCACAGGCACCCACTCATCCCTCCCTGTACCTGCCGTGGCGTTTGCATGGGTGCCCCCCCCACACACACACACATGCGGGGGAAGGGGCACCCATGTGAAAAGGGCCTTTAAGCTATGGTTACGCTTCAAGTAAGGGCTATACCTATCCACAGCACTGGGGGTAATTGCGGGTGGTTGACTTTCTGTCTGCTGGAGAATGATTGATTACTTCCTGAAGCATTCACACAAACACTACCCTGGGTTAAATCCTCTACTAGCTCTCCCATGTCCATATGAATACATTCAAATAGCACTGGGGGAAGGGGATAGCAACCTCTGAGTAAATGTTTCATGGAAACAATTCTTCAGTGATTCCCTTCCCAAGGTTCACTGACATTTTCCAATGTTCTTGTTTCTCTGTGATTCACTGTAGAATAAATGTTAGGATGCAGGTTTTTCCTATAGGATGAAAAATACATATCCCAACCAACTTTGGGGGGAGAGGGGGAGGGAAGATGTTTTAACCTTTCCTAAAATCATAACAGCCAGAAGCCTGACTTTTCCCTTTGCAAGTCATCTTTCAATCTTCCTTCCCCCTTCTTAGAAATATGTTGTTGTACTATTTTGATCATTATAGCTCTCATAATAAATGAGTACAGTATATCAGTTCAGAAACAGTAGAACATCATGTGCTTTCTGTCTGAAATAAGCAGGGATTCCACTGTAACAGTAGTACACTGTGGACCTTTTCACACGGATGCCCCCCCCCCTTGCACAAGTGTGAGGGAGGGGAATGAGAATGCCACCGCAGGTGAGTGTGCAGTAGGGGGGCATTTGTGGGAAAGCCCTGGGTGGGCGGCATGCTCTTGCACTCCACCCATCTCCTCCACCACACCCACGGAGCAACTGGCCATAACGGGGATTGCTCCGTGGGTGGAGATGGGTGTGTGCCCATGGAAACGGCTGCCCACGTGCCAAACACCCACTGCCACACCCACCCACCCACCCACCCACC
>QEPC01014092.1:1763508-1774747 GCA_003113815.1 Sphenodon punctatus | reverse complement strand
CCCCCCCCCCCCCATCGCAGAAAGCACATCTGGATCATCGGGCACAGCTTGGTGCACTGGGCTGGCAAGGTGGCCGGCCAAACCCGGTGGGGAACCCAGCTCAGTTTGTCAGCGCGAGCAGTGATTCAGTGGAAAGGCTGTAGCGGAATTAAGTGGCACCAACTCTTGCCAGCACTCCGGGCACCACGACAGGGCCCCCCACCCGATGTTGTCATCCTGCACTTGGGCGAGAATGATATACCCCAGCTAAAGGGTTTCCCTTCCACCCTCATCATATGGACTGATCTGGTTGAGTGCATGACGTGGGGCAAAGGGGTGCACCCTAGGAAGATTGATAGAACCTGGAGGACTATTAACAGGGATGTGGGCAGGTGGCTTGCTGGTCTGGGGAGAGAGCATACGCACCCATGCCCTGCCGCATAGGCACCCTGAGCTGTATTGCCGGGACGGGGTGCACCTGTTGACTGAGGACAATGATTGCTAGTTGGAGACCCTGAAAGAAAAGTTGGTTTATATATTGGAGAGTTTTTAGGAGGTGGGGGTCGGGTTCGTCCGGGTACCCCAGGGGTCCAGTACTGCTGGTTAGAGTAGGTTAGGAGTAGCATAAGTACAAGTCATCTCCTTAAGAGATGGGGAGGCCACACCTGCCGCAAAGGGCAGGGTCCGGTAAGCGGCAGGGTAGCCTCCCTGGGAGGGGTGTACAGCGATGGCGGCAGGGAAGGGTATGGTCCCCCACCTGTAGGCATCCTCATCCTTACTCAAGTCCAGAAGGACTTTGGTCCCCCTCACCCGTGACAAGGGGCCACAGACCGGGGGAGACATTGAGTTTGTGTCTGGGGTGGTAACTGAGGATATATCGAAACCACCCCATAGTTGCTGTTTGTTTAAGAGTTCAAGTACTGGACCCAAATCGCAATAGGCGATTTCCCCCACCAATTTGAATTATGATTTGATTTGAATAAAGAGAGCGGCCGTTTTAAACCCAGTCCTTATGTCCTGTCTCCTTCAGTGCGTCAGCAAACCATGATAGAAGGTACATTAGTGGCAGTTCAGAGAGAAAAACACTATAAAAAGAGAGATCCATGTCAGTGGGTTAAATCATCACCATTTGTGCTTTGATCAATCTGAGAAGTAAAAGCAGCTGTCAGTAAATGTCATATGACAAGTTTTGTGTGCATTAGGTACATTTCCACAAGACCAGTACAACCACAAGCCACATGAAGTGTTCTGTTTTTTTTAAAGCTAGAATGCTTTGCATACAGTAATTCAGTTCACTTTGTCAATTGTGTTTTAGAGGAACAGAATCAGCTAAAAATACCATCACGCCTTTCCCATACTGTCAGCAAAAAATACCATACTGTCTTTCATTTAACATAGGATGGAAAGTCCAACATAACCAAAAATAGGATCAGTGATCACATAATGCAGGAATACCGTTTTTCTAAAACTTGGTTCTCTTATGGATCTTGGAGATTCTCATGCCTGCAACTGGAGTCTCAATGAAAAACTGGCATAAAGATTTGGAAGATTAAAGTAGTGGAACACAGGTGCATTGGTCACCACCTCTTATTCCAAAAGGTTTCTAACATTTTAAGGATTTTTAGTGATACTGATGTCCTAACAGACCCATATTTATTCAACAACAGTCCAGTCTTCAATGGGACTTGTGCCAGCTCATTGCTATCCTTCCAGCTGTTGGCTGGGGAACTGGGCGGGAGCCCATCTTTCTTGGTGTTTAATCAACTAGAGTGTGTTACTGAACAACAGGCAGTAAGTCTTCCTATTTCACCCAGACATCCATAGATCTGGGAAAGATATTTTTAATGGGACTTTGGCCATTTGATCCTATGTTCTTGCTCCCCAAGACTGACTCTATCAAGAGTCTTTTCTAGATACTGTGTACCTTGCAAACTCCATGTGGACTTGTTATACATATTTCTGACATAAATAAATTGCCACTGAGCATTTTCGAACAGCGAGACGTTGATCTATTATAACTGTGCTGCTTAAATCATTTGCCTGCCTGTCTGTTTTCTGATTGAATTCAATAACCGAGCACTTAGGTCTGCTCTAGACTGCAGCCATTCTCCCTGATGTGTTTGGTACTAGACAGCAGCATAAATATTTAAAGTCCGTACACAGCCATTACACTAGTATGACTACAGGTTTTTAATGAATGCTGGGACTTATAAATCAAACATTCTTAAGGTAGCATTGAGGTAATGCACCTTGGATAGATTTTATGTATTTACACAGCGAAAACGCCAGCATGCTACCTCCAGACAATTCCTTATCCCACCTCATCTCCATCTTAAAACTTGAAGGCTATGAGTGTTAACCATGCTGCAAGTCTGTGAGTGTAGGCGTTTTTAGACAAGACACTCTCCACCCACTACCCACCCGCTATACATGTTACAGTGCCCCCATAGGGCAACTCTGTAGCCCTGCAACATGTACAGTGGGTGGGTAGTGGGTGAAGAGTGTCTTATCTGAAAACACCCTGTGTGTGTTGCACTCACCCACATGATGGAAACAGCCTGCAAGAGGGTGGGTGGAAGGGAAATGCCCTAGGGGGCCAGGTGCTTCCAGGTCTGTGCTAGAGATCTCCCTCCCCACAGTATCCCTCCCCGCCTCTCAGCTGAGATGTGGCAGTGGGGGAGGGAGACTGCAGTGAGGGAGATCTCTAGTGTACCTCTCAGCTGAAAGGTGGGGAGGGAGACCTCTAGAGTGCCTCTCAGCTGAGAGGTGGCCACAGGGAGGAAGATCACTAGAGCCACTGGTGGAAACTGCCACTAGCACATGAAATAGAGACAGGGGTCTGCCAGTTTATTAAGTTGGATGCGCTAAAGATGTGAGTGGGAACTGCATGGACTGAACAGAGACTCAGCAGACTATTGTCTTGTTTGATTCTACCCTCTGTCTAATTGGTAACTGTAGCCTATGGTCCTGGACACACACAGGCACTTCCCATAACCTAAGGGTAGGTCATTGCATAATCTATTACACTAGCTCCCAAATTGGATTCGAATGTAAATTGTCCGTAGTAATCAGAGGGCAGCCTACCATTAAGGATCAGAAGACCCTGATCCACTATCAACTGTGCTAACCGCCTCCCATGAGCATTGATGTTAAAATCCATGGACCCTCAGGCGGGGATTTGTAAGGAAGACTGCAACTGAAAATCTATGTTATCAGGGAAATAATTCCCCACTCTAGCATTGAAATCGACCAAGATTAAAACCACACTGGTAGGACATTCCTGGGCTAGAGAATCTAGCACACTAGCAAAGTGCTCCCAGACAGTGGGCGAGTAATAAGAAGAAAATTGGGGCGGGACATATATGTTGACAACTAGCAGATCGTCCATGGCTAGGCTTTTAATCTGGAGAACTAAACAGTTCCTTAGGTCAACTAAAATTGGTTTACAGACTGCTTGAATTTTATTGCAAACCAAGGTGGTTACCCCATCTGAGCAGTGTCCCTTCCTGCCATCCTTAAGGCCCGGGACACTAAAAAACTGGAATCCATCAAGATAAGGGGGGGGGGGGGGTCATTCGCATCTTGGAGGAGCCAAGTCTCTTGGAAGCATAGTATATGGTATTGGCCTACAAAATCAACCCAGTCAGCATCCAGCAGTTTTGCTCTAAATCCTTCAATGTTCCAGGAAAGACAGGTAATCTTAGAAGACTGTATTTGTCATGTTGAGGGGGGAGTAATCACTTCACAAGGAGATGGTATTCCAGTTAAGCCCTGACAATAACAGGACTCAGGGTGCAGCTCCCCCCTGTCTGCTAGTAAACTTGGAGCATTTTTCTGTGGCATGGTACCCCCTGGGACCGAGTCTGCAAGAAATGGAAGTGGAATAGAAAGTAGCCGGTTCCTACTACAGTCATTTGCTAAAAAAGTAATTGAATCAGCAAAACCTGGATGCCTCACAGGCCTCTGAGGGCCAGGTCTGGGTGAGGTTGAGCAAACAGAATAGCCTGTGACATCCACAAGATCCCATTGTGAGACCATATCCATATCTACTACCGAACCAGGGTGGGGGCAGGAAGTCAGTGAGAAGTCAGTGGCTCGAGTACACATATCTGGGAGAGAAGAGTAGATTGCACATGCCAGCGTGTTCTCTACTCTTAATATAAAAATTCCTGAGCCCTTTAAGCGCCTCCTAGCTGACCACAGCTTAGTTACAATCTCCTCCCTGCTAAATGAAATTTCCAGCCGGTGAAACCAGCCTTTAGTGAGGAGGGGAGTCACTGCAGTAACCCAGCCTACATGGATATCAATTCCCACTGTGGTTTTAATAAAATCCAAGAAACTAGGGAGGTGCAGCCTTTCTTGCCTGAAAAACCCAAATCTCTTCCTTTTATTTAAGGTGGCAAGTAATAGCTAGAGCCCAGCGATCCCTAGTTTCCTGTGGCCACACTTTCGGAGGAGTATGTCGCCTAACATTGTATTCCAAGGAGTGCTTACCACTTCTTCAACCCGCAGAGGGTGATTGGGTTACTAACCCATCATCCAGCGCATCCCTAAGGTAAGGGACGTTGGGCGGAGAAGAGGGAGCAACTCCATCCTGCACTAGTGACAGAGGAGTTTCCCTAGGGGGAAATAAATAGCTAATTAACTTAACAGGGGCTAGTGATACTAGCTGAGAATCCTGCAGCGATACTGCAGTATGGTCAACATTCTGAACCTCCTGGACAGATCTCCTCTGAGTCGATCTACAGGAAAGCTCCATGGTAGTAGATGGGCATAAATCACAGAAGGAAGGAAAGAGAGGGGACGACCCACCAAAAGTCGTTCCCGGTTGCAAGCATCTGCAGATTATCTGTTTGAGTAAATGCATCCCACCCCTGCGCACTCGTGGGCATTAATAGATGGAGTGAGGAAGTAAGCTTGTTGAACTCAAGCCATAGCCCTCCTACAAGGACCTTCATTGAAAAAAGGAGATCAGATGAGCAATCCAGCTTTTCCTCAAGCTCCTTGAACCTTGTGTCTATATCAAGCTCCTGTCTAATTGAATAATCATCAAATCTCTTACTTAACGATGAGAGATGATTGTAAAGATCGACAATGGTGATAGATAAATCTGAAGAGCCTGTCAACTGGGGGAGCACAGGCAGCTGCCTGTCCAGGGGGGTAGTTGGAGTTTCTATAATACCTTCTGCATTCCCTCGAGCCAGAGAAGCATGGAAGAAATTGGTTAATTTGGATTGAGTAAGGGGAGGGCCCTTGAGGGGGCCACACTTTTCCTCAGCTTGATTAATTTCAGCCTCCAGGCTAAGATGGGAGCGGACCGAGCGAGATCTAAGCTCCATAACCACCACCCGTCTCTCCGCAGTGGACAGATAGTCTCCGAAAGTTATAACCACCTGTGTTCTCTTTGAACTAGAAACACCCCTGCAAGCACAGACTAAAAAGCGACCTCAAGCAATAAAGCGGTGTCAAGACTCGTGGTCTAGTAAGAGCATGCAACTCAAGCCATAAGGCGAATTGACTGTAGGCAAAAGGGGCTCAAAGCAATAACAGATCCGGGAGTGGGGTGAAGACAAACCTACCCTGCAATTCTCGGATCTAGCTCCCCAATTCCTCCCATACACAGAAATGTGGAGGCAATCAGCAATCCTGGGGGAAAGATCTAATCCAACCCCTCTTCGCTATACAGGGACCTTACTCACTTTGCCACACAATTGGTCTAAAACGGTAACATCCGGAGAGAAGTGAACTGAATCAGTCCCCCCACGGGAGGCCGGGGAATCAGGCAGTTCTATAAGGTCAATTTCCAGCAGCTAAAGCCACACGTCCAGGTATCTCCAACTCCCTTTTGTGCAGGTAGCTAGCTCCAACTTCACTCCTCAACGTGCCAGCTTTCCTCAGTAGAGATGAATGACAGATGGATCAGTCACACTATGACCCCATGGTGACACCAGGTTAGCCTCTCCAATGATAACCATCGATGTTTAGAAGAAAGGGAGAGGCGCCAACGCCAATGAGGCCCCATAAACGGCCCCACCAACAGCCGATGCCCTTTGGCTGACGCCCAAAGGGCGTCAGCCCCTGCTTAGATACCTGATGGACAGGGAGGGATCATCAATGAGTGGCAGGCAGCTGCACAAATCCCCACAGCTTCTTCCCAGGCAACACTCCACACAGGGAAAGGGTGTCAGCCCCTGCTTAGATACCTGATGGACAGGGAGGGATCATCAATGAGTGGCAGGCAGCTGTACAAATCCCCACAGCTTCTTCCCTAAGGGTGAAATCAAACAAGATGATAGCCCACTAGAGTCTGTGTAGTCCCCAGTCTGTGTAGCCCCCAGGCCGCTGCCACTCACATGTTTACAGTGTCCAAGCTAATAAACGGGCAGCCCACTGCCTTTATTTCATGTGCTTGAGGCAGTTTCCACCAGTAGCGCTAGTGATCTCCCTCCCCCACAGTCTCACCACAGTCTCCCTCCCGGCACACTAGAGATTTTGCCTTCCCCCATCTCTCTCCCTGCCTCTGAGCTGGCCAGGCTTGCTAGGCAGGACTCTATGGTGCCGGCGGACCTGGATGCTAGAATGCTGTGGGCAAACCTAATTGACGATTCATAGACACATTGGGTGCTCATTAGCCCTGATTGGCCCATGATGTCCCTAGGCTCCGCCATGAGTGGTGGTTCTGTGGTGACCACATGGTGAACACCTAATAGATGGACACATGGGAAACATGTGTGATAGCCACATGTGGGATAGCCACATTAGCTTGGTGAAGGCTAATGTGGCTATCGTCTTGTTTGAAAATACCCTTTATGGCACACCAACATGTGGGCGTGCATTAGCCCACACAATGTTCTCCACGTCCTCTGGCATGGCACCATTTGTGGGCACCCACCAACAAACACGTTTAGGAAACTTGACTACCAGGTGAACACTCATTCATGAGTGGCTATTGTGCCGTTTGTTAATGCCTTATATCTTGATAGACAAGAAAGGTGTGCTTTTTTCTGAAGATCATAATGCAATCTTGAAATTATTTACAAGCTTGTCATTTCTACTTAAGTCAGTGGAAATCACAAGTTTGATTTATTCAAGCTAGCATTAGATGACTGAAAAGCCTTTTAAAAATACCCAACAGTTGAAATGGTATCGTGGGCTATGGCATGGTCAGCTAGAACAACTGCAAATGTATTAGCCTAAATCCTAATTGAGCATTTCAGTCATGTTAAGTTATTCTTGAAAAAAATACTCTCCTTTTTTATCTTAGCAAAAATAGGAAATGAAACTCGGAAGTCATGTTGAATTGCCTTGTGTGTGAAGGTAATAAATCTCACAAGACATTTAATCAGGGTTTGAGAGAGTACTGGGAAAGAGCTGGTTGTGCATGAAGGTTTTGCATGGCTGGTTTTGGAGGCTAAACTTAGGCTGCTAGTAAAGAGGTAAAAGCTCCCCTTCTCCATGGTACTGGGAGCATTTTATTGAATGCTACCATTACAGAAACAGACAGACAGAGCTGTAGTGTCTCAATGCATGAATGCAATGATGGTGTTAGGGAGGAAAGGTTTAATTTTATCAGGAACTGGGGAACCTTTGGGAGTAGAGGACATGCCTTGGTGCCTAAACAGGAGGAATGGACTCCTCCTAAAACTTGGCTTTTTGTTAAAACATTTGGTGGGCTGAGACAGAGAGAGGGATTAGGTTGGCGGTTGTTGGAGGGTTGGAGTGGGTTGGGCTTTGGGGGGGGTGTTGTATTTTAAATGTTTTTTTATTGTACTTTATATCTTTTTTAAGCCACCCTGAGCGTTCCCCATTTGGGGAAAGGTGGGGTATAAATGTTAATAAATAAATACATTTAATTAAATAAAACAAAATGGATCCAGACGGCCTTATGAACTATGTATGGTTCTGCATTCCCATTTCAAAAACACACAAAAAAATCTCATAGGGAAAAAAAAGTTCATAAGCCACTACAAAAATGTGTAACTATCACCAGCTGTAGTTCATTGTTTTCAGATGCTTTGTTAATAGCCACCTCCCTGTTCAGGATTTTATTCTTGGTTTCCCCTCTATTTCTAAATGTTTGACTCCTTTTTTCCCCTTATCAGACCCTCCCTGTTAATTGAATTTCTTTCACCCTCCACACTTCTACTGAGCTTTGAAATGCCAATGACCACCCCACCTATAGTTCTCTCCTATGGCCCAATGTTGCACAGGCTACATTTACATTTGCTAAGAGTTTGCAATACATTTGTAATGCCAGTACCCTCCCTGGTATTGTTTTCGTGTATACATTCACGTCTTACATTGCTCAGTCTTTAGTTCTGACTTGTTACTGCCCTGAGAGAGGACCACTTGAGGCCTGAAAGCTTGCGTAACCTCACCAATAGATGTAAGTGCAATAAAAGATATCATCTGATCTACTTTGTCTCCATGATTAGTTAAGGCAGAGCAGAGATGCATTTATATTTTTCCCAGAACAAAGAGTACATTGAAACTTAAAGACCACAAAGCCAGAAGATGGGAAATTAAAGTTTGGCCACTCCTCACACATCCCCTTAACTCTGGGTGATTTCAGACGTTACGCCATCCCGATTCGTCCCAGTGAATCCCCGACGGGGGTGAATGAAATAACGCCCCCCCCCCCGTGGTCAAAAAATAGCCCGAATAGACGTGCCGGCTGATCCCGGTGGGGAATCGGGGAGGGGGCACGCGGCGCAACATGCAGCCACACGGTCCCGCCCCCCTCCCCACGCTCCCATGCCGCACGCCCTCTGGGGAGACAGGCGGGTGCCGCAGCCAAGGCGGCCACAGCACCCAGCCGCTTTGACCACGGCCCGGAATCCCACCGGGGATTCCGGGCCATGATCGCCGGCCAGACGTTACTTTTTATTGCTTCCTGACGGGAATCACTTTGACCACACTTTCGGAGCTTGTCCCGTGGAGAGCCTGGGAAGCGTGGTTGAAATTGACCCCATGTGGGAATCGGCCGTGGTGAACATCTGGCGGCCACCGAACAGACGTTCAGGGCGTTTGGCCCCGCAGCAAAATTGACCATGGTTCACTGTGGTTGACTGTGGGTATTTTCAGACGTTACGGGGCCCTTTGGCCCCGTACCGTAACCAACGTCTTCGTTCCCCGCCGGGGTCACCCCTGCACGGCCCAACAGACGTGCCGGGGGGATCCCGGCGGGGAAAGTGGGAGGGGCCGGGGCCGCGCGGCGCAACGTGCGGCCGCACGGCCCCGCCCCCTCCACGCACCCCGCCGCCCGCCCTCCGAGGAGACGGGCGGGCGGCGGGGCCAATGCGGCCGCCGCGTCTGGCCGATCGTGCCACGGCCCGGGATCCCGCCGGGGATCCCGGGCCGTGGCACGCGGCCAGACGTTACTTTTTGTTGGCCACGGCCCGCGGTCCATTTGACCACGCTTCCCGGGACCTTCCCCCGGCTAGCCCGGGAAGCGTGGTTCAAATTGACCCCATCTGCAGATTCAGCGTGGCCAACATCTGGCGCACGCTGTGCAGACGTTCAGGGGCCTTTCGCCCCGCCGCGGGGTTCACCGTGGTTCACTGTGGTTCAGCGTGATCTCGTCACGTCTGAAATCACCCTGTGATCTTGTAACATCTGAAAATACCTACTGTCCTTCAATACTACAATATTGACCTGTCATTCATGTGAGAAATTAATAATAATGATTGTATTATGCAATGGCACTGGTTTGCACTATACTCAAATCAGAAATGGTGTATAAGATAAATAACAATACTATATTAAATTTTACATTACATATATACAAGCACTATGGTTTCAGTTGATATTACTTATATACCATCACTAACAGATTACTCAAAATGATTTTTGAGTTTGCAAACTTTTATTGCTGTACTTATGATCCCAGCCGAAGGTGACCAAAAGCCTGGATATGATAGCCTTAACTCACACATTTGCATTCTGAGCCTTAATATTTTTCAAGTATTTTCACTACTGGGGACAGAACAAAAAGGTGTTCATGGAAGGTTTATCCTGCATCCAGAAACATTAAAACCAGATTTGTACAGATGAATCCATCTTTAATATAATAATTTCAAACTTTCATAGAAGGCTACAGCAAGCATCCCAAATCAAGCACATGATTGATATGCTTGTTTAATCCAGTGAATTCTTATTTGGAAGGAAAGTAATTGATGGGGATTTCCCCCACCACTTTATCCATTTAAAATGCCCTGCTTTCAAATCATATCAATAACTTGCAATAAATGTTCACATAGAGGAAAGGATTATCACTAAATCATTAAAATTGCAAAGGGAAGCGTTAAGGTAGCATGTGCGATGTAGCTTGACCATACCTTTTCATATTCTGGATTTATGGTCTTTTAAGTTTTATTGTACTTAGTGCTCTACTAAATGCATATTTGCCTTAACAAATCATTTAAGTGAAGTTTGTTTGTTTTACTATGGGATTCACGAATGTTTACCAAGCAGAGAACTTGCAATAAATCCTGTTGTGCTGAAACGTTTTCTTCCTTTTGTGGATTTCCTGCTGTTTAAAAAGTTCTGAACTAAACCAAATCTGTGGATGGTTTCTCCCTTCTGTGGGATCTCTGATGTAATACAAAAGGATATCAGATGTAGGGGGAAGCTATCTTGGCCCATTTTTCCATAAAACTTACTACAGTTGCAGAGAGGATATCTTCATCTTTGTTGCTCAGCCAATAAAGCAAATACCACCACTTTACTGATAGAAACAGAATCCTTTTGCTGAAGCGACCAAATTAACTTTTCACAATTAGACAAATAAGCAACTTTGCTTAAAAGAGGCCGAAGCCAATCATCTCCTAAATCCTTATAAAATGGACATTCCAAAATGTAATGTACAATATCCTCAATAGCTCCAACCTGACAGGGACAGAATCATACATGTCTAGGTATTTGACATCTTGTGCCTGCCAAAGAGGGCTGTATGCATTTGCGCAAAACCATGGGTATTTTCAGACGTGACGGGACCGGTATTGGCCCCGTCACGGAATCACCCATTGATCCCCCGCTGGGATCAAAACGGCCGTCAAACAGACGTGCCGGCTGATCCCGGCGGGGAATCAAGGGAGGGGCCGGGGCCGTGCGGCTCAACGTGCGACCACACAGCCCCACCCCCCCACACTCCCCCAGCCGGCCGGCCTCTGGGAGACAGGCAGGCACCGTGGCCAATGCAGCCACAGCACTCGCCGGCCCCCCCGGGGCATTGACCATGGCCCGTAGGGATGGGCGAACG
>QEPC01014092.1:1731453-1744902 GCA_003113815.1 Sphenodon punctatus | reverse complement strand
GGGGGGGGGGGGGGGGTAGGGTTGAGATCCGGCGTGGATGGGCTTTAAGAGTTGAGGGAGGGGGTGGATCGGGTGGCTAGATGTGCAGATTTTAAAAGGACGCTTATGAGAAATACAGGCTGCAGGGCTGTATTGGCGCCAGTGCAGTCCTGCAACCTGTATTTCTCATAACTATCCTCTAAAACTTGCGCATCTGGCCATCCTAGCGGTGGATAGAGGAGGGTCCAGTAGGGAGATGGAATTGAGGTGGTGGATAGGATTTGAGGGGGAGATAGAGGCGGCCCCAGTGGAATTCTAAAGGGATGAATGGGAGTTGAGAAGAGAGAAATTACAGTGGAGTATTAGGGGGGAGTGGAGTGGATGGGGTTAGGGGGACTGAGGGAGTAGAGGAGGATCTACTGTAGGAAAGGGGATTTTAAGGGTGTGTGAATGGAGTCTGATATCAACAGGCTCCCTTCAATCATGTATCCATCTCCATAGGGAGGCTTATCTTTCCTCCTTGCCTCTGCAGGATTAAGGGGGGAAAGCCTCCCTATGAAGGCTCCATCTCCCCTCGCATCTGTGAGTACACAGGGGCATGTACACAAGTCTCGCCTACATGTCTGGTTAGCATGTGCATTAAACGTAAAGGGTGTGAGATCCCATGTTAGGTGATGTTATAATGTTAGTGTGTGGATAGCTGTGGCTTATCAGTGCTAGTATGTGGGTAGCTGTGGCTTGTAAATGCAGTAATATATATATAAAGAGAGAGAGAGAGAGAAAGCCATGCCCATGACCATCTGAGTTATTTAAATCCAAGGTGGCGTGCCTACAGGAGCATTGTAACACAGGCTAGTTTAATACATGTTGACTGACTTGTGGAAAAGGCAAGATTTTCAACACCTGTTAACCTGCCCTGTTGATGAACCCCTGCAAACATGAATGTGTCATCATTGTTATTGAGCAAGGTTCACTGCATTTGTGTGCCAGTCTCCCATTTACTGTCCCAAGAAGTTGTTACAGAAGCCTTACAATTCCACAAGGCCAGGGAGCAGCTTCTACTTTAAATGGGGGTTGAAATAGGATGCAGTCGGGCTGATCCCAAGCCCTGCGGATCCCATGCGCACGGTTTCTGAGAGGCACAATATGCCCACAATAGAGGTTCACACTGTTTATGTTCAAGATCTGCAGGACTTGGGATCGGCCCCAGTGTGTGTTTGTCTCTGGGATGGCTGAGGACATCTCTTCATACTTCATGTTAGAGCTTTCCTCTCTTGTTTGCGGTTTATCCACTTCTCGTGTCCCTCTTCCAGGAAGTTAAATCTGTGTAGCAGGATAAGCTACGCTCATTCTTTTCCAAATCCAGTCCATACAAGCTCAGTTTATGCTTTCTTCCACCCAAAGTGTTTTGATTTGGTTTTTAGTGAGAGTGCATAGCCTCCAAAAGTTAGTGCATGGCCTTCATAGCCTGTTATCTTCACCCCTTGATAGCTGCCAGCTCTTGTCTTGTCTCAATCTGGGATCCTTGGGACACTCCCTACCCCAGCTAGATGATCTAACTGTCAACCCTTAACAAATCCAGCAGCTCCCTGTCCAGTTTCTTGTTAGTGCAGAGTCTGGTCCCCTTGGCCATCCTGCCCAATGGTTAGTACTGATGCTATAGAGCCCTGGTTCAAGCTTCCAGCATTTCCCTGCTGCTGCCTGAATCAGTCTCCTAACCTCTGAGCCCTGTGTCTCCATGGTAATCCTCTGAGTTCCCTCCTCAGGTTTTTAGTCACTCTCCCTTTCTCCCCAGCAAGTCAGTCCTCTCTTCCCCTGCTCTGAGAGTGATTAGCTGTTTAAGGTGGCTAGGCTGCATTCCACAGATACTCATGGCAGTGTATTACAATCTGCTTTGATGCCGTGCAAGTAAAGCATCATCTCAGTGTCCTTTTACTACTGGAATGGGATATGTATATTATGCTTTTAACTGAAAGTACAGTTTTGTCAAATAGGAAAAGGGTGAGAGCATATATAAAACAGACTGTTAATATTGGTATGCTCTACTTACAGATAATATCAAGATGCTAAAAAGAGAAGGAAAATATTACACTTTAAGAGGTACTTGGATTTGTTTGTCACTAATGTTCTTTGAGGGGGGGGAAGCATAAAAAGTTTTAGCATGGTTATGATAGCTTCCCAAAATCATAACTTACAACAAGGATAAACCAGGTTTCTTAGTTCATCGACATTAATTCCACTTTATTTTAATCTATAAACACTGTAACAATTGTCTTTTTTTTTCTTCTCCTCACCTAGGTCATGCTTTTGCACTTCTAGTTCCTTAAAGGTTCTCATCAGACTTCCATTATGTCTTGGCTTACTGATCTTGCTGGAAAGGCAGAGGATCTTCTCAACAGAGTCGATCAAGGAGCTGCAACAGCTCTAAGCAAAAAAGAGGGCTCAGGCAATGTGATATATGGTAATACAGACTTGGATTCTCCCAGTGAATACCCTGAGCTGCATAGGCAAAACAGAGAACTGAAACATCAGACTTCAGAGAAAGCAAGCTATATCGCCTCAGCAGCTGATAATATTAAACACCAGAAAGCAACAACCCTAGCAGGAACTGCAAATGTCAAAGCAGCATCCAGGACAACTTCGGAAGCTTCTACTGCCACAGAAACTGTCTCCATACCCAGACCATCTTCCCAGTTTGTGAGAAGAAAAAAATCCGAACCAGATGATGAGCTGCTGTTTGATTTTCTGAATAGCTCAGAGAAACGACCTAATGGAAAGATGGACTCCAAAAAGGAGAAAAGCAAGGCAGCTGCTGCTCAAAGTCACTCTCGGACTTCAAGCATTAGTTCCGT
This sequence comes from Sphenodon punctatus, assembly GCA_003113815.1. Lineage (NCBI taxonomy): Eukaryota > Metazoa > Chordata > Lepidosauria > Sphenodontia > Sphenodontidae > Sphenodon > Sphenodon punctatus. Next base: position 1,742,071 of record QEPC01014092.1, on the reverse strand, counting down.
GACTGCTAGTGTGCAGAGTATCAAAACTACTGAAGACAACTCCATCAGGAGTCAAGGCAATGGTATCTAAACATAACACTAAATGCAATAAATATTTGTTAAATATAAGAGAATTTAAACCTAAATAGTGGCAGGATTAGTTTTCTTGCTACTGAATGGAATAAATGTTTGTTGTGAGGTATATTTGAATAAAGCTGTGTGATCTGAGGGAAGAAGCACAATGATTGGCAATTGGGGGACTCCTAAACTCTAATCCATGGGGTGGGCCATGGCTCAGGTGGTAGAGTGCATGCTTTACATGTATAAGGTCCCAAGTTCAATCCCTGGCATCTTCAATTCAGGATGTCAGGTAGCATGCTTGGGTGAGGTTTCTGCTGGGGATCCTGGAGGGTCTCTGGCAGCACACCTGGGTGAGACCTCTGCCGGAGAACCTTAGAGAGCCAGTTTGAAACCCTGCTGCTGTGTCAGGTTGTGGCAATACAGGGCTAAGATGGATCATTGGTCTGACTCAGGCAGCTCCTTATAGCCTTAATCCCAGTTTTGTTACTGACTTGCTGCCTGACCCTGGGGGCCTCATTTGTCTCAATTGCTTTTTGTGAAAAATGGGGGTAACACATTTCCATATGGAGGGTTGGAGTTGACTGTTATTGTACAGAGATTCTTTCAAGTATTAAAATTAAATCAGTCAGTGAAAGCCTATCATTTACTGTATTCAAATTGGTAAAAAAATAATAACTAGAACTAGGAGACACTCCATGAAACTAACTGGTAGCAGATTTAAAACAAATAAAAAGAAGTATTTTTTCACTCAATGCACAGTTAAATTGTAGAATTTGTTGCCAGAGGAGATTGTCAGGACCAGTGCGATAGCTACGTTTTAAAAAGGACTGACTAAGTTCTTGGAGAATAGGTCCATTAATGGCTATTAGACAAGTAGATTATGAGATGGGAACTTCGTACTTTTCGGGAGCAGGGAGTGATCAACAGGGAATGGATTGCCCATTGTGACTGCTGATACTTCTCCCATGTGACTGAAATTGGCCACTGTCGGAGACAGGATGCTGGGCTTGATGGACCATTGGTTTGCTTCAGTATAGCACTACTTATGTTCTTTAAAAAAAATAATTTTGAAATGATAACCCTACGGAGTGTTCCTCAGAACATGGGTCTGTTTATAGCCCACTGTTCTGTAGCTGTTGTAGTAGTGTGTATTTGTACATTTGTAATATAGTTGGTACACTGATGTCTGATACTTCCATGGTACCTGTTGCTTCCTTTAAAAAATACTGGGTTTTCCAAACTATGGTGATTTTCAGTGGACCTTAACTAAAGGAAAATGGCTAAAATAAAACGTGTAGGTATGGATTTATGATTGCTTATCCTAGTTTATATAACTGGGAAAGAGACAAGTAAGTAAAGAAATTTTTTGTAAGCTGCATGGGTGTAACAAAATAGTGTGGGAAAGAGAAATGAAATGGAAACTGGTAGTGGCAGAGATAGTTAAAGTAGTTTAGGTGACATCTGCAAACTTCTGGTCCACACAAGAGCCTTCTTCAAGCATGCAAAACTCAGCTGAGTTGGCTGAGCAATGCAGACTCTGTATATATTTGATAGCAATCATTTAAGAACATAAGTGCCATACTGTGTAAAGACCTATGGTTCATCGAGCCTAGCATCCTGTTTCCGACAGTGGCCATTTTTAGGGTGAGGCCACACGAGCTGTGGTGACCTGATTTGCCATGTGGCCTCATGGTGGGCAATCGATGCTGCCACACTGTGGGACCAGCGAGGGGAGCTGGGCACACAGTTGTGGGGAAGCTGGGTGGGCCGGCCTCTGTCAGAGCCGTGACCGGAGTGGGCTGCAGTGCCGGCGGCATGAGCAGGCACCCACTCTGCCCCACTTCCCTCCCCCGACCGACAGATCCCAACCGCGACGGGCAAAAATGCCTGCTGCTCAAGGCCCTACAGTGACCCCAGTTGGCTTCTTCATGACGTGTTCTTGGAATTTTTCCGAGGATGCATTACATAACATCCTGCTGCTCCCCTGTCTCGAAAATCGTGCCAGGCGCTGACCACAGGCTGCACTGCATCGCGTGGCCTGGCTGCCCAGAGTGGGGTAAGGTTATCCAAGGCATGGTAGCCTCCTCATTCTCGTGTGGCTCCGGGAATGAAATATCCAACTGAACTCCAGGAGCTTAAAAAACCAACAAAAAACCCAAACCTCAGTCACCAGACGTTATCCTGATACTAAACCATTGTTGCCCCACTGCACTCCTGAACCAGTCACCAGCCTCTGTTTTCTGGGTGCAAATGGCTCCCAGGTAGCACATTTTGCACCCTGGTGTGGCTGCAGTGCTGCACCCATAGTTGCTTCAGAGAAGTACACAGCAGGTCACAATGGATTAATCAGTTCCCTGCTATTCATTTCCAGCTTTCAACATTTGGGAGGAGGTATTAGGAAGAAATGTCATCAGCAGTTCAACTAATTTAAATATAACAGGGAAAATAGCAGATGTAGGCATAAACTTCATTTCGTTAGTTACTTACACATTTTTGCAGTGGCTTATGAAGCCCATATTTGTATTTAGGCAATTATATTTTGGTATCCAATGGAATTTTAGTTCCCAGGTCTGTCTGACAAATCCTCCATGGGTAGTATCAGATATTTTCGTGTGTATTCTCCCTTTGCCCAGTGCAAGTTGAGGAATGGAGAAATACAAGTATGAAATTCTCCACCCTAAAATGGGAATTGATTACTTGATAGGTTAGACAATGTGTATAAATTAAATCAAAGGGAATGTCTCTGCTTTAGAACTGTTCCATTTGAGAAGGAATCAAGAAGAATTTTAACCAAAAAAAACCCCACAACCCAACACTGCTATTGTACTTTCTGGTATTTCCTGGTCTGCCCAGTTTCTATAGGTGCTATGTTTCATGGACTATGGTGGTAGTAATGAGGAAGCTGTCCAAGGCTTGTTGAAGTTTATTCACTCTCCCTGCATGCCCTACCATTTAATATTGTGACAACATGGCAAGACTTGAAGGCTTTAGATAGCTGGAATCAAGAATGTTATAGGTTGCACTTCATTAGTCCCCTAGTAGGAATTCCAATCCTGTGTCATTTTTTTCTAGCCAAAACAGTGCTAATTACTAATTTAGTGTTCTCTTTGGCAAACTGTCATCCTATGAAGTAGTCTCCATTTAGTTACCACAGTTCAGAAAATTAATATGAAATTATAATTTCTAAGCTTGAGAAATCTATAAGGGTCAAAACCGGTACAATCCAACACAAGAATATAAGAAAATTAATTCCACAGCCTGTTAATGGGCTGCCAAATTGTCCTGCAGCCCTCTTTAAGCCTTTCCAAGACTCTTGCATTCTGTGGGTAGCTCTATCCCCAGAATGCAGGCAGTGCTTGCCCTGATTAAACAGCAGTGATGCATTCTGTGAGGTCATGCACCCTGTGGTAGCAAGCAGATTACTGAGCATTATGTGAGTGCTTGGACGGTTACTCCAAGGTTACTGTCTCATCTGAACAAGCCCATTGTAAGCACTTCTATGGTAGAATGTATGAATAGACTTTTAAAAATGTGTTGACTAAATTGCTAGATACAGTGCGTAAAGATGGTTGAGAAGGTGAATGAAGTCCTCTCAAAAGTCATCTCAAAACTCTATGGCTTAAATTGTAGTCATCTCATTATGGAATTGGAGTTTTGAGGACTTGTGATAACAGTATACGCCAGAAGGGTTAAACTTGAATGGGATATAACCATCAGTACCACAAGATAAAAATGTAATTTGATATTATGTATTTGTCAGCTGTATTTTTAGAATACTCAGTGTGGCATTTAAAGCTTGTATTAAAACTTACATTGCTTGTCTGTGGTTAAATTGTATTGTATAAATGCTGCCTCTGAGACATTTTGCTGCAGTATAGTCAGGGACCTGTGTTCACTGCATTTTCTCCATTGGTAGCAGTGGTGAGAGAAACAGAGAATATACCTGACCCTGAGTATAGTCATGCAGTGCAATACCATATCTAATATACATTACCAGTAAAGTGAATTGATTGATTGCCTGGCTTTACAGTAAGTAGATCGGGGTGGGGGGGAAATAGAGGGCTGGGGGTGGGGGAAGTGCTTGGTTTAACATGGATCTATTTTTTACAGATACTCCTGAGAGTTCAGATTCTGGACTGGGGGCACAAATGGATGCTCCAAAAGATTCATCACAGAGTACAGCAGCTAGTCCCAGCCTTTCAGCTAATGATGATGGCAAATCACATGAGCTCTCCAATCTTCGGCTTGAGAATCAGCTACTGCGGACTGAGGTTCAGTCTTTAAATCAGGAAATGGCTTCGTTAATTCAGAGATCCAAAGAAACACAAGAAGGTATATTGGTTTTGAAACCCTATATTTCAAACTAGCAGTTGTAAAACAGGCACTACTGTCCGACTGTCATGCTGTGTTGGGATTCTATCACTTCTGATTACAGTTTGAAGATGTGGCCTAATAAGCATAGTGATTCCTACCAATCAGAAAGGACACTGAGAATGAAAAGAATTTGGGGGATAGCCACTTAAAGCTGATTAATCCTGCTGAGTATGATGTAATTATTCATGCACAAACTTCAGTAAAAGCACACATTGTATAGGAAGTGAACAACCATTGCTTCTCCCAACCACATGTTAATTGGACCCCAAATTCAGGTCTTGTGAAAATGAGCATTAACACAGCTTAACATGTATACTTTAAAAAAAAAAAATAATACAAGACTTTGAAAACTGGACTCTAAACCAGTTCTAAACAAAAGTGAAAGCAGGTGGTTTATATCTATTTAGTTAAAGGTAACAAAAATGGGTTTTTTGGGGTAAAATATCTAATCAAGGGTGTTGGATACAGTTAAGGGATTCCAAGATGTTAGCAATGCAGCCTTTTCTTTGAATGGTTTTGTGTATATTTTAGCCAGATAATATTACTTTAAACAAAAGTGTTCACTTAAAGACAAACAGAACAAACCCTCCCCCCTCCAGAAAGACATAGGATGTTTTTAAATGAGCACCACAAGATCGGGGGTCCATGGCCGTTGAGCGGCGGATGCGGGACACCCCCGTGTGTGGGGAGCACTTCTAATTAGCGGCTCCCAGCATGGCTGGTGGCCACCCTGGGCTGCATGGGGCAACTCCAGATTTTTCAGGAGTGCTCCATGCGGAGCCATGAGTGGCTGCTGAATGGGTCACAGGAGCACGCCTCCCCACACACCGCCATCACACCAGCAGTCAGACGGGTGGGGAGGCCATGTGTGGATGCGTCTCATTTAAAAACACCCACTCAGATGTCATTGCCATGACAGCTATCTTGATTCAGGGCCATGAAATTGTTTGCAGTTAGTGCGGCTTGCTTTTAACTTGACTGAAATAATCGGAGAATTACGGAGTCATCTGAAGTTAGTGTCCACTCTAGCAGTTAACATTTTTAAAATTTATTTATTTATCTAAAAATTTAATATCCCACCCCTCCTGCCACAGGCAGCTCAGGGCGGCTTACAACATCAATCCACACGATATAAAACTATGAAAACATATCATTCCCTCCCCCTTACCCATCTCCCCCGCCAAACGCCTGATGGAACAGCCAAGTCTTGCAATTTTTATTTATTTGTTTATTTATTTATTAAAAGCATTTAGTATCCCACCCCTCCTGCCACAGGCAGCTTGGGGCGGCTCCTTTAACGAAAGGAGGGGAGATCCAGGGCCAGCCGCGCCCCCACCGGAAGAGAGTTCCACAGCCTCGGTGCAGCCACCGAGAATGCCCTCTCCTGCGTGACCCCCCCGGAAGACTCAGGGCACCCCTCAATGACCACAGGGGCCGGTCCAGTACATGGGTGGAAGTCCCATTCACTCCAGTGGAATTTGTGCCTGTGCTGACGCTTCCCAGTGTAGACTTGCGTTCTTACAACTTTATATAATATCAGTGCCTCACATTTGTTGGTTGTCCTTATTATTTAAATTTCTCTTTGCATTTAATTTCCCCCCCACCCCCTTGGACAACTCATTCAGACAAAGATATTTGAAACACAAGATCCAGTTTTATAGTCAAATGATTTATATATGTGAGGAGGAATTTGCATTTGAAATAGAAATACAAATAACATCATACACATCAAACCACTTCAACTTTTTCCTAAAGTCTGAGTTGATGTAGGTATGTTATCCATCTGAGACAGAATGTCATATTTTTATTGAAAATAGTGTTCTTAAATATGCAAAAAACCTAATAAACATTGTAAAATGTGTACCTGAATATATATTAATTTTGTAGAATTAAGCAGTGCCCGAGCAAGGGTGGAGAAGTGGAATGCTGATAATTCAAAGAGTGACAGGACTGTTCGAGGACTTAGAGCTCAAGTTGATGATCTGACTGAAGCTGTTGCTGCCAAAGATTCTCAGCTGGCCGTCCTGAAAGTAAGGTTGCAAGAGGCTGATCAGCTGTTGAGTGCACGTACCGAAGCACTGGAAACACTACAGAATGAAAAATCACGGTAATTTTAAGCTCTGCTGCAAATATTAAGGCTAGTCAATAGAAGCATGTTGATTCCTACTATAAAATAACATAATAGCTCTTTTTATATTATCTATATCTAGATATCCATAAAGAGTTATCTATATATTGGTTCCTGAACTTGTTGCAGCTAATGTGATTAAAATACATTTTATATAAAGACCTTTGGCTTGTATGAAACATGAAGTGTCTTGCTGATTAAGACTGTCATTAATTGGCTGAGCAACGCAAGAACTAGAACTGGTGTTTTTTGTGGGGGGGAGGGTGTGAGAGAGAAATAATGACTTCAAGACACAATCATTTTGTTTTGGTCCAAATTCTTTTTTTTTTTGAGTGCTTGCTGTTTGTCAGTTTCATGGTGGGTTTTTCATTTTCTGATGGAACTCAAAAGAAAAGAGAGAATACTATATTTGTTGCAAAAACATTTCCCACCCACCCCCATACTCTTCGTTGTATTTTTTTACCTAGATGTGTGGCTTTTTGTTTGGGGTGGGGGAGGGCAGGGTCTGTGTGCGTGTGTGTAAAAACTGAAGAAACACAAAACAGGATTGATGTGGGAAGCCTGGAAGTAGTGAAGTCAAACAATTCAGAATGGTAGACCTGTTTCAGACAAACAGTTCTTTCAAGTTTTATTCCTTGTTTACTGTAGTACCCAATGCATAACCAGTGTTATACTTTCTCTAAATCTGGAGATAACAAACATTGAAAAGCACATACCTGCTAGCAGTGACTGAAAGGAAATACTTGTTGAAGGATCACCCTGCAGCTTTCCCTCTAGAGAGCAAAATATGTATCCACTCCCATTTCACCAAACTTTCTGATACTCTCTTCTAGAATAATACAAGACCACAGTGAAGGAAACAGCCTGCACAATCAAGCCCTTCAAACGCTTCAAGAGAGGCTGTGTGATGCAGACTCCTTGTTGAAGCGAGAGCAAGAAGGTTACAAACAGATGCAGGTTAGAACAGTGAACTTGGGGAAAGTTGTTTTGGTTTAATGGTTCCATGTTTAGAATCTGTTCCCACATGGTGTTAAGTGCCCACCACACCTGTTGATTTCATTTAGAATTGATGGTGCTATTCCCACCCACCCCCACTGCATTTTCAAACATTTCAAATTACCTCTGCCGTGTAAGGGTCTAATCCTTCTCATCCAGATGTACACAGTGCAAGCTACACACCAAAGTACTATACTAGATTTTTAAGTGGGTGCCAAGTTTGCTTTCACAGCAAGAGGTATCACTGCTCATCATCCACTCTCACTTGCACGTTTGGTGGGTTCTGAGGGAGTGTCCTCCGAGACCAGCACCCGCCTCCCCCGCGTAGTGGTCCTTATTTAAGTGTGGTCTGACAACCGAGAAATATGCTGCAGATACAGCTGTGTGTTCCCCACGCCCACGTTTCAAGCAGCAGCCCACAGTGCTGCTCGCTGTGAAGATTTGGTACCTACTTGAGTCTAGTATGGCACTTTAGCACGCAACATACGTGCACGCAACCCCCTTGTGCGGCTGGATGAATAGATTATACCCAGTCCTCATTTTATTAGTCATTATCCTTTTTCCAGTTGCCAAGTTAATGTTTAAAGGAAATCTGTCAACATTAAACTTTTATCTAAACCTAAAAATTCCTTAGGCCACTTTCACACCTGCGCGACCCAGTCATTAGAAGGTTGGGAGAGGGGACGCATAGAAATTAGGTGTGTCAATCACCCTCCTCCGGTCATTCACACCTGATCCAAAGACATGATTTGTATGCGCATCCCTGCTTCAGATCGTCTAATGATCCATTCACGCAGGTGTGAAAGTGGGCTTGCCTGCATCACTAACAGATTACTAAAGTCTAGTAGTTAAATAACTTTCTGCTGTTGCTTTTTGCATATAACTTAATATTGTTGAGTTTTGAAGTAAGCTAGTCATTTTTTTTACTCTCCTCAATTAATAACTCTTTGAATGAATTTTCATTAAAGGTTGTGGAAATATTTCTACATAGATCATTTAAAACGTTTTTCACAACACTTTAAATTTGAGGTGTAAGTCTTGTTGACAGTGTGTTGGCAATCAAACAATTTCAGTAAGAGCAAGTGACCCTTGTGGAGTAAAATAAAAAAAATACTAGCTAATGAATTAATCTGTTAGCACTTGCTTTTCAGTTAAAACTCCCATAGCTAGTAGCTTTGCTTCAGTGAACAGTGCAGGAGAAGACCTTGGTTTGGAGCCATGAAATTAAACCAGGGATGATTCTTGTTTCCTTCTTGGCTTGTATCTTTATGCAGTTATTCTTGAAAGCTCTTTTTGGCTCACATAAAGCTGGTTTGTTTTCTTTTGTTTTTCTAATGGTTTGAATATGTTGGCTGCTAACAGAATGAGTTCTCAGCTCGTCTTAGTAAAATGGAAGCTGAACGTCAACACTTAGCAGAAGCAGTTACTTCAGCTGAAAGAAAGTCCATGGATGAGAAGCGGAGAGCAGATGAGCTTCAGCAGCAGATCAAAGTCATGAAAGTCAGCTTGGAGTCTGTTAAACAAGAGCTGGCAGACTACAAACAAAAAGCAACTCGCATACTCCAAGTAAGCATGCGATTCTTTAGTAGAAATACTGAGTTAATCAGAAAATATAGGCTGGAATTTTTGAACGTCTCATGTTAAATTGGATTGATACAGTAAAATATCTTGAATTTTATTCTTCTGGGAACTTTAAAAGGTAACATTAACGATATGCTATTAATAGGTGTAAAATGCAAATTGATATAATTCCTTACCTCATACTGTTAAGGAAGAGTGTTAATAATTGACATACAAATTAAAGCCGTCTTCCTACAACACGGTATAGGCTGTTTTCAAATGTGCGGGTGGCGGGGGAGGCATCCATTTGAAAAGGGCCTATATCATGTTGTAGGATGACGACCTTAATTTGTATGTCAATTATTAACACTCTCCCTTAACAGTATGAGGTAAGGAATTATATCAATTTGTATTTTTACACCTATTCCCCCCCTATGGGTGGGCGTCCGTGGGAACACCGCAACCGGTGGGTGGGAGGGTGTGTGCACTCCTGTGCTCCACCCACCACCCACGCATGGAACAACAGGTGCCAATGCCAGATGCTCCGTGCATGTAGGTGGGTGGGGGTCCATGAGAACACAACCCCACCCACCGTGCCACCCACCCATCCCCCCACGCACCCGCACCTGTTAGAAAAGGGCCTTAGATAGTGGAGTCTGCTTAAATAGAAGTTTTCTTGGCTTGTCTTGACGTTTTATTTGAACAGCCTTAATGAAGTAGAAAGTGAAAATTTAATATGTTCCTACTCCTCACTGAGAAGTTCCAGGAGGTTGGTGGGATTTCTCTATACGGATGGTTGGGGTCTGGCAGGGGACTGGACTAGGTGACCCTTGAGGTCCCTTCCAGCCTTCTGACTCTCTGACTTATGGAATTCCATACTGAACAGATTTTAAAGGAAATTTTATTTAACAAGCTCACTAAATACACTATTCATCACTGAGTTGTCAAAGGTTAAGACTGCAGATGCAGCGTTGACTCTACACTTTTCTGCATATGCATCATGATGGCCTTGAATGGTGTGATCCTATACTATTTTTCAAATGCTGTACAAAGTAGTTTTTGGCCATGTTAAGTATAAATTAACATATTTTTCTACTTTGTAGTTTTCTTGTGTGTGTCGGACAATTTCTAGAAACATAATGGTCCATTCTGCCCTTAAAACGAGTTGACAAGGACATTGTTAATGCAAACATGGATACTAAAACAGAGAACATTTGTCATCTCCCCATGGGAGATATGGTCCCATGGGGAGGTGTGTTCCATCAGTGAGGAGGGAGTGGTGCCTTGTGCCCATTCCAATCTCAACCAACCACACAGGTAGATTGTGGGTCGAGGCCCAGGAGACCCCAGGCCTTGGTCTGGTGCTGCTGAACGCGAGTTCGGTTGTCAATAAGTCATCTACCATCCGGGAGTTAATCCCAGAGTGGGACGCCGACCTCGTGTGTATTACAGAGACCTGGCTGGACAATGAATCGGGCCCTATCTTGGCCGATCTTGTTC
>QEPC01014092.1:1717405-1731353 GCA_003113815.1 Sphenodon punctatus | reverse complement strand
AAAGTTTTCTTTTGTTATTTCAGCTCCAGTTCTTCGGCTGGGGTACTCCTGGGGAAACGAGGGCGCGCTCTCCCTACGCATGCCCAGTCGAAAGTCTGTGCTGCCTCCTAGTGGTCAAGAGGGAGAACGCTCCCTAGGTCCGAATAAACTCCCTAGAAGGCTACAGAAGGGCAATTCACAGGTAAGAATCCCAATTGCCCTTTCTGACTGCGCTGCTCCAGACTTGTTGGAATAGGGAAGCGACAGGAGTGCTCCTATCCTGGCCCACTGCCAGTAAAGAGTACGCTTCTTTCCTAAACTTGCCGCAGGCATTTCTTTAGACAGTATGGAGCACAGATGAGCCATGGTCTTCTTCCAATCCTTTTAGGAATAATTTTCCTTGAAGTTATTGCAGCATCTTCTGGCAGATATTGGTGCATCAGCTGCCCTTTCCTCGTGCAGTGGTGTCAAGGTCTACAATACGGGGCTTTATCCTGCAAATGGGAAAGAGAGGAGGTCATTTAGGGTGCTTGAATTTATAAAGATTTGTTGATCAGGGTGAACAAATGGTCAAACCTACTGTTCTAAATGACCATGTTTGGCTTTGACCATCACATTTTAAAGTGACAGTGAAAAAGAGCAATAAGTGGTGCCACACATTAAGTTTTGTTCGACAAAAGTAACTTGCGATTGCCTGCAGAGATTGTTGAGTGGATATCTGTTACGGAAATAGTAACATTTAGCTGTTTTACAGGATGTGGAGTCTCAGCAGGTAAGTGAAGCTGAGTCAGCAAGAGAACAACTGCAAGATCTACAGGAGCAAATAGCTGCACAAAAATTAGCCAAACAAGAAGTGGAGGCTGAATTGGAAAGGCAAAAACAGGTAAGGGGTATTGGGAGGGGATCGTCTCTCTATGGTTAGATCACACTTAACCTTCTGTTACACAAGCTTATTTTAGGCCTCTTACAGGTTTGTTTGGGAAAACTGGTTTGGTCTGGCAATTGCAAAACTTATAGTGAATGCAGAGGGGAATATTCCTGTAGTTTTAGAGAATTTTATCAAGCAATTTTGAAATCCTCAAAAGTGGCACAGATACAGAACGGTGACTTCTTTCTTGACTAACGTTTCTTTTGACGTATAACTGCTATTTTTGATAAAAATAGTTTGTAATTAAGCAAAATTTAATGTTTTGTGTAGCAATCTATTACGCTTCTAATTTCTATATGGATTTAATTAGGAATCTGGCAAGACAATTTATTTAAAAATCAATTAAACAGAATAGATTCTTAATTGAAAAGTGCTTTTAAAAATGCTTGGAGGGGACTAACTTCTCTGTTAAAGATTTATTTATTTTTTAATCTGACAGTAGACTTGAAGTTTATGTAGATTGTGGCATTACTAAGTGTTTTCAGACATGATGATAGCCTGCGTTTCAATGCTTTGACCTGCATAGAACACGGGTCACCGTCACTTCTGAAAGCACCACCAGATCTTAGTCTGGGCTGGTTCCCGGGCGGCGTTGGCACTTAGGCTGGGCTGTGACTCGTAGAAATCCCCGAGTCACAGCTTGAGCTAAACACCAACGCGGCTGGGAAGTGGCCACCGGACCCAGAGTAAAGTGTCCAGTGCGGGGGAGAGGCACCATGGCGACCATCATTGACCGCTGTGGCTGCCCGTCGGCTGGGGGGTGGGGTGGACTGCTTCATACAGCATAGGGGCGGGGCTGCGTGGACGCACGGCCATGCACCCTCCCACCTCTAGTCTGCCGCCATCATGTTTGTTCAGTAGCTGGGCCGAATCCCTGCCAGAGTGACATCTTCCACCATCGCCCAGGTAAGTCCATGGCAGGGGCAGGAGCTGTCACATCGGAAAACACCCACTGTGTGTAGAAGGCAGTTTGCAAGAACAGAAATAGTCTTGATTTCACAGACACTTTACTGGTTACGGTTCTCTGTTAATTATACCAATGGCTAAAACATGGTAACTGAATATTTGGGGTTTAAATAGCTGAACTGGCAAAGTGTGCTTTTCAGAAATGAAAGGAAGCTTCAGAATAGAGTAAAAATACACTACCTGATTCATTTCCTATCACAGTGATCCTGTGACTTAAAAGAAATGCACATACGTCCCTTTTCTGGATGGGATGATTGAGGACCAAGTGATGCTTGTCCTAGCTTACGTTATAGGATCAACAAATGTTCGGTTTAAGAGAGGAGTTAGGGCTCTTACAAATTGAACCATGCTCCAAAAAGCCTTAACGTCCATGCCATGTAAGCAGTAAATCTGCCTGGATTCAGAGTTATCAAATGCTTGCTGTGACTTGTTTGTGAACTTCTTTACCGATAAAATTGCTCAAATCCACCACGGTTTTGACGCAACATTTTCAGCAGTGGGTGAGCCAGAGGCAGGTGAAGCCCCATCTTGTCCTGTTTTATGGGATGAATTTCAAGACGTGTCGCCCTTGGATGTGGTAGATGCTCTTGGAACTGTTCGAGCCACTTATTGTTGAATTAGACCCATGCCCGTCCTGGCTGGTTAAAGCCAGCCGGGAGACATTAGGGCCATTGGTAGCCGGGATAGTCAGAGCCTCTCTTAGGGAGGGCAGGGTACCGGACCACCTCAGGGAGGTGGTGGTGAGGCCCCTGCTCAAAAAGCCACCATTGGACATTGACGTCCTGGCCAGCTACTGGCCAGTCTCTAACCTTCCCTTTTTAGGGAAGGTTATTGAACGGATGGTGGCTCAGCAGCTTCAGGAGCATCTGGATCTGGGCCAACTTTTTTGATCCCTCGCAGTCTGGCTTTCGTCCAGGTTATGGCACAGAGACTGCACTTGTGGCCTTGGTCAACGACCTCTCTCTCTCTCTCTGTCTAGAAAGAGAGAGAGAGAATTGGACAAGGGTCATTCAGCACTTGATTTTGTTAGATCTCTGGGCTGCATTTGATACCATTGATCATGAGTTGTTGGTGACTCGACTGTGGGACCGGACAGGGATGAACAGGACTGTTCTTGAATGGTTCCACTCTTTCCAGTCTGGGAGAACTCAGCGTGTGCTGCTGGGGGATTATTCATCTTCTCCCTGGGGCGTCACGTTTGGAGTCCCGCAGGGTTCCATCTTATCCCCGCTCCTGTTTAATGTGTATACGCAGCCTTTGGGGGAGGGTGTTGGAGAATTTGGTGTAAGGTGGCATCAGCATGCTGATGCCACCCAGCTGTATCTCTTGTTTTCATCAGACCCAGGTCCAGCAGTCTCGGTGCTTACCCAGTGTTTGTCAGCTGTGGGGGATTGGATGAGGGCGAGCTGCTTGAAGTTACCTCCTGACAAGCCGGAGGTGATGGTTGTGGGGAAAGCTGGGGGGAGTGATGATGATGGGGTCCGTTCTCCCCTGGCATCTTAGGTCCGTAGTTTGAGGGTGCTCCTTGATCCGCAGCTCCACCTGGATATCCAGGTGGCAGCTGTGGTGAAGGGTGCATTCCGCCAATTATGTGTTATACGTCGGCTTAGGCCGTATGTCTCGGACTCGGACCTGGCCACAGTCATCCATGCTTTTATTACCTCGAGATTAGAGTACTCTAACGCACTCTATGTGGGGCTACCTTTGGTGCTAATTCGGAGGCTGCAGCTGGTGCAGAATGTGGCAGCCTGTCTCCTGAAGGGGACGGGCTGACGCGAGCACATTACTCCAGTGCTCCGTTCTCTGTACTGGCTGCCGATAGTCTTCTGGGCTCAATTCAAGGTGTTGGTGCTGACCTTTAAAGCCCTAAACGGCCTGGGCCCCACCTACCTGCAGGAGCGCCTCACCCTCCGGATCTTGGATAGATCTCTGCAGTCGACCGGGGCACCCTCCTTGAGGTCCCCCAGGTTTCCCGGGTGTCGACCAAGAGGAGGGCATTCTTTGTGGCCGCACTGCGGCTGTGGAACTCCCTCCTGGAGGTCCACCTGACCGCTGATCTCCCCTCTTTCTGTAGACCGTGTAAGACCTGGCTGTTCTGCCAGGCCTTTACCGAGGGAGATGGGATGGGTGGGTTGGGTTAGGGAGGGGCTCTGTTTGGGTATTGGGTTTTTTAATTAATAATGTTGATTTTAAATGGTCTTTATTATATGTTTTTAGAATGTTGTTAGCAGCCCCGAGATGCTTGTAAGCAGGAGGGGGTGGGATATACATTTAATTATAAATAAATAAATTAATTAAATAAAGACTGCGTACAGTCTCACGTTTTGTGCTTGCCTATAGGTTAAGGGTCCATTCACCCACGCTTTGCCTTTCAGCCCCAATCGTCTTCCTAGGCAGGTTAGGCAGCAAGCTCCTCCCTGCCTCAGTATTATGGACTTGATCCCTGTCCCCACTGTAGCCCATCCATACAGTTCCCTTCCCCTCTGACTCTCCCAAGGCTTGTCCCTTAAGACACATCGCCCATCTCTCAGCCTTCTCCTCCCATATACGCCCCCAGCACTGTGATGCCCCCTCCCCATAAACATACTGCTCCTCATCCCTGCTTGACTCTGAGCCTCATACCCCCCCATATACACCCTCCCAGTACTTGGATGTCCTGTTGTCCCCAACCCAACTGAAAGCTCATAAGAAAAACATACAAACGCTTCACCCCCATCCTTGGCTGCCCCCAAGCTTTGTCCCTGAATATACATCGCCCATCTCGCAGCCTTCTCCCCCTGTATATACCTCCCCAATACTGGAGTACCCCCTCCCCAGCCTTGTTTGTAATTTTACAGCACCCATCTCTCAAGCTGCCCCCTGAGTTTCTGCTGTCTCCAGCTTCAGTGTTTCCCCCAGCCGGAAGAGGATTAGGGCTGAAAGGCCAAGGCAAAGTGTGGGTGCAAGGAGCCTAAGCTGTAAATGAGCACAATATGCAAGACTGTACAACGTCTTTACTGCTTATATGGAATGTAAGTTAAGGTGGGAGCCATAGCTTACAAACTGAATCATGCTCCAAAAAGCATGGAATTGTAAGAGCCTTAGCTCCTCCCTTAAACTGAAGGTTTTTTGATCCTAGAATTTCTAAAGGGGAAATACATTAATTTCCCCCTCCCACAGCAGCACCAATGTGGAAAAAATAGACTGACTTTTTGGAACTTGCTGGGACTTCTCACGTGGAAACTTCTCTCAGGAGTGAGGAAGCCACTGCAGCATGTCCCAGGCCCCTTCAGCTCCGGGACCCACTAGTGCAGTGAGTGACAAGTCTGTGCCTGGTGCCTCTTCCCGGCAGCATTTACCCCACTGTAAACTTACGCATTTATAAAATAAATAAACTGTCCTAGTTCAGTTCCCACCAGTGCAGTCTGCAGCTCTCAGAGAACCCAGGAGTCTTGGCCCTGCCCCCCATTCTAACCCACTAGCCCCCTTCCCATAGAACCCAGGAGTCCTGGCTCCCACCCCCTTGTAGATTATACAACCTGTGCATGTAGATGTATTATAGATACAATAAGCATATGTGCATCGTATGTACATTTTCCTCTGCCCTCGCAGAGAAAAGAAGAGCATGGGTATCCGTACGTAGCATATACGTCTAGCATCTACGTATAATAATCTTTCTACCTATATCCTAAGCATGAATACCCATTCTCTTCTATACAACAGCATGGAGGGAGAAGTAACATAAAAAGTACATACATTTGTTATATGTCTAATCCACATCCATCCTGACGTTTAAAAATCGTACGCTCTCCACAAGGTAACATGGGACCTTTATAACTTAAATGACTGATTTTAAAAATCCAAGCTCAGGATTTCCAAGCATTTCTAGCTTTAATGGCTTAGATTATGGAAATGATATGATATTACTTAGCAATAATAATATCAATATCACTTCTTTGATTGTCACAATAATTTTATATAATCCAAAATAGTTAAAATAAATGTAAGGTGCTTTAGTTGTTTAAGTAGAAGACTGACATCTAGTGGTCTATTTCGTATTCAGGTTTTATAAGTATTTTAGATTTATAAAAATACAAATTTCAGATTCCTGTTTATCAAATACTTAGTCTTTCAGTAAAAAAATGATACGGACATATCTGTATAAAATGCATCAAATAAACAAGGCAACAAAAATCTGTGAGACCTTTCCAAAAATCTGAATTTTTAGTCTCCTTTAGGAAGAATCAACTGACTGATGTGAAGACATAGACCCATGCGTAAAAGACTACGACCGCGATCCACCTCAGCCCCACCGCCAGTGCAAGGGGCCGTTCGCTGGCAGAGGGCTGAGGAACAGCAAGTGGCCGGAAACAGGGATGTGCGGGTGCAGGTGTAAGCAGAGCTCTGCTGGCCAGATGGCTACACTCGTTCCAAAGGTGTGATGGCCATGCCCCCTTCAGCAGTAGAGAAGGGGGCACAGCCCACACAAGGGGTCCCCAACCCGCTGGGAGAGCCCCACTGGGACTGTGGGCATCCCACTGGGGTACCCCACCACAGGCAAGCCTGCCAACCCCCCGCCCTCGGCAGGAAACATAGCAGGAGTAAGGCGTGCACAGTCATGTGGAAACAGGCAGTGGCCACCTTTAGCCTCAAGAGCCGCTGCCCGCCCACCCACCCGGCCAGCCCCCAAACCCTAGACCGTGAGAGCCCTGGCTGGTTCCCCATGTGTCCCGACTCCCATCCCAGCACTGCGGCACCAGAGAGGTACGGGAGGGGCAGGGTTTCGCGTGGGACTGCCCAGGGTTCTCACCCTCTAGGGTGAGTACTGTGGGGATTGGGGGCTGGCCAGGTGGGCATGCAGCAGCTCCTGAGGGTCAAGGCACCCCCGCCTTCCTCCCCCATCCTGCTGCTTAGTGCCCTTACCCCACCACCTCCATCTGCCCCCTGCATGGCGCAGTGATTGGAGGTGGATTTAGCACTGTGGCCGCCCGCCAGTGCCCCAGAGCTATTCGCCAGCACAGCTTTTCCCTGTGCAGCAGACTAGCTGGATCGCGGTCTACAACACGAGTAGATAAAATTATAGGAACATTATAAAACCTGCATTTGTACTGATAGTCTACTTAATGATTAGGCACTATCCAACATATTCTGTGTTTAGAAGATATTTCCAGAGAAGTTTTAAATAAGTCAATAAATACTCAAGTCCTGTAAAACACTTACAATGAGGAGCATTGATATATAGACTAAGTAATTCACCCAAATGTTTTTGACTACTAACATAAAGGCTGACTCTTACTATCCTGGAATGGTGGCTAAACCGTTTATGATGGTTCAGAGGCATTTATGTTTATTTGTTTTTTAAAAAAGAAGAATGCTCTTCTGACATTGTTCGCCTGAAGCAGTTACCCGGAGGTGGGGAATTCCCAACCCGTTGGCCAAATCCAGCCTGTGGCTGGTTTTATTTGACCCCTTTCTAGTTCATGACTCTGGCCTGTGGATCCAGCCCCTGCCCTCAAGGTGTTGAAGGAGAATGCTCAAGAGGAAGGGAACAGAGATTAGGGCATACACTCATGATGGTGTATGGATCCATGATCTGGACCCTCCCCAACCTGAGCATGCTTCTTAAGCACTCTTCCTACAGCTTCTATCTGGCCCACAGTGTCTACCAATTTTCAAAGTGGCCTCAGTGAGAGAAGCCCTTTTCTTCAGTAACTGTATTGATAAATTGCTTCCAAAAAAGTCTTGCTTAATGCTATATTGCACCCTTGGACTTTAAACAGAACTTAGTGATGTCTGCGAGGAGTTCTCTTTGAATCCTAGAGTTGGAAAGGATATCAGAGGCCAGCTAGTCCAACTGCAAAGATATATTTGATTGCATAATGGAAAATACCTCATGGTAGTACCTTAAACACACATTGATAGTGAGAATGAACCTCGTTCTAGAGCCTTGCAGTCACTGCTCTGCCTATATAGCCAGGAGATAACAGCTCATTTTCTCAGCCGCATGGAAAGCTTTAATGATGGTATATGACCTGTTTGCCAATGTCTGCCATTATTTTGCCCAATATTCAATCGAAGCAGATGTGTTTCCTGTGTGTTACCAGAATTTTTGTTATAAGAAGTAGCCCCACTAGGATGAAGAGTAAATAATGGGGGAGGGGTGGAGTTCACCTTACCTGATGGGAACAATTTATCCTACAGGATTAACTGTCCATTTTTAAATTACATTTTAATGAGGTGCTAGCTTGAGCTAATGAAAAGGCAAAAGCTCCCCATCTGCTCTTTATCGACAGCTAAATAATGTTTATTGTATCAGAGCAGTTGGTAGTAATCTGTTGCTTATTTTTTCTTGAAGGAAGGGTATAGTCCAAGTCAGAGCTATGTCTCTTATCCTGAAAGTATTTTCATGAACATAGTCCATTGTTTTTAATGGGATTAATTGGCACAAAAGGAAGCACCAGGTGGATATTATTTGAGTTCTTCCCCTTTATTACCTTACCATTTATTTAAACTTGCATTCAATAGCTCAGGGGCAGGGGAGTTGTCTGGGTATTCTACAGGAGCCATCAGCAAGTATAAATGTACCTTACAGCAGGCACCTTTCTCCTTGGATAAGATCTTTGGAATAAAAGAGGAGAGAGCAAGGGGATGAAATGGATTAAAATTTCCAAGTGTGAAGATTCATAGTGGCAGTAGTTTTCTAAACCTGGGTTTTTACAAAAATGAGCGTGGTAAAATACAATTTATGTCTTCGAAAAGTATTTAATAAAGTTAAGCTTCCAGCATCATGTACAACTCTCAGTCTAAAGTCCCCTAAGTAAAGTTCCCTAAGTAAATGTCCCGAATGGTGTTCCAGCAACCGCATATTAATACTCTTGTTTTTTTGCTGTTACAATTTCTAGGAACTTCATTATACTGAGGAGGAACTTTATCGTACAAAGAATACTCTGCAAAGCAGAATAACAGACAGAGAAGAAGAAATTCAGAAGCTCCGGAATCAGGTAACTAGAATTTAAGAAGTGCTATACTGAGACAGATCCAATGGTCCATTGAGTCCAGAATCCTGTCTCCGACAGTGTGGGCCACTTGGTCGCTTCTGAGAAGTACCCAGCATGTCATAATGGACCAATCCATTCCCTGCTGTTCACTCTGGACAGTCACAGGCTATGTCCCCAAACTACTTGGATAATAGCTATTAATGGAGGTATCCTCCAAGGTTTTATCCAGTCTTTTTTTAAAATCAGCTATGCTACTGGCCTTGACCACATCCTCTGGCACAAGTTAATTGTGTGTTGAGTTGGGGGGGGGGACACTTTTGTATTTGTTTTAGATGTGCTACCAGTTAGTTTAATGGAGTGTCCTCTAATTCTAGTACTATTTCAAAAGGTACCTAGCAACTCCCTATTTATTTGTTCCATGCCACTTGTGATTTTATAAACCTCTACCATATCCCCCCTTAGTCGTCTCTTCTCCAGGCTGAAAGGGTCTGGAAGCCATTCCATACCCCAATCATTTTTGTTGCCTTCTTCTGTTCCTTTTCCAGTTCTACTAGCGTTCATCTTTAAGAGCATTTAATTTGTAAATCTTGAAAAAGGCAATACCACTAAATTAACATTAACTGAAGGCATATGCCAAACCTGAGTTGTAAAGTTGTTAAATGTTGATATTCCAGTTGAACACTCTTGTTTATAACATGTTCTTTGAATGACAAAATGCCCTGTGCAGACTCCATTAAGGGAATACAGTGTTTTTTTCCACGACTCTGGATACTAGTTGGAAATAAATATCAAAAACAGGATTTATATATGTGCAATTTAAGAGCCTTGCATTACTCCATATGAGCATCAACGAACAGTGTCCATGAGTAAGTACTGTGCTTTCTGGAGCTAAATTGTGTTAGCACGCCATTTACTTTGCCACTTCCATTTAGTACAAATTATTGCTGAAGCAGCACAACACTAATTCTTAAGATACAAACCATATTATAGACAAATGGAGTCTAGTGTTGAGCACTGTCAGCTACATCATTTTGGACGTCACTAGAGGTGGCGGAGCAATAATTTTCGGGGGGGGGGCACCTGACCGTTGGCGCACCCCCCTGCCACGCCATCCCTCAGGAGGGCCACATGGCCTGTCTGCCCGGTGCCCGCCTGGTGGGGGCAGTGCTGCTGTAGCTTTCAGGCAGCCAGGCACTGTTCTCAGGGGCCCCCCCTCAGTTCCCTCCCTTCCCCCCAGGTCCCCCCACATCTTCGGTCCCACTCTCCCTACTGTTGGTCGAGGTGGAGGAGCACCGTGGGTGGTGGCACCATGACCATATGCAGGACTTGGAGGTGGAGAAGCAGACTGACTAAGGCAGCGACACTGGCACACAAGTCCCAGCCCAGAAGACTCCCAGTGCTTCACTTGGCCGCCGCAGTGATGGCGGCGGGAAAATCAGGGTCAGGCAGATTCTAGGGGTCCCCCCCCCATTTACCCTTGAGCTCTTCCACCAGTGGATGTTACCAGACATGAAAATCATTGTGCCATTACATATTTTATTTTGAAAACAATGAGCTGGTGTCCTGATGCTACTTTACTTTACAAAACTTGCTTCAAAACGACTTCATTATATTTATTATTATTTGCACTTGCTACCCCGCCCCTCTCACCAAAGGCAACTCGGGGCGGTTTCCAACATATACAAATGATAAATATAAAAATACAATATTAAGAAAATATGCATCATAAAATAAATAATTGTAAGCTCTCGGGCAGGGACTGTGTCTATCTTGTTTTTTGTAAAGCATCAGGTACATTGCTTGCGCTATATAAACGCTTATAATAATAATAATAAATGATAAAACATTTCTGTGCTAAAAATAAAGAATATAAAAAAATCTACCTCCCATCCGAACCAAATTTAACCCATCGTGCCCTCATTCTACCCCCCCCCCCCCCCAAATGCCTGATAGAAGAGTCAAGTTTTACATGGCCGACGGAAGGTGAGGAGACTCGGGCTGAGATGGTTCTCTGCTGGGGGGTGCATTCCACAGCAACGGAGTGGCCGCCGAGCAGCTTCCATCATTATGACATGGAAGATCTGTTCGGACGCTGTGGAAATTGCCACAAAGTGGCAACTGTCTAGAGCTCCCCCAGGAGCCCATGAGGGCTTTCTATGACATCTGAAAGCGCCCATTGACAGTGCACACATTCTGAAGCAAATATAGGGAACGTGACAAGACACCCTACAGTAAATGTTGTATACGTGGTAGATGCATCTGAACATCTCCTGTCACCACCAGTTGGCAGTCCTTTGGTGCTTCCATGAGGCTTTCTGCGATTTGTGAAATCATCCAATTTATAATGGCTACAAGTGTCCAAGATTTGCTGCAGTAAATATTAACTTTGTTTTACCATTTAATGTATCATACCCTGGGTGTTGATTTATGGCTTAGACATGAACATTGGTCAACACCATCTATCACACTGTAGGTCATCAGCAAGTGCTCTGACAAGTGCACTTCATCAAATTGGATTAGTCTGAATGCTTTTCCTGGTCAGTGAAATGTTGCCTTTTACAGTCCTGGACTATTTACAGAGTGGGATTTGATAAACGCGTGTAGTGATCAGTGTGTTGTCTGTACCAGGAAACGAAGGCATTTGACTTGCGCATCAGTTGATTATGTAGAATTGGCACTGCACTCCAGGTGTGTCCTGAATAGAAACAGGAAAGAAAGGCAAGTTAATAAGTGCACATGTTAAGTGGCTTTAGCTATGCTATTGTAAATCTATATCTCATCTGGGAGGACTCATGGATCTTTCATTTCCACCTTTGTTTTATATTGTTTCTTAGGGAACAGCATTTCAGTTTGCTTCTAGCAACTTCACTCCTTGCCTTTTAAAACTTTTGAAATTTATTTGATCTGTGAAATTTACCAGGTGTAATGATTCTGTGTCCATTTATATTGCCTTGTACTACTAGACTAGCAGGTGGCTTAAATGGCATTTAGATACATAACTTCCATTGAAAGTTTGCCTTTGGTGTCATTTTGCCTGAGGAAAGTAATTGTTGAGCTCTTCCAGGCAAGGATCTAGTTTTGATGCAAACTGTCTTATTGTACAGCACTGTCTATACATGTGTGGGGCCATAGAAAGGACTTTCCAGGAGTTTACTAGTGACAGAAGGTAATATGCCTTGACAGTTGCTAGTGTCAAACTTCTCTTCCTTACATGTAAAGACAGTAGTAGCTGAGGCATCCTATTTCTTTTTCAGCTCACAAATAAGACTTTGAGCAGTAGTAGTCAGTCAGAGCTGGAAAATCGGCTTCACCAGCTGACAGAAACCCTGATTCAGAAGCAGACCATGTTGGAGAGTCTCAGCACGGAGAAAAATTCCCTTGTCTATCAGCTGGAACGACTTGAGCAACAGCTTAAAAATGTCCAAGGCAGTAGTTCTAACGGGCCTGCTATTAATATGTCTGGAATTGACAGTGGTGAAGGTAAGCATGGAGGATCATGATATTTTTGTGTGTGTGCTCTACTGAAGGACTCTGATGTATATGTTATTGCCTAAACATCTCAGTATAGAAGAAAATAATGGTAATTAAGTATCTCATTGTGTTGGTCTTTCTAATTCAGCACAATGGAAAGCGACTGAGATGGATCTTTGAGTAATTGAGTTTATTCACTCTTCTTTGTCTACATTTTTGTGGATTTAAGCTAAACACTATTTGATTCCGCTTGTTGTTGGTTTTCTTTTTTGGAGGACTGAAACTCGATATTTTCTCAGTTCTTGCCAAGAATCACGGTTCTTGACTAGTTTTTAGCAAGAATTGAGAAAGCCCCTGGTTCTCGATACTTCTCAGCCAAGAATATTTCTCGTCTTACTGTTTACTATGTACCGTATTCCAATTTACCGTGTACTGCTTCTTGTATACTGCCTTCATCCTGATTATGCATGTGCATAAAATGGCTGCCCTTTTCCAAAATGGTGATGACACTCCTGATGCCATCTTGGAAGAGGGCTGCTCATGTGCAGAAGAGCTACAGTGGCCATTTTGTGCATGTGCATTACTGGGATGAACATGGTACACAGTAATAGATACATGGTAAATCAGTATACGGTAAATGATAAATCATAGTAAACGGTAAATTGAGAAAAATTCTCAACCAAGCTCTCGAACCATTACCGAGATCTCGGTAATATTCTCAATTCTCTCAAGAAAGAAATTGATTCTCATTTCAGCCCTACATTTTTGTTTAAAAGAGGGACAGCCATTTCCATGCTGGTCAGATTTTGGTGGAAGTCTTTCAGAAATGTTGAATGTTCTGACTTGCATTTGGTTGAGACCAACTTTTTACACTTGTTCAGATAGAGACCTTACTCTGAGATTGACTTGGCTATTTAGAACAGTACAGTCAAAAGTAGCTCTTGGAAATCTCCGTATGTAATAATTCCTGTGTGGGATCCCTTGTAAATCTGTACCAAACTAATTGTGCATAGGTGGTAGCTAATTTTAAAAACTAAATACACCTACTCTTTGAACTTTTTGACATGAAATGTCAATTCAGATTGCTTGGGTGTTTTAAGTGTTCTCTTTTGGCAGGGAGACTAACAATCTGAAATAATACTGTACATTGTAGACACATGCAATCTGTTCTGAAAGTGTGCAATATTAAATTGAACCCTGGGTCAGCTTTTCTCATGAAATCTAAACACCTGAAACATAAGTGTTTATAGCTGAAGTGCTGGCAGACTCTGTTTTTAAGTGTAGGTGATTTCAGAAGTGACGCGTTCCAATTCACCACAGTGAATCCCACCCCGGTGTGAACGGATTCACCGCGGGCTGTGGTGACACGTGCGCCCCCAACAGAAGTGACAGGATCGTGACCACCGCCCGGGGGCAATCAGAGAGAACATGGGCCGGGGGAACACAACAGACATGGGGTGTCTTCAGACGTTACGAGATCACGGTGAACCACGGTGAATACCCACCTGTGGTCACCGTGTCTCGAACGTCTGTTTGCGGCGCGCCAGATGTTGGCCACGGTGAATCCCCACATGGGGTCCGTTTGAACCACGCTTCCCGGGCTAGCCGGGGGAAGGTCCCGGGAAGC
>QEPC01014092.1:1666207-1711561 GCA_003113815.1 Sphenodon punctatus | reverse complement strand
TGGGTATTGCAGGCGGTACTGGAGGCTCCCAGTGCTGTCGGCTCCCACCCGTAAAATGAGGGATCTGGCTCTGGTACATCCCAGCGGAGGAGGAGAAGGAGGTAAGAGGAGAAAGGAGAATTGGTTACCTACCTTTGTGAATTCCTTTCTCTCTTACTCTCCTGATCCTCCTCCGACCCTCCCTGCCAGACAGCAAGACCTTTTTTCAGCCTAGTTATTCGTATTGAGGTCCACTCGGTTCCCTTTCCAGTGGTCATGATAGTTGTAGGCACGCCTGTTGTTCTTTTACATAAAATTGTTGCTTTAAGTTCTGTTATTAGATAAGAATACCTTCCAGGAGCACTCGGCTATATTACAAACTGGAGAGTCCCGGGTAGCTCCCGACGCATGCGCAAAGCAAGTTTACAGACATCTGCCACCTATCGGCCAGCAGCAGAGCTACCCAGCGGAGGAGGATCAGGAGAGTAAGAGAGAAAGGAATTCACAAAGGTAGGTAACCAATTATCCTTTCTTGACCTGGGCTGGGAAGGGGAGGATACAAATGTGCAATTCCTACTGGTTCCACTGGAGGGAAGGTGTCTCTGTCTGATGTAGAGTGTAAGAAAACAGCTACAGCTTCAGTGCATTGTGGCTAAAAGTTTTCCTATTTCAGTAGTCTTACTAACCCTGTGGTCCCCACATTTTTGCCTCATTGGCCTCCATACAGCAGCAAAGACATGGATAGGATTGCAAATATCAGTTACGATCAGGGTCCCACTTGGAGATCTCTGTGATAACCCACTGCTCATCTAATACATTGCTTGAGACCACATAATTGACATTAAACCAGTTAATGAGTAGGGTTGCCACCTTTTCTGGTTTCAAGAAAAGGTGGAGGAACATACACTTATCAGCTAACCAGTTTTCTCTCCCACTCCCTCCCTGTCATCCCTGAATTTGGGGGGGGGGGGATGGATTGGGCTTATTTGCTCCCCACCCCTTGTCCTTCCTCCTCCATGAAAACTGGCTTTATTCATTCTGAAACACTTACAAATCCTACTAATCTGTCAGATTCTTAGGCCCCTCTCCAAACGTAGTTAGTCCTTATTGTGAAATCCCCTTCATGTACTGGGGTGCAAGGATGGTAATTCTTTTGAAAGGGTTATCATAATTGATGAAATTCTTCTTGCCTTAGAATCATGCAGACCACTTCCCTCTGCAAATTCAAATTCAAGATTCTTTTCCTTTGCTAAGTGAAACAGAATAAAATCAGGAACCTTTAAATGAATGTTTGATGAAAAGTATTTAGCTGAAACAAGCCACAAAACTAGCTGCTGCCATCTTCTTGTTTACAACTCGCTGCCCCGCACGCCTGAAACTGCCCTCGTCTGCCTTGTCCCCACCCTCCACACCTTCAAGTCCCTCCTCTGAGACACGCCTATACAGGTCCTCCCTCTGTTTCCCCTTCCCTGTCTCCCCTCCCCCTGTCTTTAGATTGTAAGTTCTCNCTCCCTCTGTTCCCCCTTCCCTGTCTCCCCTCCCCCTGTCTTTAGATTGTAAGTTCTCGGGCAGGGACCATGTCTATCTTATTCTCTGTAAAGTGCCAGGTACATCGCTGGCGCTATATAAATGCTTAATAATAATAATGTAGCCAGTGCTGTATACTAATCCCCATTTTTGTCTTGTTAGGCATTGCTTCACCTCTGGGTCATGATTGTTCTGCTTACCTACACCCCAGAAATGCATCATGACAGCCCAAGTGGTAAATAAATAGACCCGAGGACAGAATTGATACTTAAGGTTAACATATTTTGGACTGTATTTAAAATTACCTGTACTGGCTCTAGAAGAGGTGTTTAGCCAGCATTATGTATGGGGGCAGGGGGTGAGGACAGCCATCATGCCTGTTATAGTGCTATTTTTTTTAAAAAAACACCAACAACTTAAATTATTGGGCAGGTACTCTACTATATAGCCTCTTTTAACTTCCTTAAAACAGTAGTAGTTTCCTGGGAGACAGTTCTTAAACTAAACTTAGCC
The DNA here is from genome assembly GCA_003113815.1 of Sphenodon punctatus. NCBI lineage: Eukaryota > Metazoa > Chordata > Lepidosauria > Sphenodontia > Sphenodontidae > Sphenodon > Sphenodon punctatus. The sequence continues at coordinate 1,709,542 of QEPC01014092.1, read as the reverse complement.
TTCTGCACATTTTACACGAGCCTTCTAATGGGCCATGTACAAGAGAAGATTCACACCGGCATCAAGCTACAAGGATTTCTAAGATTACAACTGTATATGTTATATATACTGTGTCTTAAAACATACAAGAAATGGGCTATAATCAGGGAAACTAACTGTACTTAGAAACCAAAATAAACTTTATTCTTTCTGTTTAGTCTACTTTTGAACTTCTCTTTTTAACTTTGTAAATAGATTGATTTCCCCCCCCCCCCTTTAACCTGTTAAATTGTTGCAGACCTGACAGCTGATCGGTGCAATATCTTTTTTGTAAATACCTTCTTTAAAAAGAAATAAAATGTATAATTCTTTTTAGCTTTGTTTGTAGTGTAACAAATGTGTGCTTCCTAGTATAATGCAGAAAACATCATATTTAAGATGATTGGGACATCGTGTAGTCTGAATCCAGACAGAAAATGTGGCTAGCCAGCTGTGCTGCATTCTGTGCACTTTACAGTGCAATTTTATAAAGTGTAAGTCTTAGTGCTCTTCTGGAATTGATTCAATTAGAACATTTCATTTAGATTTTATAGTACCAGACTCAATTTAAGATTCACTGTTAAACACACTTCACCAGAAGATGACGACGATAAACAAACCATGAACAAACTCAGTAATTATGCATTGTGAACTTGCATTATAGAATACTCTGTCCTCAAGAATTCTTGATATGCTTATACAAGTTTCTTTTGGTCAATTTATATGCCCTCCCAGGGCTATTTCCCTGCTTGGTACTCTCAAGACTTGAGGAAAGCCATGTGAAGTAATCTCACAGTCTTCCTGTAATACTTGTCGTCTTGTTGTTTGTTTTTTCAGTGTTCAAAGTATTTTCCAATCCTTATCTCATTCACCCTTGCAAAAGAAATCCCATGGGGCAGATTACTATTATTCACATTTCACAGATGAGGAACTGAGGCAGGGATTGTGACTATTCCCAAGGCTATGCAGGAAACTCAGGACTAATACAGGATTTGAACCCTGGTCTCCCAGGTCCAAGACCTTATCCAATAGACAACACTGAAAGCTCAGCCCCAAACTAACCATGATGAGTCCTGCACGCCGTCTATCCCACTATTTTTCTTACGTGACTCCATTTTCAGACACAAAACTAATTCTTTGACCCCGACAGCAATAAAGGCACACAAAGTGTATTCGGTCTGTCAGAATCCCAACCCCATTCACAGATGGCATGACTTTACTCTGGCTCATGACCCATAGATTTGGAAAATTGCTCTTATAACCTACTCTTACAGTAGATTTACAAGATCAATGCTCATGCTTTCTTCTTTCACTTCAGATTGCAAGCTCATATGTGACTCTTTATGTTTATGGAATAAGCTATGCTGTTGTAGTGACCTGCATGGTGTGTGCTCCTTTTCATAAATTATTTGTGGGCTGAGGGGAGTGGGACTAGGCAAGAGGGAAGAATCCTTACTTATTCTTAAGTTGAGGAAAAGCACAAGAACCCTGACGGGGAAGCTCGGAGGAGAGGAACCACAGAAATTATTTAGCTGTGAGCCTCCTTTGTTTGTAACCCAACACAAATCGTTACAGATGTGTATGCTGCCTGGGCAGGTAAACCTGTGATGGGGAAGGAAGCACAGGGCCTCTGATGAATTTATTCAACATGTTTGTGTCCAATATTTGTACGTGGAGGCAACGCAGATATGTAATACTGAGATTTTCATTAGGACAGCTGATACTGTAAACGCTACGTGAGGGATTAAATGAGCATATTATACAAACATAGGGTCAGATTTTGCCACTTCACTTGCATTGAGTAGCACTGGGCTGTTAGGAGATTAGATTGTCCAAAGCAGTCAGCATCCATTGAACTCTTGGCTGTTGAAGTTCGTATAGCAAAGATGAACAACTGTATTTGGGGATTTGAACCTTGAAGACCAGGGTTCAAATCTCATTTTAGCCATGATCTTGCTGGTTGGGGTTGGACAAGTCACTGTGTCTCAGCCTCAGTTTTGCCACTGACTCAATAGTCTCAGAGCTAGGGCAACACAAAGCAGTTTTATTGATTTATTAAATTTATTTATTTTATCACATTTCTATGCCGCCACCTCCTGCTCACATATCTTGGGGTGACTCACAACATTATAAAAACATTAACAAAACAATTACTACCATAAAACATTAAAAACCCTAACAGAACAAAAACACAAACCCCCTACCCCTTTATATGCTGCCTTTTCCATTTATGGCTCATGGTGGCTTACAATCAATAAGAAAACCTTTTAAAAAAACAAAACCTTAACCCTTCCCTAACCCACCCACCCAATCCCACGGAACCCTATCCCTTCCTGCCAAACACCTAGCCAGATAGAAAGACCGTACATTGTTTCCGGAAGGTGAGCAAACTCAAGTTTAGATGAACCCCCAAAGGGAGGGAGTTCCATAATCATGGGGTAGCCACTGAGACCACCATTTTGTGCGCCCTTGCTGTAGAAACTTCACGGACAGATGGTACTTGCAAGAGGGCGCTCCTGGCTGACCTCCGAGGCTACGCTGGGACATGAGGGAAGAGGCAGTCTTTCAGATATGTGGGGTCCAAGCAGTTTAGGGCCTTTTGGTCTGGGCACCTTGAATTGTGCCCAGAAAGTTATTGGTCGCCAGTGCGGACTCTGAAGCACTGGCGTAATGCATTCCCAGCAGGCTGCTGCATTCCCTACCAACTGTAGCTTCTGAACAGTTGTTCAGGGCACCCCCACATAAAACACATTGGAGTAGTCTAGCCTTGAGGTTATGAAGGCATGGACAATGGCAGCCAAATCCAAATCTGATAAAAAGGTCACATCCTTCTCACCAGATGTAATTGGTGAAAAGCAGAAGCGCTCCTGGCCACCACCGCAACTTGACAATCTAGGTGCAGCAATTTGATCTAAGAGCATCCTAAGGCTACAAACCTGAGTGACCACAGGAGGCTGGACCTCATGAACAGCAGGGGCTATGTCTCCCAGGTTACAAGCTAACCAACCATCATTACTTCGGTCTTGTCTTGATTCATCTTCAGTTGGCTCACCTGCATCCTGTCCTCAGCAGCCGCCAGGCACCGAGACTGCAGGACCTGGGTTGGATGAAAAAGGTGAGAGCTGGGTGTTGTCAGCATACTGAATTATTGTAGAAGCACAGAAGTGGAAGTCCATGGTATTCAGAGGCACTGAGGATCTCCAGTTTGTGTGGGATGCTAGATGCTGATTAGCACAACTCCTAACTCTGAATTTATTTATTTTTTGTACCTAAATATTAATTTGTGGGTCTAATAGGCATTGCATTTTGAAAATGTAGAGATGCTACCTGAATGGTAACCAAGTTGCTTGAGACTAAGCTCTCCGTTGCTGGAGGCTCAAATAATGCATAGACAGCCATCTATTGGGGATGTTGTAGCAGTGGCCTTACAACCTTTGCAGTCCCTTTGACCTCCATGATTCTGTTCTAGATCCTGCCCCTTTCCTCTGGCCAAGGAGGAGCCAATGTGAGGTGGCATAGTGTTGGATGAGCCCTAATTGCAGCGGTCAGTTTGGGGGCTAGGATTGGCCCAGTAACTTATTCATTCCCCCATATGGGGAGGTGGAGATAAAGTAGTTCAAATGATACCATTTATTCAACCAACTATTGTTGGTGGAAATGTGCAAGCTTTCAGACCTCACAGGGTCCTTCATCAGGCAAGTAGGAGTCAGAACTGATAATATGAGCGAAGTACAGTGGCTATATATCATGCAACAGAGGAGGTGAGTGGGGGAGAGAAGGATTAAAAACGAACCATAGTAACAGAAGGTGAGAATTTCCCCATATGGGGAAAGTTAATAGCAACAGTGGTATCTACTGCCAACCAAAGGTTCTGTAACCTAGAGGGGGGGAAACGTATTTGTATTCCTCATTAATCTTAGCGCGCACACGTTGTTTCGGTTGTGACAGAGTTACAGGTAGGAGTCCTAAATTTCTGAGCTGGGATCCTTATTGGTCCTTGTATCTAGGGCATCCAAGGTGTAGAGTTGGGGGTGTGTGTACATGCAATGCACAGGCACAGCACACGTATGGTGTGTGCATTGCACACTGGGTGAACATGCTTGTGCGTGGTGCATTACACGCTCCAGGTGTGTGTGTGTTGTGTGGCCCATACACAGTGGGAGAACCTTGGATCTGCCCCTAGAATTCTACCAGCAGCCTTACTTTGCAGCCATCTTGATTTGACTATGTTACTGTGATACTCTAAACCACCAGCACATGCGCTGAGACCCTCACTCAGTATTAAAGATAACTTCTCATGTAATTTAGGCAGTCCTATTTAAGCAATACATAGCACATTTGTTGCTTGTCAGTGTAGGTGAAGCAGGTGTTTCTCTACCACATACATCACCCTGCTGAAGAATTGGCTGCAACCTGGTCAAAAAATATGCTTTAAACAAACTGAATAAAAAGATAGTGTTTTCAACTGCAAAAAAGATAACTTGTAAGCATGGAGATTAAAGTGATAATTTACATGCTTAATCTTCCTGTGTGTATTCATCAGAACAGCTTGGTTCTGGGCCTGCTTTTGAGGAGTGTTCCTTTATTTCTATTTGAAAACCTGTCAGTGAGTACAATAGGTGAAGATAAGAAAGATTTCAGATCCGAAGTCTTCATCATTCCCAACCTAGGAATGAGGGCTGAAGCAAATACTCTGGCAGCATAAAGCTTTTTTATTGCCTGTTGAAGAGTTAAATGAAATTTTTAGTAGCATTCCTTGGGAAGGGATATGCTAGGGCAGGTCTCTGGAAAACGCTTAGGGTATTTGACTTTTTTGTAAACACTTGAATTCAAATCTTCTGGCTTCATGGCAAAACCGTTATTTGGAAGCTGCTAAGCTGTAAGATACAGAAGGAATGATTTGGAAAAGATATTGAGGCTGTACGGGTCTGATGAGGGACAAGATACAATATACAGAGGAGTGCAGGTGTGGTCTTCCAGGCTCTAACTTTCAAAAGCTGTCACAAGCTCACTTTTGGAGTGAGTTTAATAGCTGTGATTGAGATGTGATTGATAAAACCCCAGGTAGTAATACTAAAGGGAGAAGATTGGTCAGTGTTATCTTAGAATCCTTCATTTCAGATGTGATTGTATTCAATAAAAAATTTTAGATGCAAGGAAGGGAAAGGACATGGCACTAGGTCATACAAATGATGGCATTACATTTTTATGACATGTAAAAGCCAATTGCTGGTGTACAAAGGGGCAACAAACTTTATAACTGTTAGAAACCTCCACACAACTGTTTAAAATTCTGAATGGGCAAATCTCATTTCTGATTAGAGTAATTCTGATTAGAGTAATAGTCTTAATTAAAAGCTCCTGATTTTGCCTTTCTTCAGATCTTTCATCACCTGCAGTGTGTGTGTGTGTTGAAATTAGATGGAAACTTGGTAGTTCCATTCTGGTAACTTGCTTGAAAATCTCTCTCTTTAGTAGTTTTAAATCAGACTGCTCTGGTGTGGATTGTGGGCCTGGTTCATGCCAGACAGATTGGTGCAGGATGTTAATTAATAGGACTCTGGACTCATCAGGGCCAGCCCCAGGCATGTGCCACATGTGCGGCCACACATGGCCACACCCGTGTCAAGCTGGGGCCCCGCGCTTGCCTGGCTAGTTGGCAGGCTGCAGCCAGCTTCTCCTCCAATAAGTTCTTCTGCCTCCCCTCCATGGCTCTGGTCCCCATCCCCTCTGGCTACTAGTAGTGCTGCTGCAGCAGCAGATGGGACTGGGGAGATAAAGCTGTTTGTTTACAAACAACTTCTCCCCATGTAAGTGATCAGAAGGTTGTTGCCTTGTAAAGAAGGTTCTTCGAGATGGCTCCCAACATTCTCACAACTGAGTTGTGCATGCTCACCAAATTCAAATAATAGACCACGTGATGGTCTCAAGCTCCTCCAGTATAGAAAGCACTCTCCCCCTCAGAATGATAGTTCCTTCCAACCCTCTCTAGGAATATAAGAAAATTCCATGCAGGGCTGGAAAGGGTGGGTGTTGTGAGAATGTTCGGATCCATCTCAAAGAATCTTATTTACAAGGCAGCAACCTTCTGTTCTTCTGCTCGGGTGGGCTTGAGGCGAGTATTAGAACAGCTAGAGGAATATTGTACGATTAATGAACTAGTTATCAATTGCGAAAATACTAAGGTAGTTGTCTTTTCAAAACGACAAAGTCAGCATGTATGGAGACTGGGTGCAGGAAGGCTGGAGCAGGTACCTAGGACTAATGTTTTCTGCGACAGGCAGGTGGGACAAACAGTGGGAAGTAATAGGAATGAAAATGCAGCAAACAGCAAATGAGGTAATCAAGTTCTGGATTAAACATGGTGGCAGGCAGGTGGCCCCAGCTATAAAGCTGTTAGAGCACAAACTAATACCTAAGGCTATCTGTGGAGCGGAGGTATGGGGTGGCCAGGTGGATTCACACCTGGAGGGCTTCCAGAACTCATATATGGGGTCCTCCAAGGCTACGCCGATCTCGCTAATGAGAACAGAGTTGGAAATATTCCCTGTCAAAGTTAGAGCACAAGGCTGATTACTTAGGTACTGGTTTAGGATGCTGTATATGGAGGAGGACTCGCTACCTAAGGCCTGCTGGCTGGAAACATTGGGTGCTTCTAAGAGGTCCTCCTGGAGAGAGGACCTAACTATATTGCTTAATAGCCTAGGATATGGGTACCTGGTGCTGACCCAAATGATACCCATTTATCTTAGAGCGGAGATCCTGCAACGGCTGGAGGATATAGCCGGGCAAGAACAGCTTGCTCAGGCAATCTCCAGTAGGGTGGCCCCTTTCTATGCTAAGTTGAAAGAGACCTAGGGCAGAGAAAAGTATCTAATTGAACTTTGCAATTTTAAAATTCGAAGAACTTATACACTGCCAGTTTCAATTAATGCCCTCTAAAGTGCTTGAAGGCCGATATAGCCAGATTCCTTGGGCCGAGCGCAAATGCCCGTGCGGATTGGACCAAATTGATGACCTGCAACATGTAATTTTGGACTGCCGGTATACAGATGCTGAATAAGATCTTGGGTGGGAAAAAGTATTGGCCGGGCAATTACCGACTTCAGTTTCTTTTATCTCCCGGGGGAGGAAAGCAAGTGAGAGAAATAGGATATATGTTATTCCAAATGCTCGAAGCTAGGCAAAAGTTTGGCAGATTTAAGTTTGTGGGCGAGGAGGTAGGGGGCCCGACACTAGGTACCTGATTGACTATTTAACCAAACTGCCCTGGCCTGTTGATGAGGGATGTCTATAGATGTAAATACAAATGATGTTTAAAATATCACCTTCATTGACATTGAGGGTGTGCGTGGGCCAATCCGTTCCACCAAAGCTTACTGTCAATAGTTATGAATTGACCAAATATATATAAATTTGTTACATGAATGTCAAATATGTATATGTTTTATTTTATATGTCTTATTGTTTTGATGGTTGGTAAAAACCTTGTGTTACGCCATTAATAAAAAACTAACTGACTGTTCTTCGGGTGGCTCCTCACAGGCCATTTTTACATGGCTCCACCAGGTGGGGGGGTCCTTGGGTGTGCCGGTGTGGTCGTAGACACTCTGCAGTGGAACCACTCCTGGGGAGTGGTGGTAGACGCTTGGCTGGGGTTGTGGTGGGGGGGGGGGGAGCATTGGGAGGCCATGCTTGTCTATGGCCAATCGGCTGAGCGCAGGTAAGACAGCCAAGGGGTGCCAAACTGGGGTGGGTGGGAGAGAGAGGCAGAAGCATGGGAAGGCCATGCTTCTTCATGGCTGCTTGGAGGGGTGGGGAATAGGAAGCCTTCCTGTTCAGAGGGAAGTAAATTTTATACATTTGCATAATTAGGTGGGGCCTAATTATGCAAATTAGCCCCCACACCAAGACTTCGCACGTGGCCTCACAAACCCTGGGGCCAGCCCTGAGACTTGTTCATGTCCCACAGCTGGATTCCCATCTGACCATTGAAAGTGGCAGATCTGCTCCTGGTGCTGGCCTTTAGAGTTCTGTAGCAGGTGAGCCAGTGACTGTTCATCTTTGCTAAATATTCATCTCTAAACTCTTTATCTTCGCTAAAGGCACAGAATTAATAGAATCAAAATTGGAAGGCAACTCAAAGGTCAGCCCCCTGCTTTCATGCAAGAAGTCTACAACATTCCCCAGAGATGGCTGTTCAGCCTCTAAAAGGACTTTGAGGAATGTCAAAGCCCAAGCTGCGGGCACGCAACCTCATCCGCATCCCGTGCCTTCCCAAACACCAATTGCCTTTTTCCTGCTCCCTCTGGAACTGCCGCTCATCCGTGGCTAAAGCTCCCTTCATCCACGATCTCTTCCTCTCTCGCCCCTTTCAACTCCTGGCTCTTACGGAAACCTGGATCACGCCCTCCAACTCTGTTACCCCGGCTGCTCTATCCTCCGGGGGCCTGTCGTTCTCTCACCGCCCCCGCCCTGAGGGCCTGGGTGGTGGTGTGGGCTTGCTCCTTGCTAAGCACTGCCAATTCAAAACCCTCTCCCCTCCCCCCTCCTCCTCCTTCCCTTCCTTTGAGGCCCACTCTGTGCGCTTATACTCCCCTCTACACCTTCGGGTTGCTGTCATCTACCGCCCCCCGGGTTCCCTCTCCTCTTTCCTCCCGGACTTTGAATCCTGGCTCACCTTCTTCCTCTCCGATGATATCCCCACTCTTATCCTTGGTGATTTCAACATTCACGTTGACACGCCCTCCGCCCCCTCTGTTTCCCGCTTTCTCTCTCTCGCTTCCTCCTTTAATCTCCGACTCTGGACCGACTCCCCCACTCATACTGACGGCCATTCCCTCGACCTCGTCTTCACTCGAAACTGTTCTCTAACTGACCTCTCCTTTGACCCCTTCCCTAGTTCTGATCACTTCCTCGGCTCCTTCAGCCTTTCCCACCGACCCCCCTCCGCCTCCCCCTCTATGCGCCCCTTCCGCAATATGCAGGCCCTTACTCCCTCGGAGTTTGCCGCACATCTTTCCCCCCTTCTCCCCCCCGTTTTCGCCTCCTCCTCCCCTGACTCTGCTGTCTCTGCTCTCAACGCTTCTCTCTCCTCGACCCTTGACTCTCTTGCCCCCCCCTCTGCTCGTCCCGTCCGCCCCCTCGACCCCCGCCCCTGGCTTACCCCTGCCATCCGCTACCTCCGCTCCTGCACCCGGGCTGCCGAACGCCTCTGGCGCAAATCCCGCTCCCTCCCTGACTTCCTCCATTACAAATTCTCCCTCTCCTCCCTCTCCTCGGCTATCTCCCTAGCTAGGCATCGCTATTATGCCTCTAGGATCGAATCTTTCTCCCGCGACCCTCGCCGCCTTTTCTCTACTTTCGACTCCCTTCTCAAACCCCCCTGCCCTCCTCCGCCCTCTTCCCTTGCTGCTCAGGATCTTGCATCGTTCTTCACCTCCAAGATTGACAAGATCCGTCGGGATATTGCCTCCCGCCCTCTTCCGCCCCCCGCCCCCCTCCCTCCTCGCATCCTTCCCTCCTGCCTCTCTCCAGGAAATCTCTGCTCTTCTCTCTTCATCCAACCCCTCCACCTGCCCCCTTGACCCGATCCCCTCCCGCCTCCTGACCTCTATTGCTCCCACTGTCGCTCCCCCCCTTCTGCATGTCGTCAATCTCTCCCTTTCCACAGGCTCCTTCCCCTCTGCCTTCAAACATGCCACTGTCTCCCCCATCCTCAAAAAGCCTACCCTGGACCCTTTCGATCCCTCTAGTTACCGGCCGGTCTCCCTCCTTCCCTTTGCTTCGAAGCTCCTGGAACGTGTCGTCTACTCCCGCTGCCTGAACCTCCTCTCTGCCAACTCCTCCCTGGACCCTCTCCAGTCCGGCTTCCGCCCCCTCCACTCTACTGAAACTGCCCTGGCCAAGATCACCAATGATCTACTTGTCGCTAAATCGAAGCGCCACTACTCCGTTCTTGTCCTCCTTGACCTCTCTGCTGCCTTTGACACTGTCGACCACTCGCTCCTCTTGGACTCGCTTTACTCTTTGGGCTTCCGTGGCTCTGTCTTTGACTGGTTCTCCTCCTACCTCTCTGACCGCTCCTTTAATGTCTCCCTCCCCGAGTCGACCTCCCCCTCCCTTCCCCTCTCGGTTGGGGTTCCCCAAGGTTCTGTCCTTGGCCCTCTCCTCTTCTCTATCTACACCCTGTCCCTTGGCGAAATTATTGCCTCCCACGGATTCCAATACCATCTCTATGCTGATGACACCCAACTCTATCTCTCTACCCCCTCTCTCTCCTCCTCTATCCGCTCACGCCTCGTCGACTGCCTCTCTGATATCTCCGCCTGGATGTCCCGACGCCAACTCAAACTGAACATGGCCAAGACTGAACTCCTCATTTTTCCTCCATCCCCCTCCTCTCCCTCTGACCTGACCGTCTGCATTGATGGGGTCACCATCCGTCCTGTTCTCCGTGCCCGCAGCTTGGGCTTCATTTTTGACACGCACCTCTCCTTTAAACCTTACATTGACTCTGTGGCCAAATCCTGCCGATTCGCTCTCCTCAACATTGCCCGCATACGCCCCTTTCTATCTATCTCCTCGGCCAAAATCCTTGTTCATGCCATGGTTATCTCTCGCCTCGACTACTGCAACCTCCTCCTTGCTGGCCTCCCTCGCTCCCACCTGTCCCCCCTTGTTGCGATCCAAAACTCTGCCGCCAAGATCATTCACTCTGCCCGTCGCTTCGACCATGTAACGCCTCTCCTCCTCTCCCTTCACTGGCTCCCCCTTCCTGAACGTATCCTGTTCAAACTCCTGGTTTTCACGTTCAAATCGCTCCATGACCAAGCTCCCCCTTACCTCTCGGACCTAATCGCCCTACGCACTCCTGCGCGCGCTCTCCGCTCTTCCTCTGTCCCCTCCCTCGCTCTCCCTCGTTTCTCCTGCTCGCCCAACCGCCTTCGTCCCTTCTCCCTCGCTGCCCCGCATGCCTGGAACTCCCTCCCTGCCGACATCCGCCTTGCCTCCTCCCTCCGCTCCTTCAAATCCCTCCTCAAGACCCACCTTTTCCATGCTGCCTTTCCCAATGCCCTCTAGTCTTTCCCCTTGCTCTTACTGTCAGCCCTCCTCTGCTGACTGCTGCTACCGACCACCTTGTAACCAAGCCAAGTACACGCACCTGAGACTTCGCATCCGCCTGAATGTTTGTTTGTCTTCTCCCATGTCTCTCCCGCTGTCCCCTCTCCTTGTCTCCCCCTCCTTGTCTTTTAGATTGTAAGCCACAGGCAGGGACCGCATCTGATTGTATGTTCTGTACAGCGCCAGGTTACTACTGGCGCTTTATAAATGTTTAATAATAATAATAATAAATAATAATAATAATGTCTCAAAATACAAATATTGGGCCAATTTTGTCTGTTATGCTAATAAAAATACCTAGGAATTCTAGTGACATCAATCATTTCTTTATCTTTAGGATAACGTGACAACTGAAATTGGATGATAACTCAAAGTCCCACCAGGAAACAAAAATAATCACCTCAAAATATATGGTGTCTCAGCAACCTGGATTGCTATGTACCATGCAGATTGCTATTTACATGAGCTCCAAATGTATAATTGAATCATGAAGTGTCCTGTTTAAAAATTAAGATGCTTGTGAGCATCTTTAGTGGCAGCACAGTATAATGCTTCACAATTAGTGTCTAATTTTTAATTAGAAAGCATGTTCCTCCAAAAGGGAAATGGCAGTCTTTCTGGAGAAATGGGTGTCTTGGGATAGCCTTGCCAATGAGTGTTCAATTATTACTGTATTGTACTCCAATAAGCTGCAGCAAATCTGCACCGCAGTGACACTTGGCTGGTGAGAATCAGCAGGCTTTCTTCCCCCTTCTCCCCACCCAAGCATGTGAGAAATAGGGTTGACACCTCTCTAGGTGTTGACCCTGTCTCTGGGAGAAGTCCTGATTTCTCTGGGTCGGCCAGGGATGCCTCTAGTAACCTAGAGAAATCCAAGAACAGCAGATGGTACCATGCTAGAGAGGCCACCTGCTTCCCTCTGCTCAATTTTTGGCCCTGCCTCCTTTGGAGTGTTGTGATGTGATATGACAATCCACAAGGGCTGGGGTTATGCCAGAAAGGGGTGTGACAGCCCCTAGGCCCCACCCCTGCTGACCTGGCCCTACCCCCTCTGAGTGAAGGCTGGGAGGGAGGTGGTTACCCTAGTGCAGAAACTAATGGCAGGAATTAATTGGTATAGTCCCATTTATTCATCTTGTTGTCCAGAGTTAAGTTAAACATTAAACCAAACTACTTCAAATGGCCTAGTACAGGGGTGGGGAACCTCAGGCCTGGGGTGCGGGGGCAAATGTGGCCCGCAGCAATTTTTGTGTGTGTCCCCTTTCCAGTTCCTAGAGCTGGCCCTTGAATCCAGTTTCTACCTTCAAGCACTGAAAATCTGAATTCAGGATGAGGGCATGCACACAAGGACAGGGGATGGAGCTGTGATCGGGACCCTCCTCGTCCTGCATAAACCCTGTAAACATCTATGCCTCTAATCTCTCCATGGCCTTTGGAGCTCGTACTAATTTTCAAAATGGTCCCTGTGAGGGAAAAGGTTCTGCAACCCTGGCCTCGTGAAAGAAAGATAGACCAAGTTGGTTCCTAAATAAGTTATCTAAGTTTTAGAGGGGCTGAGTATCTGTATCACCCATGGACTTTGAATCTGTTGGACCTTCAGTCCTTCTGAAAATCAGGCCACTTACATAGGTATCTGTCTATGGTTTGATGAGCTACGTTTATAGGGACACATTAAAAAAAATTATTAGCCATAGGGCCCAACTGAACTCCCAATGGAAGTTAGATTAGCAACTTAAAATCATGGCCTAATACACATGAGCAATGATGGTATTAGGTCTAGAAGTGTTGATTTCAACAACAGGAATCAAGGTTAGTGTTCAGTATTTCACTGATGGTATTTAGGGGGAACTGCAATGCAAAACTAGACTGGTTCCTTCATTATGAAACCTAGTTTCAAGCAAAGAGATGAGAGAACATGTAATTCAGTAGTGGTTGCAGCTCTTACAATAGGCTATTCTTTTATCACCCTCCAATCTCATAGGAAATCCCAGTAAGTCTTTCTTTTAAATCAGCCTGTGTGTTCCCCCTTGTGGGTCAGCATGTAGGCGACTGTGAAAGCAAATTAGCTGACTACAGCATCTGCCAAACAACTCCATCACCTCCTTCGAGTTGTACTTCGATGTCATCGGAGGTGCTGTTACATGTGTAAATCCTTGGTCATTAAGATGAGGATATATTCTTGAGCAATAACAATGTCTGCTTCCTTACATTTCTCAACTGTCTTGAGATATGTGCTTTACGAAGTATTTTGAAATGCAAGTGTGATGTGTGCAAAAGAGTGGCCATTTTGAAAATTTGGCTTCTCTAAGTGGGTGAGGAGAAGTCTTCATGTTGAGGAAACTAACATCTCGTGGTCAACAGTATCAAAAGCAGCCAACAGATCTAGTAAGATCAAAAGAGATGATCTGCCCTGATCTAATTCACGGCACAGGTCATCGACACAAGTCACAAGCGCAGTCTCGGTGCCAAACCCAGGGCAAAAGCCGGACTGCAAGGGATCCAGAAAACCGACCCGATCCAGATGTCCCTGAAGCTGCTGAGCCACCACCCGTTCAATAACCTTCCCTAAAAAGGGAAGGTTATAGACTGGCCGATAGCTGGCAGGGGAGTCAACATCAAGAGATGGTTTCTTGAGCAGAGGTCGCAACCACCACCTCTTTGAGGTGGTCCGACACTGTCCTCCCTAAAGGAGGCATTGACAGCCCCGGCCAGCAATGGCCCTAAGGTCTCCCGGCAAGCCTTAGCTAGCCAGGACGGACAGGGGTCTAATTCACAACAGGTGGCTCAAACTGCCCCAAGGACCTCCGCCACGTCAGTGGGCGACATTCACTGAAATTGATCCCACAAAATCGGACCAGGCGGGGCTTCCATAACCTCAAGCTCACTCCCTGCTACAAGTGTGGTGTTGAAATCGTGATGAATCCAAGCGATTTTATCAGCGAAAAAGTAGAAATGTATACAAAACAAACATCCTTGCGAGCTATTTTCCATTCATGGTGTTTAAATGCTTAGAACTGTTAATAACCATTTCCCCCTAAGAGCCCCACCCCCACCTGCTATCCTATTTCACTGAGCATGCATTGCTTAGTCTGTAGTTCTGACTTTTTACATGCTCAAGGAATGGCCATGTGTGATCTGAAAGCTTGCATGTTCTCCCCAACAGAAGTTGAGCCAATAAAAAAGCAAATTCATTCAAACTTTGCGAGTGCCCAAAATATAGGGAAGGATTGTTACTAGTTGTGTTAATTAGTTTAATGTTAATTGTTAATGTGAATAAGTTGATTAGTTTAATGTTAATGATTAGATGTTAATTGTTGAAGTGAATAAGTTGAAATGTGAGCCACCCTGAGGGATTTGTATCCCACCTGGAAAGGGTGGGATACAAATTGAAATAAATAATAAATAATGCACAGGGCACTGGATTAGGGCTGAGGAAATTGGGCTTTGCCATAGACTTCCTCTGGGATCTGCTGAGATTCACTTCATCCATCCTGTGTGTTCCCTGCTATCTGTAGGAGAGAGATGGCACTTTGCTACCTCACAAGGGTGCTGTGAAGATAAATACTCATAAGAGACTCATCACTGTATTATCTGAGAATCCTTAAGTACATAAGTAAAGGGTATCGTAGACTATAATTCTTCAAAATCTGGTTCTTCGTCCTCCATAATAGAATGCAGGAAGAATAAGCCTGAAGATTCTCTCCCCTCCGCCACCACTGCCGTCTTTTGACTATGGCTATCGTGCTCTTAGGCTGGCTGTGAGGCAGCATCCAGAACCAACAGAAAACAGGACAGGAGCTGGTAGGAACGCGTCGCTTATTAGGAAGCAGGTGCCTTGTAATCAGCCTTGTGGAGTGGTTTAATTTTGCAAGCTATTTAGAACCTCAGTCAACCTGTGGCTTTTAAAATAGTGAGGCCCTAAATTACCACCAGGTAAAGGTTGTTTTTCTCTCTCAAATAAGGTAAATGCACATTTTATCAAGCTAATTTATCTGGGGGATAAGAGCTAACTCGGTTACTGTGTTCTCCTTTCCCTCCACCCTGTCAATAGGGCCATGTGGCATTTGTAGGAGCCTTTAATAAAGAGGGCTATTTGCTAGCAATCAAACCAGGACTATTACAAGGAAACAGATGACTTTTCAAAAACTAGTATCTTTTATATGATCACCACTAATGAGAACGGAAGCTGGCGCAGCCTCTTATTATCTGACTCTTTATGTAAAACTTTCATTTTTAAAAAAAGCTGTTAAATAAGCAAAGACGAAGGTGGCTGGTTGGTCTATAACATGTGTTTTTCTATCGCTGTCAGAACAAACACCGTCACAGCCTTTTCCTTCAGCCTAAACCTTTTTTATTAATGCATCAGGAAGCATGATGCAATAGGCCCCTTTGTCAAAGCACACACAGGAAATTTGGGTGCTTTCGTTACCAACTGTCACTGTTTGTTAAAGTTATTGTCACTCTGATCTTGATAGCTTGGTGCCTTAACAGTCAGCTTAAGTCACCTAGTACACCACACATATCCCAGAAGGGTCCAGCTGAAATAAGAAATTATAGCTTGCTCCAATCACTTATTACATCTTTCAGCTTGACTACTGCAATTTCCTTCTCACTGGCCTCCCCCACTCTGATCTTGTCCCTCTCACTTCTGGTCAACACTCTGCTGCCAAGGTTGTCCATCTTGCCCATCAGTTTGCCCATATTTAGCTTCATCTCTGTCCACTGGCTCCCTCTACCTGAACCCACTCAGCATTAGCTCCTTGTCTTAAGCCCTCAAAGCTCTTCATGGCTTTCTTCCCCCTTTAACGCCACACTTTCTTTTTTGCCACATTCCTGCCTGGGAGCTTTGCTTCTCCTCTGCCAGCACAGTTCCCCTGCTCTTCAAAACCTATTCCCTCCTTCTACTTTGTCTCGAACTCCCTCCCTGAATGAATTTGTTCTTTACCTTCCTTCTTGAAAACCTACCTCTTCCATCAGGCTTTCCCTCCCTCCTCATCCCCACAGACTCCTCACTGACGACGCCTCTTCCATCCTTCATTCAGGATCCCCCTCTCCCCCATAACTACGTTAAGCATGTGCACCTGTGACTTCTTAGCTTCATGAACGTATCTCTGGATGAAAACAAACAAGACAGTAGCCCACATTAGTCTACGATACTCCTATCTGTTAGGCGGTTGCCAGATGTTCCCCCACTTCCATCACAGGGCAGGTGCCTGGCTGCTACCTGATGCACTGGCCAGAGAATAAGAAGGCGGATGCATCACAGGCTAAGCCTGGCTAATCTGGGCTAATGTGCACCCTCCTGTCGGTCCCACATAGCTATGCCAGGTGGCAAGGTCTGCCAGCACCTTGGAGGAGCGTGTGAAAATCCTATATTAGTCATAGGAGCGACTGTGTCCCTCCCCCCTCTCCACTTGTATGGAGTGGGGTGAGACCACTGTCCACTTGCCCAGAATAACCATGAGGGGCCTCTGCATGTTTGCTCTGCTCTCCACGCCAGCCTAATGAGTGATAGCTGCGGTGTTGGGCAGGGGATCTGACTGGCTGCTGTCTTGTTTTTACCCCATCTCTCCCTTTTATTCCCCTCTCCTTTGTTTCCCCCTTCATCTTTCCTAGACTGCAAGCCCCTTGGGGTAGTGACCGGTGTCTGACTGATGATGGTACAACACCAGGTATATTGCTGTCACTATATAAATAATAAAAAATAACACAGACGTGGTAATGATGCTATTGCAGGGCGTGGCTGATGAAATAAAGAGCCTTTGTAGATCCAGAGTAGCCTAGTGGATAAAGTGTTGGTCTTGGAGCTGGGAGACCAGGTTTCAAATTCATCTTAGCCATGAACTTGCTGGGTGGTCTCAAGCAAGTCACTATCTCTCAGCTTCACTTCCTCAACTGTAAAATAAGGATAATAATGACCTACCTCGCAGGGTTATTATAAAGCACCTTGAACACTGGAAGTGCTATATAAATTAAAATGAGCCTGTTGCCCCTGTCCCAAATCCAGGCTGTGGGTGTGTTAGACTAGCATGCCTGGAGGAGAGGGTCCATGTCTGCTGAGTGGCATGTGTGGGAGCCCTGGTTCATACGGGCAGAGGATGTGTGGGCACCTGTCTGGATGCACTGTTCTGCCTTCCTGGCCCCCACCCCCTGCACAGGGCACTCTGCTCTTTCTCCGGTGCCACGTGAGGGGGTGCTGCGTGTGTCACAAGAGCGTACTTCCACCCACACCACCTTCACATGGGCGTTCGGGTGCGTGATTGATGGACGGACCTGCGTGGTTGCATCTCATCTAAAAACACCCTGTGTTACTGACGGTGTCTGGATTTCAGTATCTAAATGTATCTGTGGCTGTTTCAACCTTGTTCCTGATGCTAGTGTCATTACAGAACACTTCAAAATATTTGCAGTATTTCTTTTCTTTTTAAATAAAATTTTGAAATGTTTAAACTCTGATTTTTGTGGGGGGAATCAGAAAAAAATTATCTCCCCTCCCCATTGTTCTCCTTTCTTTTGCTTTTTTTTTTACGGCTATGATTTCCCCTGGTTTTGCCCAAGACAAACAACTTGCCTTTGTTAATAATGTGCAGTGCCTTGAGGATGCATTCACTCACACATGGGAGGGTATTGGTTCAAACCCATATTTTGGGTGTTGTATAAAACCTATCTCTTTCCCTCACAGATGCTGCGACAGAGATGGGGTAAGAGTTCCCCCTCTCAGAAAGTGGATTCTGGCCAATAGCTGCTGTTGTGGGAATGCAACTGTAATGTTTCAAGGAAACACCAATTCGTTGTATAGAAGGAAAGAAAATACTACTATTTATTTTTAGTGCAGACATGTCTCATAGCCACAAGTGGGGAACAGGGCTATACGTTGTAAAATCAGTCTCTGCCCCAAAGGGTTTACAAACTAAGAACAGGAAACCGTGAGTGGCTAAAAGAGACTGAGGGAATAGGAGATGATGGCTTATTGCAAATCGAATGACTGCAACAAGCCACAGTCAGAGCATGCAAGCCACCTGCCCACGTAATGAATAATAATTAACCGTTTCTGTCCTGTGGTGTAATGTAGGGACGGTATCTCTGGTATCCATTACAGCACATCAATCCCATTCGACGTCTGCATGGATTAGAAAACCAAGGGATTAAATGAAAGGTTAATCAAGGGCTTCTTTGCAGAGTTAAGAATCCATCCCAGTTCTATTTTAACATTATCCATTATAAGCCTTGGAAAGAGGAAGGTTGGGACTTCCATAGATCAGGGTGTGATTTTTCAGATGGCAGATTTCAGTATTTCATTTTCAGTATTCAGCACTTACTAAAAAGCTTGGAACACTTTAAGGTTGGGCACTGAAAAATCACTCACTGCTTTTGGCAATCTTTGCACTAGGCTCAAACTGTGGAATTTGCTTAAAGAAAGGTACAACATATAATATGGATGCAAACATTGTCCTCTCCAGTAACAATTGTTTTAATATTGGCCTGTAAAACCAAACAAGTGAAACCAGTCCACCTAATGCAAAAGCTGAATGCTACAAATAGAGAACAAATGGACTATTTTAACATAGTAATTTTGATTTAAATAATCAAGTGTGTCACCTCAAGAAAACATTGCAGATATTCATGATCTTGGTGACACATTCCACATAATGCTATACTTCACAGTTTGAATAGGAACCAGATCATAAATAGTAAACAGGTCACAAACCAGACTGAACAGCTTGGGGGAAATGGTTTTGTGGTTATGGCACTGGATTCAGGAGATCTGGATTTAGTGCTTGGCTCTGCTTTGAACTTCTTGTTCACCTTTGGACATGTCACTTAAGACTTGCTCACACAAGCATTTTTGTTAGAGGTAAGTACCTCCTACGTTGATTTAACTTCCCTTTTGTTTCTATGAGTGGAGTGAGGGGTGTTAAAGTTGTATGGTACTCTGAAAAGAAATGGGGTTACATTGCAGAACCTACTCTAGGGAGAGTGACCTTCTGTACAGAAGAATTGGTAATCTCCACCCCCTTTTCCTTGGAAGATAAAATCTATTTAATCCCCGCTTCCCCTTACTTGTGGAAACAGAAGTGGAGGGAGGTTGTTACAGTAACTTCTCTGGAGTAACTACCTTTGTTCATGAGAGCAAGCCCTTAATCCCTGTGCCTTAGTTCCTTCTCTATAGGATTGGGCTACCAGCAGCTCCTTTCTCTCACTCTTTATCTGTTCAAATGGTAAACCCTTTGGGGTCGCGAGTCTGTTCTGCATTATACCGTCATAGCATTGGCGAGAGCTTGCTATTATTTCACTAGAGCAAAAGAATTTAGATGCTGTTATACTACATAATTGTCTCTGTTTTCAAATTTTCCACCATTTGTTTCTTCGGATCTGATCAGTCTTACTGGAAAATTTATTTGTTTTGGAGTAGCAGAGCCAGGAGTTCAGCAGTAGAAACGAGACACAGAATTGGACATGGCCGTCCATGCTTTTAACGGCTTCTTCTCCATGTACCATTTCCCTACCGTCTACCCCTTTTGTATATCAGTCAAGATCTCTGTGCAAAATACCTGATTACTTCTGAAATCATTAACCGCTAGCAGAGCCTTCAAGCTTTCACTAGTCTGAGATCGGTGCCACTTTGCACTCTTGAAGATGTCACTCTTCATATCCTCCAGATGGATTGGCAGGTGTCTATTATCAGTGACTGTAGCTATTAAAGCGCTCTTCATATGAATTTTAAAGAACGTCATTTAAAGGAAGGAAGTGGATTGTACTGAATAGAAAGTACCTGGTCAGCTGCTGCTGCTGCTGCTGCACTGAGGCTGTGACAAGATACAGTGGTTTTTCCGTATTCGCCTCTTAATAAATATAACAGGAATGACTTAATCAGTCCATTACAGTGAATCACCCGTGACCCACTTTGGAAAGCTGATCTGGAAAATTATTAATTCACTTGAATAGTAGATGGGGAGGGCAGCTTAGTTAAGAGGAGACTGTTTACATTGGTTTTAATTAGGGCTATTGTGATTCTCTAAACACTGACTACATTTCAGGGGAAAATAAAGTGTTGATGGATTGGATCCCATTTCATCATGCTTTAAAATATCCCTTCCGCACGAGCTACTCTTGGCTGGAACAATTCAAATGCTCAGTCCCTATGCCTTTAATAGGCAGGCATAAAAACAAGGGGAAAGCAATGATTTAAGCCACTGTCCCTCTCCAGCCACTTGATATGCCAAGAAGGTGAGCATCATCTACTGACGGATGGTTTGGGGGTTCAATTCTGTCAGGTGCTGAGCACCCTCAACTCCCATTGAATCAGGTCCCTGAATCTAAATTCAAGGTTATTGTAACTTAAGGTGCAATCCTCTGACATAGAAGTCAATGGCGCAGATCCCATTGATATTCATGGCTGATGATTGTGGAAGAGAATCCTAAATAATGCAAAATAATAATAATAATATTGAATAATAATTCACGTCATCTGACTTATGTAAGAAGAAGCAGAGGGAGAGAGACAAACCTGGGACAAGGAAAAGAAGAGTGTGTTGGTCACCACGGGATGTCACAGTTTTGCTAAAGATGTTTCAATTACATTTCGATGTCTGAAAGCTAAAACGATATTCCTTCCATATAATAAATGGAGGCTCTACATGACTGGTAATAAAAATGTGAGTGGACAGATGGGGCAAGATTTGTGTGACATACTTTTTGGAGGAGAGTCCGTAGTAGAGTGACAAAATGTGACAAGGGGGACATGGAGATTTTTTTTAAAAAAAGTCCAAAATGGTCAAAAAAGGTGAAACCTTCTTTATGAACATTATACATATGCATAGCTATCATAGGAACAGCAGATGCAATTGCCCATGAGTCTGGGGGTGTGGTGGGTAGGGTTGGAGTGGTTGGAAAGCTTCCTGCTAAACACTTCCTCAGGACAATAGAAGTCCCACTGTGCATTGTTAACATAAGTAGTTACTGGCTCAGAAACAACAGTTCATCAAGCCCAGCATCCTGTTTCCGACAGTGGCCAATCTCTGGGTAAAACCAGACATGACATAGCAGACCGCTTAGACCTGCTTTGCCCTGTGGGCTGCTGTCATGTTTGGTTCATCGCTGCCAGATGGTGACCTGGGGTATCATGGGTCATGTTGATGGCTAGCTTGGACTCCCACCTCTGCAACCAGCCGAAGTAACAGCCCAGGCTAGGGCTCATCCGTCTGGGACAAAGTGGGCCGTCCCAGAGCTGCGTGTCAGTTTCTGGGCTGGTCTGCCAGCCTGGGCCGCCTCCACCATGGCAGCTGTAAGTGGCAATCATGGCCGCCCATCATGGCAAGGGGTGGGGTGCTGGGCAAAGCGTGGGGGTGGGGACGGGGACGGCCGGCTGTACATTACCTGTTCTACCCACCGCTGGGCTATGGTACCATCAGACCAGCTAGGAGCATGTGTGGTTTGTGCTCCAGGTCAGCCCAGGATGCGGAAGCCTGGCCATTAATGGACCTATTCTTAGAAACCTATCCAATCCCTTTTTAAAACTCGCTACATTGCCGGCCTCGACCACTTCCTCTGGCAGTAAGTTCCACAAATTAATTATGCACTGAGTGGGAAAAAAATACTAATTTGTTTTAAATCTGCTGCCAGTTAATTTCATTGTCCCCCCTTGTTCTAGCACTGTTAGGGTAAATAACCACTCCCTATTTACATGTTCCACACCACTCATGATTTTATAAATTTCTATCATATCCCCCCTCAGTCGTCTCTTCTCCAAGCTGAAGAGCCCCAACCTAGCCAGCCTCTCTTCATACAGGAGCCGTTCCATGTCCTTGATCATTTTTGTTGCCCTTCTCTGTACCTTTTCTAGTTCGATTATGTCTTTTTGAGATGGAGCGACCAGAACTGCACAATATTCCAGGTGTGGTCATACCATAGATTTATCTATATAAAAGTAGGCCTGAATCTGTTAATCCCTATCCAAGACACTCTTCCTTAAGGAAATCAGACAGTCTGAGACCAGGAGCTGTGACACAGCCTCCTTTAAGGCAGGAGCCCATTTAGCACGCCGTTGAACTGTCTCATCCTGAGGGAGACCAGGTCCTGACCCCTCATCTCGTTATCCCAGACTCCCAGGACTGAGAGAATCAAAACCAGTGGTTGGTGATCAGAATCAACAGCAGTTTTAACGGCAGTTTTTACGATGGTTTTTTTTTTTAGATCAGGCGACCAGAACTGCACACAATACTCCAGGTGCAGTTGTACCCATAGATCTATATAAAGACATTATGATATTTTCAGTTTTAGTCTCTGTCCCTTTCTGAATGAATCCTAACATTCTGTTTGCTTTTTGACTGCTGCTGCACGCTGAGCTGAGGATTGTCCTCAGCACTGTGTATTGTCCACAATGACTCTGTAGTAGAGAGCAGTCTGAGGAGAGCTGTTACCCCTTTAAGAGGAGACTGGAGAGTAGGCTGGTGTGGGCCCTTTAAGGCTAGCGAGTGGAAGCCTGGCCATGGCCACTCTCCCAGTATAAGAGGAAGGCAGCTTGCTCAGCAGTTGCAGTCTGCTTTTGGACTTAGAAGTGAAAGGAACGCCCAGCAAGATGGCTGTCTATGGTCCTGAAGGCTGTTACCAGAGGATCAGCAGGTATATGGAAGTGAAGTGCTGATCTGAGGAATCCAGAGGCCTGGAACAGTGAGGGCCAGCCAGATGGCCTTACCTAGCTGGGAGATACTGGAGGGGTCTGTTATTGTGTGTAAAGAGATTATGTATTGGGAAGTAGGTTTCTGCGAGCTGATTCCTGAAATTGTCTGACCCTGTTAAACTCCAAGATCCTTCTCGTGAGTGGTAACTCCTAATTTTGAACCCAGCATTGTGTACACAAAGTATGGATTGTTTTCCCTATGTGTATCACTTTGCACTTGTCCACCTTAAATTTCATCTGCCACTTAGATGCAAGATCCCCCTGCAATTCTTCACAGTCTGCTCATGTTTTAATGACCATGAATAACTTTGTGTCATCTGTTGATTAGCACTGCTCTCAGCTCCTTACAGTAGCTACGGGTCTGGGAGAAGTTTCTGCTGGGAAGGGAACAACTAACTAGTACTTTTGGGAAGCAACACAGGTCTCTGAAGATTTATTTGTAAGCTTTGCAAACGCTAACTTCCTTCTCCCTCTGCTGGAGCCCATAATGTCACCAGGCTTTCTGGATCAGGGAAGGTCTGGCATTGGGAGGCAAACGTGTCCAAGAAGAAGGGTGTTTTTATATGCTCCAGCTTTCTCCCCAACTTCAAAGTCCAGGTTCTGCAAATTCACTGCACAGAGCTAGTTTCTCATTTGCTGTGAGAACCTTACCCATTTTGTACCTGTTTCATCAACGGATAGACACAGAAGGAATGAGAGAGGAACAAGAGCAGCAAATCTAATAGGACAGAATGGGGGGTGAGGGTGGAGCCAAACCTTCCCAAGCCCTAAAAGCTGTAAGCAGTATGAAACTGACAGCATTGCTTTTGTCGAGGTATTGCCTCTGACTGCGCTTTAGAGAAAATATGACAGGGAAACAGTTTGGTAGGTGGGATACTGCTGTGTAGAAGCCTTTTTATCATATTGCTGCAGCATGCTCTTCACTGACAGTTTGCCACACGAGATCATAATCCCACCCTGATGGAGTGATGTGATATTATGGTCCTTGTGGGGAGTCAGAGGCCGATCCGGAAAAGAGTAGGTCTGAGGCATTTGCCCACCTTTTTCCTGATACGGCCTAGTGTACGTAGAGTGCTGTGACATCACAGCACTTGGGGATGGGAGGGCCTCTTGCCCACAGTGAGATCAGTCCGAGGGCCTTGAGCTAGAAGGTCTTCTGAGACAAATTGAGCATGATAAGGCCATTTGGATTGCACTGGACTTGGTTCAGGTACAGGGTTCTAGCTGTCAAGAACATAGAGGATCAGGGTGTGAGGGGCTGGGGTTGGGGGAGCATGCCAGGGACAGTACATGCAAGCTGGTCTCTCCTCTAATATCCAAGACAGAAGAGGGCCCAGGCAATGGTTGCTTCTCCCAGTCTTATCAAGCGGTGCCCCTGCTCTGGAATATTTACTCCTTTTTATTCAAGAATACATATGCTGAGGGGTAATCGCCTCTTATTTGATTGTAAACACTCTATTTGTGTGACGATGGTTAAAGCAAAGAAGGGACAGTTACACCCAGATTAAGTGTGTGAATAAAGCCTTAGCAGTGATGGAAAATATTTGTTTATACAGCATTTCCTGGTACAACTCCTAACAGTAGTGGATTCAGTGAGATTTTAAAGGGCCAATGATGCACGCTGTGATGTAGGTAAAGGAACTCTGGGTGTTTTTAGACGAGCACCTCCAACACCCACACTTTCACACTAGTTTTTGAACCCAAGCAGCACAGTATTAAAGTGACGGGGACAGCTCATAAACATAAGCCTGAGCTCATTAGCCGCTTACTACTAAATCGCTTGGCCTGCCAGAGGGCATAGGGCAGTGACCTCAATGTGGCAATGTCAGCTTGTCCATAAGACTGAGCCCAAGATCCCCAAAATAAAACGTTCTGATTAAGTCCATCCTCTGGCAAATCCTGCTCTCACTGCTCACATGAGCAGTCTCACTGCTCTCAGTCCCACCACACTTGAATTAAGTGAAAGAGGTTATAGGGATGTAACTAGGTGTCAACACCTAAGAGTTCAGATACGGTCAATAAAACTAACCCTGCCACACCTGTACCAGAGATCATTCAAAGGTCAGGGGTAGGAAAAGGTAGCAGGCAGGCACCCCCACTAAAACTATGTTAGGAAAATCCTTGCTCCTCGAATAATGGTCCCTTTGGCTTCCCCAAACAAATTACTCTAGCATTGTCTCTGGCAAGATCACAATCAGGCCATTATCATTATTATTATATTACCATTATAATTATTTTAAAAGTGATGTTGGTTTTAGTGTATTTTATTGTTTGATTGTATTGTTAGCCGCCCTGAGATGCTGTGGGCATGAGGAGGCGGCATAAAAATGCCACGAAATAAATAAAATAAATACATAATATCATGTAGTGCAAATAAAGTTTTAGTTCAGATTATGGAGATCAGATGCCACATGGATTAGTGGGTCTAGCATAGGGAGAGCGTTGGCCACCGAGTTTTGGTGCCCAGCGGTAATGGGGAAGCAATTTTTCAAAATTCTCTGAGCAGTTATCAACACTCCAGGCTTTCTCTGCAGGCTCTGGGTGAAGCCCCAACTTCAGTTCAATTTTATTTACAGCATATGCCAAATAACTGAAATAACAGCTAAGACAAACGCCTCATTGCCCCATAAATCAATAGAAATAAACAATAACATTCAGACTGGCAGATTATATTACGACAGAAAAAAGAAACCATAAAACAGAATAGATCTAGACCAAATATTAAAACTTTTAAAAGTCTAGCTTTCCTTTCATTCTCCATTAACAATAAAAAATTTCCCCAATACTTTCAGAGTTTCCATTGTATCATTTTGGAGTAACCACAAGGTCTTAAACTGTGTTGTAAAACTCTTCAGCTGTACTACCAAGGGATCAAGTACCCATCTCCTTTCATTCTTATAAAAGGGGCAGTGCCAGAGAAGATGATCAACATCTTCCACTGCTTTTTGAGAACAAGAACACAGATGTTGGTCATAATTAACCTCGTTCCATCTACCTGTAAATCACAGCAGATTTGATCTGATGGAAATGTAGTTTTTTTTATTACTTTCCTAAGCTGGTAATCGGTTAACAAGAACAGGTAGGAGGACATACCCATGTTGATTTCAAAAAGACCAAAAAGAGGGACACACTTAGCCTGTCTCATTGTTGAAATATCATTTTGCTGTTGATCAATTATTTATTTTTCCCAAGGGAGTGGGATCCTGTCTGGTGTATTCCAGCAGTCCCGTGGACCATTAATGTAGACTGTCTTTATAGTTTCCATCATCCACTGGACTCTAACATTTGAGGAATTTCAGTAAGTCCATCAAGTAAAGTTTCTGATACCTAGAAGGTGGCAACTGTCTGATTCTGAGCCAATAATGGATTTGTCTCCGATATGCCTTGACCTTCATACTTGCTGAACCCGACTCTAAATGGACCAGCGCTCCTGGCATACCTTGAGAGACTTCTAACAGTCTCTTAATAAAGGTATTCTGGATAGATTCCACACACTCTGTGTATTTCCCATTAATCCCAAACAGTTTGCCCCATATTTCGCAATTATTTTTAGAGAAGACTGGCCTGTTAGGAGATAACCAGTTCAAAAGATTGCAGGTATTGAGGTCCTCCATGTGGTGTTTGATTTGGCTGGGGGCAAGCTAGGGGTGCTTCTGGTATACTGGGCCCCTTCCTGTCCAGCAGTATCCCTTACCGCTCTAGCAGAGGTGGCACTGGGCTCCTCCAGGACTTTGGTCCTAGGGGACTTCAGCATCCATGCCGATGCCGGCCTTGTAGGAGCGGAGCGAGAATTCATGGCCGCCATGGCAACCATGAATTTGTCCCAAGTGGTCACCTGCCCGACCCACGTTGGGGGGACATACCCTCGACCTGATCTTTAACTCCGGTCTTGAGGTGGGTGGTCCCGTAGTGGGGGAGGTTAGGGCTATGCCCTTGTCATGAATGGACCATTATCTCCTCCAGGCCAACCTCTCAGCGCGCCACCTCCAGAAGGGGATGGGACCAGTTAGATTGGTCTGCCCTCGGAGGCTGATGGAACCTCAACGGTTCCAAGAGGTCCTGAGGGAATTAACCTTGGACCTGGATGGTCACTCTGTCGATGAGCTAGTCCAACATTGGAATAGCTGGTTGGGGGAGGCCATTGACAGGGTGGCTCCAAGACGCCCCCTGCCTCTGTCTTGTCACCGCAGGGCCCCTTGGTTTACTGAGGGGCTACGGTGTATGAAACAAGTAGGCAGGAGGCTAGAGCGACTCTCGCGTCGGACTCGCTCTGACTCCGACCGACTTCTCCATAGGGCCCATTTGGAGTCCTATGTTGAGGCTGTGAAGACAGCAAAGAAGGAGTTATTTGCTGCCCTCATAGCGTCTGCAAAGTCACGCCCAGTGGAGCTGTTCCGGGTGGTGTGGGGGCTGGTCAGTCTGGCCTTCCTCCGCCTGGATGGGGACTTATCCCAGGCCCACTGTGAGGAATTTGCTACCTACTTTGCAGGCAAGATCGCTCAAATTCAGAGTGACTTTGACACTGGGTTGGGAGCAGTAGGTGGGGAGCACGAGTTCACGGAGGCCCCATCTGGTCCAACTTTGTGGGGGAGTTTCAGGAAGTGACGTCGGCCAATACGGTGGATGTCCTGGGGTCTGTGAGAGCCACCAGTTGTGAACTTGATCCTTGCCCATCCTGGTTGGTGAAAGCCTCCAGGGAGACACTGGGGACAGTGCTGGCGAGAGTGGTTAACGCGTCCCTGCGGCAGGGGAGGTTGTCGCCCTACCTCGAGGCTGTGGTGCGCGCCCTGCTGAAAAAACCATCATCAGATGTGGATGCACTCGCCAGCTACCGACTTGTGTCTAACCTTCCCTTTTTAGGGAAGGTTATTGAGCGGGCGGTGGCGATCCAGCTCCAGGCGCATCTGGACAGCATCGGTTTCCTGGACCCTTTTCAATCTGGCTTCCGCCCTGGCTATGGCACTGAGACAGCATTGGTGGCCTTGGTCGACAATCTCCACTGGGAGATGGATGCAGGATGTTCTACATTTCTTATTCTGCTAGATCTCTCGGCCGCTTTTGATAACGTGGACCATGGGCTGCTGTTGAGATGGCTGCGAAACCTGGTTGGGGGGGGGGGTCTGGATGGAATTGTTCTTGAATGGTTCCGCTCATTCCTCTCAGGGAGAAGCCAACGGGTGGTGCTGGGAGCTGAAACATCTTGCCCCCGCACCTTGTCCTGTGGCGTTCCGCAGGGTTTCATCTTGTCTCCTTTATTATTTAATGTATATATGCAGCCCTTGGGGGAGGTCGTGAGAGGGTTCGGGGTGCAAAGTCACCAATATGCTGATGATACTCAGCTGTACCTCTCTTTTTCAGCTGACCCAGACCCTGCTGTCTCATTGCTATCCCAGTGTCTGGAGGCCGTGGCGAAGTTGATGCGGCAGAGCAGACTGAAGCTCAACCCCGATAAGACGGAGGTGATGGTGGTGGGGAGGGCGAGGGAGGTGTCGGCCCCCCTGATTGGGGGGGGTTTCTCCCTCCTATAGCTCAGCAGGTTCAGAGTCTAGGGGTGGTGTTGGACTCGGCTCTCCGCCTGGATCAACAGGTGGAGGTGGTGGCGGCGAAGGCTGCCTTCTGCCAGTTGTGTCTAGTGCAGAGGCTGCATCCATACATCTCCGGGCTGGACCTGGCCTCCCTCATCCATGCCTTCGTTACCTCGAGGCTGGATTACTGCAATGCGCTCTACATGGGGCTGCCCTTGTTCCTGGTTCGGAGGCTGCAGCTAGTGCAGAATGCAGCGGCCCAGCTCCTGATGGGGACAGGTTGGCGGGAGCACGTAACACCTGTGCTCCGCACTCTGCACTGGTTGGCAATAGCGTGCTGAGCCAGGTTCAAGGTATTGGTATTGATCTTATTAAAGCCCTTCACGGTCTGGGTCCCTCGTACATCAGGGACCACCTTGTCCTCCACACCCCAGAGCGGCTTCTTTGGTCTGCCGGGGGTGCCTTCTTAGAGGTCCCCCGTGTTAAGTGGGAGGCTACAATGGAGAGGGCATTCTCAGTGGCTGGGCCGCGTCTTTGGAATTCCCTCCCGGAGGAAGCTCGCCTGGCCCCCAGCCTGTTGACATTCCGGCGAGTTTGTAAAACCTGGCTGTTCGCCCAGGCCTTTGGGGAGGAGGGGTGGGTTAGGGTGTTGGCTCTCCCCTACCTTTACTTTTCTGTTTCCCAATCCTGTTTTAAGTTTAAACTTATTGTGTTGTTTTTAAAATGTTTTTATTGATTGTTTTTATTAAGCTGTATGTCGCCCCAAGATGCCATAGGCATGGGGGGCAACTCAGAAATGTTTATAAATAAATAAATATAAATATAAAACCGTAGAAACAATTCTTAGATTGCCCACCTTCAGGGCTTCTGCCCATGGCTTTTTTGCAAATCTAAAATAAAAGTTGAAGATTCCAGCACTTGTTTGCTGACATTTAAGTCTGACTTTCTTAATGTGCACATTCCAGGAAACATTAAAGGAAAAATGTTACTCCCAGATAAGGAAAGTTATTCACTACTTCTAGTGCTCTGTCTTTTATTAGCCATTTGTGCTGTTTCTTGCCCCCCAAAACCTCTACTGTACACTTTCCTACATTAATTTCCAGACTATTCTCTTGACAGTATAGCTGGAATTTATCCAATATTCTCTGTAGGCCCACTTTAGAAACGGCTAACAGGGCCGTATCATCAGCAGGGAACGTCTTGATTTAATAATTTGGGGGCATGTCATTTATTAGTCAAATAATTTTTAAGATCATATAAAAAGAGCGTGAACAGTGCTGGTGCCAGAGGACATCCTTGATGGACACTCCTTTCCACCTTAGAGGGGTCTGACAATTCCCCTCTTGTTCTATAACGCACTCTTGCTGTTAGATCTAGTTGATATTTTATTATTGATTGCAGAAGTTTCATCTACCCTTAATTCTCGTAGCTTCTTCCACAAACACCTGTTTTTACCATGTCAAATACTCCTCTTAAATTCATAAAGGCCGCATACAGATGTTTCCCTTCACCTGAGTATTTGGCTATCAGGTAAGTTAAGGTAAAGTATTGGTCTATAGTAGAGTAGCTTGATCGAAAACCTGCCTGTTCTGCTCCAAGTATATTATTGTTTAGAATCCAGGTTTGCAGATGAAAAAATAGGTGTTTCCCATAAAGTTTGACTGGAATATTTATCAAGGAAATTGGCCTATGGCACTCAACGTTAGACCTATCCCCCTTCTTAATTATTGGGACCACTATTGTTTGCTTCCAGTCCGTAGGCCAAGCGTCCCTTATCATAATGTTGTAAAATAGGGATCTGAGCACCAGGGTCCACCAATGCACATAATTCTTAAACATTTCTGGGGTAAAAAATCTGACTCCGGTGCTTTGGGTGAAGCCTCAGACGGTTTCCTCAGGGTTGAAGTCCCATGAGACAGGGAGGGGAGGCTACCATGCCTGGCCCTTTGGTAGAGTTACCCTTCCCTGGGCAACTGGGCGTATCATGTGGCTGGTAGCCACCAGGTGTGTTCCCCCCACCCCCCCAGGAAAACAGCTGGCTGCTAAATGACACGTCTTCAGAAAAATTCCGATGATGTGTCGCAGAGCAGCTTTATCCCACAGGCCAGGGCAACCTGTGTGCCTTGCTGTGCTTGCCCCACCACATGGGGATCACAGGTATGGGGTCTTGCAGTGTGGCAGTGGTGATTGCCCCCCACAGGACCCCTGTAGCTCATGTGACTGCACCCCAGATTTTCCATGGTTGCCTGGATAATCCATAGAATTTTGGAGGTGAGGGAGTGAGAGTGGGGCCAGATTAGAAAGAGGGAAAGGGGAAAAGAATCTCCTGCTTCCTTTCTGACATAGCCCTGCCCCTTGCGGGAACATCATTATGTCAAGCTGGTGAATGTAGGCGTCCCTCCTTGGTGCTGGAGGGCTTTCTCTGACCAAGAAGGTACTGGAAATTGTGTGTATATATAATACAGTGTGGTGAGAACAGAACCCCCATTGGATCTCTTCATGCTACACTGGAGTGGGGACAACGAGTCTGTCACAAAGGCCTCCATGTATGCTATAGGGGCAGGAGTTTCCTTCCCTGAGGCATGTCCCTTCACTGCTCCACTCTGATGGGCTGACTCCTTGAGGAGCCCAGCAACTTTGAGCTCCTAAGCATCTGCAGCTTTTACAGATTCCAGCAGGAATTGTGGGTGCATGGATCTTTTGACCTCCCAGAAGAGGCTGAGGCTCAACATGCCCCATTTGTATTAACCCCAAATTGATGGATCCCGAGTCCATCAATTTTGGGTTAACAAAAATGGGATATGTTGTACCTGAGCTGCTTCTGGGAGGTCAGAAGATCCATGAACCCACAATTCTAGCTGTGTTCATTTGGTGTTCCCTTCTCCCCCATCAGGGGTGTAGCTAGATTGAAATGGACCCTGGTGTAGAAGATGGCATGGACTCTCTCTCTCCCAGCACAGGGGCTGCTGCTGCTTCAGGAATCATGGCCCCAGAGTCAGCTGACCATGGGTGTTTTCAGACGTGATGGGGCCAATTGGCCCCGTCACAAAATCAATGAATTCATCCCCCGCCGGGATGACCCGTAACGCCCTAACAGATGTGCCGGGGGATCCCGGCGGGGTATCGGGGAGGGGCCGCGCGGCGTAACGTGCGGCCGCACGGCTCCGTCCCCCCATGCTCCCCCACCGTCTGCCCTGCGGGGATTCCGGGCCATGGCTGCCGTCCAGACATGACGGCGGGGGTCACCACGGCGGGGAATCACCTTCACCACGCGACAGCCTCCGGTCCTGCTGCTGCGACCGCTCGTATGCTGAATGTGATTCCCCGCCGTGGTAACATCTGGGGGGAACATCCGTTCCCCCCAACAGACGTTACGTGGTCCAAGCCACCACAGGGAATTGACTGTGGTTGACATTGACCACGTAACGTCTGAAAATACCCCATCTTTACCTATTATAGCTGCTCTTATCCCCTGGAACTAAGCTGAGCACATGCAACTTCTCAGCTTCTTGAAGGTATCCCTGTCTCTCCCTATGTTGTTCCCCTCTCCCTTCCAATATCCATTGCTGTATAGTGCTATATAATTATACAGCCGTATATCCATTGCTGTCCAGTGCTATATAAATAATTAATAATGATGAAAATAGTTACTAGTTCACGGGGGATGGAAGCAAGGACCTAGCATAAATCTTCATGCTGATTGGCTGACACATGCTCACTCTTTTTGCTTTGGTATTTAATAAAAATAAATAACAATTTTATTTTTATAGTGCCCCTGCCTCACATGGTAGTCCGAGCACTTCACAAAAATGTAAAAACCATAAACCATTTTAAAGTTATTAAAGTTTAAATTTTAAAAATTTAGTAGAATTTGTTCTCCTATAAACTCTCCTCTTTGGGGTTGCTGGGTGCCTGTCTGTTCCTTTGGACACAGGGTATTTTCAGACGTTACGAGATCACAGTGAACCACGGTGAATACCCACCTGTGGTCAATGTGTCTCGAACGTCTGTTTGGCGGCCACCAGATGTTCGCCACGGTCAATACCCGCATGGGGTCAATTTGAACCACGCTTCCCGGGCTAGCCGGGGGAATGTCCCGGGAAGCGTGGTCAAAGAGATCCCCAGCGGGGACCAAAAAAAAGTAACATCTGGCCGGGTGCCACGACCCGGGATCCCCAGCGGGATCCCGGGCCGTGGTGACTCCGGCCCGACGCGGCGGCCGCATTGGCCCCGCCGCCCGCCTGTCTCCCCAGAGGGCGGGCGGCGGGGAGCGTGGAGGGGGCGGGGCCATGCGGCCACACGTTGCACCGCGCGGCCCCGCCCCCTCCCAGATTCCCCGCCGGGATTCCCCCCAGCACGTCTGATACCGCGTGACGGGGTGATCCCGGCGGGGAATTAATTGGGTGATTTCGGTACGGGGCCAACAGGCCCCATAATGTCTGAAATCACCCACAGTCTATTGTGTGCTTCTAGTCTGCCCTGTCTTTTAATTATATAGTGAGCTTCTGAACATTTTGTAGATGAATATACTACAGGTCCACACAGATTTTTCCAAGGATCTTTTTTAAGATCCACTCTTGTCCAGTTTGTTAAACCCAAAATCATTATTTCTTGGGTAAAGACTGCAAAATTCCACTGTTCTTCAAAAAGCTCTGTGTAAAACTAGCATGACCTGAAGTCCCCACAATCCCTAGCACATGTTTTTAAACACTGACCTACATGCATTTCCTAGATGCTGAGCTATACAACGAACAGATATTGACCAATGCTGTGCTCTATATTAAAACCTATTTACCTCGAGGGAAAAAGATATTGAGATATTGATAGAAAGCAAAGGTCATTGGCATGGTTAATATGTCCAGCTCATTAGCCAAGTCAATTGATGGAGTTCTTTGTCTTTTCATTGTGAAACATGACTGTAACTTAAGTTGCTTAGGTGTTGTAAAGCGAGGGATAATTATTATATAGCCCCCTTCGCTACACCAACATCATTCCCCAGTGTCTGTCTACATAAATGAAGACTCGGATGCTCTATTTTTAAAGTTAGAATGTTATTGATTCAAACACTTGATTGAGCTAGGATAAATACTGTGGCATTGTTCTAGGACATATGAAATAATAATAATCTTTATTTTTATATAATCCCTCCCTGCCATGGCACTCAGAACGCTTTCCATATAACTAACTTTTTAATCCTCACAACAACCCTGTGAGCTAGGTTAAGCTGAGAGAATAATGTGACTGGCCCAAGGTCACCCAGTGAGTTTCTGGCTAAGGCGAGACTAGTACTGGGGTCCCCCACTAGCTCCCAGTCCAAGTACTGTGCACTTAGCTTATGGTTACCAGTAATATGCCATATATTCTATACAAAGCAATGTTCTGTAATTCCAAAATGCATGTATGCAAAATAGTTGTCTGATATTTTAATTTTTGTGAAACAAGGAACATTTCAGAGTTGTACACAAGTGTAATGGATTAGAAATCCAGGGCATAGGTGGGCTCATGGAACAGAGTGGGTACAGGATCTGGGCAAAAGGCAGTGTGGGTTTGGGTCCAGACTGAACTAGAGTCAGGTCAAAGAAGATTCCTGGGAGCAGAGCAAATTTAGGAACATGGAGAAGATCCATCCAGGTAGGGCAGGATGACTAGATGATCCTTCCAGCTTCCTGTTTCTAACAGCCAGCAGGCTTATGTCCTGGCTGACAACCAACCAGGAAGCTGGAAGCAATGGTTCAGCGATGGCTGAGGCAGCTAGGAGGAGGGATCTGGACACAGCAGCCCCAGATGGGACGCCTGGGCTGAGCCAGAGCAAGGCAGTAGTGCAGTGTGGCTGGTCACTACTCCCAATGGCACTGGTTTGAGGCCTGGGTCTTTATAGAAAGATATAAAAGATATGACCACAGAAACAATTAAAGCCAGATTAAACATTTAGCTGAATGCACACAAAGAGGATGAGCACTTATTCACAGGTGGCCTGGAAAATAGGTGCCGATTTATATTCAGAATGACCTGGGGAGTCACTTCACATGCTCCCTGCAGCCTAAGCAAGTGGTTTATGGTCCCCTCCCTGCAGCATCTGGGGATTTAGAGAGTTGACAATATGACTTTAACACAATGAGGAACTTGTGAAAAGCTTTGGCTTTGTAAATTATCAGGGAGACAGAGAGATCTGAAAGTCCTCCATTGTCACCTGACCAAAGGAGAAAAAAACAACTCAGAGTTGTGGAGACTTTTGGACTTAAGACTGAGGAATATATTGAGCTAGAGTATGCACAGGTTGTTAGGACTGTGTTACTTTAAACTGTTTGTTTTGTTTTATATGAAGCAACTGTCTGTAAAACTCTGCATCAATATCCTTATTTGCTTAAATTTGAACTTTATCTCTTTTTAAATCTTTTGTTTAATATAAGATGGTGTGTGTTTATTGCTGAAACTGATTGCAGGATTACAAGGTGTTGTGTTTTTTTTAAAAAAAAGATACAGCAACCCACAAAAGTATGTGATTGGGAACACTTCAAAACTATAGCTGTTTGTGGGTTTCACTTGTAAAATAGCTTGGATGAACACATCCTGGTATATGGGTGGTAAAAATGGCCCTCTGGTTACAGAAGTGATAACCTGTGGGGAAATAGAGTCACAGCTGTATTTGGAGGTGAATTGGGGTGTCTGGCAGGGAGACCCCCCCATCCCCATCTCAGATACAAAGCGGTGGTGTTTTTCAATGAGCAAGGCTGGACGGGAAGGTCAATGGCTGGTGAGTGGCAGAGTTGCAGAGCGGTCACTCAGGTGGAGTGCGCGGGGAGGGCTTCTACAGGGCAGCAACCAGTGTGGCTACTGCGGCAGCCGCCATGCAGTCCCTGCCTCGGACCATGGGGGAGGGGGAAGTGTGCTGAGCTGAGCTGACCTTTGTTATCGACATGGCCCAGCGTGAGCATAGGGGAACCCGGGTTGCCCGGCCCTCCTGCCCAGTTCCTGTGACTTGCAACAGCCATGTCCCCCACCTACAGTGCCTCTGAGCAGTGGACTGGTCTGCTGGCATGGCTGGCTCCCCGGGGATGCATGGGTGCCCATTGTCTTTGGCTTGCCCTGCACAGCCCTCCAGAGTTCTCAGCTGTGCACTGTGAGTGTGTGCTGCATGACTCACTGGAGCATGCATTCCTTAAGACAGGCGCTCGGATGAGTGGCTCTGGTTGGCCACAGGTGGTAGCATCTAGTTTAAAAACAACCATAGCTGGTATAAACTGACATTGACTTCGGTAGAGGACCGAGCACATAGTCGGAGATAGATTTTTTCAGTGCTTTGGGTTTGGCTTGGTTTTTTACTTCTCCTGTCCCAACTATGACTGCATCAACAAGCTAAAGAAGATTGGGTGGAGAGGGAGTAGTGTATATTCGATAGTGTGACCTATTTGCGGGGTGTGTGTGTGTGAGGGTACCTTTCTGAGCTCTGCTTGATATAACATGTTCTGTTTTCCTGAACATTCCTTAGAGAGAGAACTATATTTAAAAAATCAAATCCATTCCCTTACCCTGTGACTATAGTAGATGAGGAGTTAGGTGAATCTCTCCTAGGTTGTGTAAATGTAGTATGGGTAAAAAGAGACACGTGGGTGGCGCGGTGGCTCCGTGGCCCGGGTTGGGAAGCAGTGGCCACCCGTCTCTGGGTCAGGCAGGGACGCTGACCAAATGAGCCCACAGTCGAGAATTGTCCTGCTGCCTACGCCGCGCGCTGCACGCCTGGGAGAGGGGGACACAACAGATGTGTGGGTGGGCATCCCTGCCCCAGCGTCCTGCCTCTCACCATGATGGGAAGCCATGGCAGCTCCTGCCACACAGCATGAACAGATGCTGTGGTCCATGTTGGCCACATGGACAGTCCTGAGCCCAGGACGTGCGGCCAGGATCATCCAAGGGACACATTCTGGGCCAACTGTCTACCCACCCTGGGCCAGTAGCAGGCCAGTAGGGAAGCAGACGGGCACCGAGTCCCTGGTCATAACGGGCGAGCATCACTTCCGTTTTCACCCTGTGAGACAGATCTGGCAGTGTGCTATACAAGTGCCTTTGCATTGCTCTTTTTCCATGAATGCCAATACTTTCCATTATTTCTCTTCGTACGTAAACGTCTTACACTGTTACTGATCCCATAGGTGGGGCTGAGATGTGATTCTGCCCTACAATAGTAGACTGATTACTTCTTATATAGCATCAGAAATGTGCCTGGTGATGAACAGCTGCAATTAGAGGCAAGTCCCTGCCCTGACAGGCTTGCAGTCTAGGATGAAAAGGGGGCAGGAGAACATAGGGGAAGACATGGATACATACATTCCTTTAAAAAAACAAAAAACAAATCACAGATGGGGAAACTGAGGCTAAGAGACAGTGACTTGCCCAACCTCCCCTTTAAAGAGGACACTTATGAAAAATACATGTTCCAGGGTTGCATTGGTTCCAGTGCAGCGCTGCACCATGTATTTTTCATCAGTGTCCTCTTTTAAAGGGGAGGTATGGTAACTCTAGATTTGAACCCTGGTCTTCCAGATCAAGTCCAGACCTGGGTCACTAAGCTACACCGGCTGTCCATCCTAATAGTAAGCAGCTACAGGACTTTCTTGAATCTACTCCATAGGCAGATAGGTTTTTATCTTCCAGAGCAGTTGTAGGTTTAGAGCAGAAGGGAAAGAGATGGTTTCATTTCCTTGCAAACTGGAAGTTTGGTATTACAAAAGCAGCAATCAGGTGCTGCCTGCAAAGCAGTGGCATGAAGCTGGCACCTTTTGGCAGATCGTCTAGCACTGTCCTGCAACAGATAATCTCCTGACACTCTCTAGCAAGCAAAGCCATCACGGCTGTCAACTTTAATTAAACACACACTCATTACTGTGTCATTTTAAATGTTGCTCCAGGGCCTGTGCTAATTCAACACGATTCAGCTGAGTTTTATCAGAAGGGTTCTCTTGATGATTAAAACCAGTCTTTAATTAGCTGGTCACGGGAAGGTTAGATCAATATTTTCATTCTTGTAAGAATGCTTCATTGGAGAGTATGTTTTGTTTTCTCTCTTGGCAGGTCCCTCCCTAGACCTTTCTTGAATTTATTCCCTTTGCTAGGAGCTTCACTCACATACCAGGAAGTAGGTATATCTGGCTCTTCCCTTTTGTTAGACAACACATTTAAGGACAACAACCTCCCCAGATGTATGGGTGAGATCGGCACTCCTTACACTCACTGGGCAAGGAGTGGGGGTGGCCACAGACGGGACACGCCCACCCCGCCAGATGTTTACCACAGGCAGGAGCAGAGGTAACCCCAGACCGTGGCAGGGCTGTAATAGGGACAGGTGGTGCCGGTGCATCAGGGTTCACAAGTCTACAGGACCCATTCTCCCTGGCCTGTCTCCATCCTCTGCCACTTGGAAGGAGGCTGAGGGCATGGCTTAATTTGGGGGGGGAGCTTGCCAGATCTCAGCCCCAGCAATTAAATTCAAGGGGGGAGGCTGAGCCCAGGAAATAATCCCAGTAGGAGTGCGCATCCTGAAATGAGAGAGACCAGGAAAAGATTGATATTGGCGATTTCACACCACCTGAATTACAATGGGGGGTGGGGGATGAGGGAATGACACACACCCCATACCTTTTTGATGGTCCCCATAGTTACTGAATTTAGAAGGCTACGGGGGCAGGGGGCATGATTTCATTGAGGGTGCCTCTACCTTTTTCCTTTATAATTTGAGCCTTGCCATTTCAGGGTTGGAAACAAAAGCTAGGGGGAAAATGAATTGTTTATTTGACTTTTATGAATTACTCCCCCTCCCCCGGTTGTGCTGGTCATTAGAACTCCTGTTTTATTATATTCAGCTATTGGGTATCACTATTTTCAGACGTGACACCCCCACCCATGGCCACGATTACCCCAGCATAACCATGGGTGGGGTCATGTCTATTCCCACCTCGCCAGATGTTCACCACAGGCGGGAGCAGAGGTAACCCCGGACTGTGGCAGGGCTAACACGGGATGTGCACTGGGCTCCCAGTCCGCGCACATCCCATGTTAAGCCCTATCACGGTCCGGGGTAGGCATCCCCAGACCATGCTAGAGCAGGCCATCATGTCTGATGGCCCGCTCCACCTAACCCTGGCCGGTGGCTGGAGCAGTTCCGGGCAGATGCAGCAGCCGTATAGGCACTTCCTAAGTTCAGGGAGGAGGCGGGGCCACACCCATATCCACACGTCACCTGCCCTCTCTCCACCCCCACCCTGGCCTCCAGAACGTTTGTTCGATGGCCAGGCAGATCCCCTGCCTGGGGTGAGGGAGCTCACCCCGGGATGGGTTTAAGCATGGCAGCTCACTGAGCCGTCACGTGTAAAAATAACCATAGAGGCAGGGCTGTCAAGTGGTTGGGTTGTTAGCTAGGGTTCAGTTCCCTGCTCTGACAAGTTCTAGGCCAGGGGTGTGTGGCTTCTACAGCAGGTTCAAGCCCTAGCAATTCATTTTTTTACAAATTAAGCAGTGACCAAGGAGATCTCATTCCATCTTCTGCACCAGGACCAATCCAACCAAGTTACACCCCTACCCCTTGGATAGGTCAACTCTGGCCAATCTCTCTCTTCAGCAATCTCAGTCTCTTAATTCTTCTCTGTTTCCATCTGGGAGTTCTCCAGTTAGTATTGTGCTGTGACATTTGCATCAGCAGGCTATTACTGATAAGCACATCTGGCTTGGTAACCCTGGCAGCCAAACAGAATGTAACCAGAGGTGTATGTGCAGCAGTGGATTTGATCCAAATCAATTAGTAAGGGTGTGTAACATAATTAAAAGCTACGCAGTCCTTTGTGGTGCTAATGGCTTTGATACGGCTCTACACATCTTTAAAAAGAAGTCAAAGAGTAATGGATGAACCTAAGGCTTTACAGACTGGCTTTAATTGGGAAGTCAATGTAATTTTCTCCTGGCAGATATCACTGTTTGGTGTCGCCCTAAATAAAACAAGTACTGCCTATTGCAGAAGGTGATTTAAATAGCAGTATGGTGTTGCCATGTTTCGTGGGAGAGTCTGACCAGTTTCCCATAAACCTAACTTGAGGAAAATTGATCTCTTTGCTAATCCAAACTGTGGAAAATATAACAGCTAAAACATTTGTAAGCAGATTTTGGAGATGAATTTACATACAACTCCCACCTGCAAAGCTCATCAGTAATTACTCAAGACACACATGCCATCTTGACTAGTGAAACGTTAAAGGTCTTTGCAGACACGTCAGCCAGCTCTGGGTGTGGAAATCCATACCTTTTTATTATTCTAAAGTATTATCCAGATTTCTAATCTGCCCTCCACAAAAGCTCCCTACATCCCATAGTTCAATGCGTTTATCTTGCTCCTAAAAAACCCTTTTTTTGAGCTTTCAACTGCTGATGGTTATTTGCATGACTTCTTAGCAGAAAGGAGAATTAATGCTTTGTTGCAGCAGTTGATTATGTTCATTGTGAAGTATATTACGGCTATCACTTTTCCAGATATAAATTAAAGGGACATTTCACCCCTCTTCCCCCAAGGGATCCTGTTTTTCAGCTACTAGGCAAATTGCTCGATAACAGATTGGATTATTCTGTTCTATTCTTTCCTGGGAACAAAGAGTCAGCTTTGGGCACTATGGCTGCTGCCAAAGTTAAATCTGGAAGTCTTTCAATAATGTTGTTAATTGCCTGGAGCTGAGGAGAAGCAAAGTCAAGTGCTCCAAGTACAGATTTGGGAGCAAAGAAATAATGAGCTGCTCTATGAAACATTGTGCACATCTATAGCACCTCTCATTTAAGCATCTTGCCACCTTTTACAAAACAAGCAAATTAAGCTTGACATTAAACACGTTATCCGATAGCTAAGTTATATCATCCCTTCTTTACAAATAAGACAACTGGCTTGTCCCAGGTGGTGTGGAAAGTCTGTGGTGGAGCCAGAAATAGATTTCAGATCTTCTGATTCTCAGCCCTGTTCTTTGGCTTGGTAAGCCAATATTTCCTTTAATTTGGACAAGTCACTGAGGAAGGGTCAGAATCTGCAATCCTTACTAGTATAGAATGAGAAGGTCTTTACTATACAAGCAGTCCAGTTGCTGTAAGGCTGAAATGAACTGGGCTTATCTGATTCATTAATCAAATTTGATTTAACACTTTGAAAAATTTGCATTTGATGTCACTAAATTAAATTGTTTTGAGTTTCAATGAGGTTGAAGTTTGAGTTTGATTTCTTATGCAGTCAAACTAATAGCACTTGTACTCTGACTTTGTTAAAAGTCAGTCATCCAATAACACTAGCCACTCACAAGTTATAGAATTAGCAAAGAGTTGAATTTCAAATTAACAAAAAGTTAAATAACATATTTAGAAACAGAAATAGTTAAACATACTTATAGATTATCTGATATTTATAATATCAACTAATAACAGAGCCAGTGTAGTGTAGTGGATAAGGTGCTGGGGTTGGACCTGGGAAGCCAGGGTTCAAATCCTACCCTTGCCATGAACTGATTTGGTGGCCTTGAGTAAGTCACAATCTCTTAGCCTAGGGAGCCGATGTGGACCTGAGGTGCCAGGCTTCAAATCCTGTTCTGGCCGTGATGAACTCATTGGGTGGCCTTGGGCAAGTCTCAGCCTCAGCTCCACATCTGTAAAATGAGAGTGTGTCTCTGTCTCTTCCCCTCTTGTCAATCTTAGATTGTAAGCCCATTGGGCAGGGCCCTGGTTTGAAAATGTGTGACTGTAAAGTGCTGTGTATGCATGGTAGTGCTGTAGTAGTAATTTGGGGGGTGGGGCAAAGTGCCTGTAAAAAACACAGCCTCAACTTCTCTCACACAAACAGAATTACTGTTTATTATTATTTTATTATGCAAGCAATGTGCCAGGTACCAGTTACTGAAGAGGTATTAGAGATGGGCTTATAAAATGTAAGTAGATGGGGCTGCTTTAAAAACTACCCCCCCCCAACAAACCCCCCCCCCCCCCCCAACTCTCAATCCACCCAGCACCTCCAACCAACCCCTGCTTATCC
The DNA here is from genome assembly GCA_003113815.1 of Sphenodon punctatus. Lineage (NCBI taxonomy): Eukaryota > Metazoa > Chordata > Lepidosauria > Sphenodontia > Sphenodontidae > Sphenodon > Sphenodon punctatus. The sequence goes on along the minus strand of QEPC01014092.1, from coordinate 1,668,150 downwards.
CCACCCACCAAATGCTTTTTTAAATAAGAAAGTTTTATACCACCTCCGGAAGATGCTTTGGCCTGGGCTCAAATGAACCTCCCTGGGGGAGGGAGTTCTACAGAACTGGGGCAGCAACCAAGAATGCTCTCTTACACAGCCTCATCCCACAGACAAGGGTAATAGATGGAGCCTGCAAGAGGCTGTCCCCGCCTGACTGCAGGGGCTGCAATGGAACATGCGGAGCCAGAGGAACACATACTAATTTCATTTAAATTCAGATTGCATGGTGAGATCTCCATTTCCTCTTACCAGAAAAATACAGCTTCTAATCGCACAGATCGGCAAACACAGATAATCTTCCTAAATATGAAGCAATTTGTTGTTTAGTGTAGCCTTGACAAGCGTAACGTTGTGTGAAGTATCCAGGCAACAAGCCAGCCTTTATGATTAGAAATCTGGTACCTGACTAAATATGGATCTTGCACAAAGATCTAATGGGACTGGTGCCAGGAAAAAATGCTCATTTGAAAAATATGGTATGTTTCCGAATCAAATGTTTCATTCCTGATGTGTCACCCAAAGTACGGGATGCAGACCATGGGAGAGTGAAGCCAGATATTAGCTACAGTACATCTGCTCAAGAACAAAGTGTAAACAGGATTGATAGAATCATTGCATGGTGATGATAGAGGGCTTTGTGCAATAGAAATCTCTTCCTCCCCCCCAATCCCTTCTTAGGTGTGACGAATCCTGTGTATTATTACAAAGGACATTAAAGTGTAATACAAGGCCTGATTTGGAACCTAGGAAGTGCAATATTGGGTCCGACCAATTGTCCATCTAGCCCAATTTCTCCAGCAGTGGCCACCTTCAGTTGCTTCAGACAAGTGTACATTGACAGAGCAATTTATTTCCTGCTGTTCAATCCAAACCCCAGCTGTTAAAAGACTCATCCTTCGACCAAAAGTTGCAGGTGATCATAACTTTTCAAAATCAAGCCTTGTTCAGCCATTTCTGGAAACACAGGCCTCATTTTGAGCCAAATGGAGGTTGGGGTTGGGGGTCAGATTTCTCCTAAGAGCTGTATACCCAAAATAGATGTTGCCTTTGTGCCTTCACTGGCTGCTGCTACCCTGGATTATCAGGATGTGACCAGTGTGAAAGCATCCCTTGTCAATTACCCCACTTTTGTCAGGGCTTAATTTGTGCTGAAGCTCAGCCCCAGCAACTGTTTTCACATCAAAGTGCAGCCCTTGCATCCCTTCCAGATCCTTTCACTGTTGCTGTTTTACAAGATACCACCAATGACTGGATGCAGAAGCACTTGCCTCAGCCACAGTTTCTTCTCCGACAAGGTTGGGGCTATTATGGGTGGGCAAGGAGGGTGCTGCTACTGCAAACCATCAGCTGGTTGGGAAGTATTTTGCCACTGAGAAGCCAATCAATGATGGCAGCAGCTGCTCATATTTCCAGCCACCATCAGACTATCTGGTCCTAAGCACAGGCTGACAACGTAGCTGCTCTGAATCCTCCCATACTTACGAGGTTAATGGACAGGACTTCTAAGGCAGATTTGACCCCCCCCCGACACCTTTGCCATTGTAACCAGGCATGACCATAGTCCAAATTAGCAGTATCCCATGGAATCTCTGGAATGTGGGGTGAAGGAGAGTGGCAATGTCCTGCCCTTCCATCTATTCCTCAATACAATAGGTAGGGTGAATACTTGTTTCAGTTCTAAAGAGAATCAAGAAGTGGACAGTGGTGAAAGTAGTGGAGAGGCTGAGCATGGCAAGGATGCAATGGAGGCCCTTAGATTTGGCTAGAAGGAGGTTGTTGGTGATTTTGTCCCCCAAGCCCGTAGCCTAGGCTTCATCTTTGACTCACCCCTTTCTTTTAAACCCTACATTGACTCTGTTGCTAAATCCTGTCGCTTCTCCCTCCATAACATTGCTAAGATT